>JAZGUH010000432.1:1800000-2257793 GCA_037893225.1 Hippasteria phrygiana
AATTATTTTTATTTATGCCCGTCTATGGAGTTGTTGGCGGTTTTTGCGAGTGCGGCTTGGAAATTTGCACAATAAAATTGTGTGCGCACACTTGTTTTAAGAGTAATTGTGTCAGCCACGTTTATAATATTATACATGGTACAGGGCCAGTATCGGGGTCAATGCTAGTACATGTATGTTCTATTATAGCCTCGTGACCGCAAATGGTGTGAGTCTGTGTGATTTCCCCGCCATTGTTTGGACTAGCGGCTAGCCATATAAGTGAATGTACTACCCGGGCCTTCACGAGATTGAATTCCCAGTACATGTAGTTACGGATCCGATTCTCGGCTCTGGGATTTGTGCACATAGAATGGATAAGTTACTCTGTAACCGATTCTTTTGGAGCCGGAACCGAGCATAGCGGGGACCCGGTTCTTAAAGAGATTGGACTAGCGGTTCCGATTCCAATATTGGAACCGGGTAGAACCGGGGAACCGTCGGAACCGCCCAACAATAATTCGAGCCTGTTTTACAACTGCTCCTCAAATGACCTTTGACCTCATTACTTTACCTTTGAAACAAGCATCATGTAAATGCATGACCCAAGTTTGATTGCAATTGCATTTCAAATTTGCGTATAAGACCAATTCGTCGAAAATTTAACCAAAATGACACATACGGACTACATACAGAATACAGACTATACTGTAAAAACTAGTGATTACATATAGTCTCTTTATGAACTTCGTTCAGGCGAGACCAATAAAAAAGGCGAATGTAGCAGTCTATTAACCCTCCTACTGTTATAACTATCATAACCTATCAAAAAAAGCCGAAAACCTTCCTCGAAAACAGCTTGTGTGTTTCAACCTGAAACTCGACACGGTAGGTTGTGGTAGTAGTTGGCTCCATTTTGGCACGGAGAGAGGGAGGGTTAAAACCCCTTGAGTACGGTATTTTACGGGAGACGTCGGGGTGCCGCGGCGGCTCTGGCAGCAAAGCGAACCGCTACAATGTGTTTGTGCAGTCAAGCGTAACCTATACGCAATAATCCAACAATGGATTGAAACTGCACAAACAGCAGCCAATGGCGTCATCCGGCCTGGTGGCTCTGTTTTTTGGGCGCATATTTGCGTCATCCGTACGCAAGGGGTTAAATTAAAAACCACAAATCTGAAGCTCATATCACATAAATGTCAGTACCGTATCGCGGTAGTGCATTATCCAATGTCCTGCCGAAATAGGCACCTATAAAAGTGTAAACAAAAGTAATGAAATGAAAATGTCCCCTGAAAGTGCCACGAGACTAACAGGAACAAACGAAAGAATGAACAATCGCCGTGGATGGAGAGTTCAATAACGTCCATGACAAATTTCAATATAAAATGACTGGCCGCCACTAGACCATCTATCTCCACAACATAATGGCAGAAATCAATGTACCGTATATCTACGACATGTTACTGTACGTGGGTGCATTTTGGACACAGCCAGTGGGACTGTGAATGCGTTGACTCCGCACGTACGCATTCAAAGTGGTACCAGTCAGTACACCCCTCACAATACACCATTTGCCTTCTTCTACTCTTTGGTTTGGAACATTCCTTTCCCAGAAAGCAACGAGACCAAGTTGCCTTTATAACATTGCTGCTAACGTTTGATAAGTACGCTAAAGTGTTGACACAATCACGTGGCGGACTCATGAAAAGTCGAATCTTTGAACTGGTGCCCCCCCTCTTTTTCAACAAAAGCCTAACTGTTTGACTGCGTGTTCTTTTGCCACGTCTGACTATCTCAGTTGCTTTGTTTTTTGGACTCATTATAGTGCCTGCTATCCATTTTCGCATTTGCACCATGTCAGAGTGGGCATACTCGCTATTCTTACCACTTACGACGGCATTAGCACATGCCGATACAAAAACACCACAGTCGTCGGAGTTCATTTGTTTGGGTGTATCACGTGTCGAATAAAAATCCCAACTGGCCATCGCGTTGCTTTGGCCAAATGCAGCTTCAAACAGTGCTTCGTACATATCGACAAAGGCTTGAACGATATCAAAATTGATTCCGTGTAAGGAATCGACCACAAACAGCTCCTTTAACTTGCGAATAAGGATGACAATAATCCAGTGGTTCCCGTGTATTATAATCGGGCACAACCACACGTCGCTTTGAAATATGGAATTCCTCTCCGCCCATCTTTTGATATATGCCATGTCACCCTTTTCCCATGCCAAAAAGGCATGTGAATCAAAAACCAAAAAACGAACAGGATTTTCGTCATCAGCAGTTTCTAGTTTCCGTGCCTCTATGAAAGCCATAATGATATTCTCAGTCAGCCACTCCCCAGGAGAAAGGGAGGCTAAGTCTGACATATTGACCGGTATACCATTGACAATCTTGACGGTTTGTGCACCACGACCTACGCCTCGAAAATCAAAATCTGCAATGCTCCAAGGCGAAACTGACACCTGATCTGGTTCTTTTTGTACTGGTGATGACAAGTCGACTGCGACATTTGTTTCCAGTGTTTCTGAAGTCTGGTACTCAGATTGTATGTGTGTAGGAGTAGATGTCATTGCTGGAGGCGGCATGTTTGCCAAAGATGGAGAGGATATCGATTCAGACAACACTGGACCAGGAATATTTGGTGAAGGGAGTGGGGTCAGATTGTTATCGTCGCATGTGTAGTCTCCCCAAGGATCAAGGTGTGTATCCTCTGCCAATAAGGAGTCTGGAGCAGCGGTAACATCAAAATCTATGTCTTCCGGCCTAGGTTTTTTTCTACCAGACTTTTTCCGTCGCCTCTTGTTACGCTTCAACACACCCAGGTTTACAGCACGCTTACTGTTTACTCCTGGTGGCAACCCAACAGCCATTCTACAAGCTATGATGTGGTAGCAAGTTGTTTTGGAGATACAGGGACAATATTCTTTAGGAAACAAGACCACAGAATAACATGTTCCCTTAGAACCCCGTACCATGAATGCTCCACATTCGGGAACGCAAGTAACTCTGTGGTTATCGAGAACCATTTTGGCCATACTCAGTTGGCCACGCCTTCCCTCTTCAGCAACTGCTTTATTCTTTGGGTTTAACTTTGCAGATTCTTTGTCCATCACCAGGTCAACTACTGCACTTGGGTTACCAAGCATGAATGGAAAATCTGTGTTTTGGAAGGATTTTCGAAACTTCTCATGATCGGATTTCAGATGGAAGTCACCGATATTACAATACCCACGCAATAGTTCATTGAGGTAGAAATTTGAGAGATAATACATGCATAGAACTATACAATCGACCGGCATTTCCTTTCTCTCAAGAACTCTTTTCATGACAGCATTAAAACTTTCACTACTGTTAGTTGTAACCCCGGAGTCGGGTGTGTACTCATCAAGTTGCTCTAGCACCCATCTGCCAGAAGACAGAAGGGCTGGCTGAAGATCATCCTCAAAATATTCCAGAAACGCCCGGCTCCATTTCACCTTGACACAATTAAGCAGCACATGGTACTCATTTTTTGTTCTACAGTTGAGAAGCTGTTTGACATCTTTTCTGTAGACTTGCCTGTCTGCACTTTTACCCCCGTGGGTAATGACCCACTGCTTAACATCACCCAGCAGGTGATTCCAACAAAAGATGTTGGTTGCGGGCAATTCAACATTGATGGCATTCACGATAGCCTTTTCCCTATCTGTTATGACTACAAAGTTCTCCCTCTTCAGGGAGGGGCACTTCTTGTGGATAATTTGAAACAACTCTCGGTGACTGCTCTCGTACTTCCTGTCGTGTATTAGGATAGCCACCGGTACAATCGGATCTCCAATGAAATGAGAATGTCTCATGATCAACACGGACACATAAAAGTCACCCAGATTGAATGTTGTGTCGTATGATACGTAAAGAAACTTCTCAGACCGTGACACCTTCATCATTTCCGAAAACAGCTCATCCAAGCCAATACACAAAACCAAGTCTGGTAAAAGAGTCAAATGATGGATGAAATGGGGGAGTTGTTGTTGCAGTTCGTACACGTTGTACAATTCGTCGTGAGTTAGACGGTTTTTGCGTTTTTCTGTTTTGCATTTATTACGAACTTGTTCTGTACTCTTGGGGATGAGAACAGGGATGTGTTCAGCGGGAACAGGCAGTGTAGACAACTTGACATAAACAGCGTGTGGATTTTTGTCCGCACTTTTTGCAATTTTGTCTAATAACGACGGGCACGTTCTGACATGAGGGCGACTACTAACCTGTGCATTCCCATGAGGGGCACTGTAACCAGCAATGGTGCTGTCACCGATATACTGAATGAGGACCAATGCACTTGGACCTTCATGCAGAGTGTACGCATGGCGGCTGAAACGCCTGTTGGTATTACCATCATTGTCGATACAATGATGGTAAATCTTCTTCACTGTAGGTTGATCTTTGGGTAAGAGCCTTACCCCAACATTCCGCCACCTGTACTGATCACACCTCCAATCTTCTTTGGTATCTGGATCATCAGCCCACGAGTACAAAAAAACATCACCGCCTATGGGCCTTACTGGAGGGCGCCGCGTTATTTTTGACATATCGGCATTCTTCAATAGTTCCTCGGCACGTTCAAGAGAGAACACCCGATCACGTGAGATGTATTTCGTCATAGTTGCGATAGCTACCGGTACCTGTAATACAGATTGTAATATTTACATTTTGAACACATATAGGATCATTCCATGTCAGAGCAACGCACCGTCTTCAGATTTTTATAACATTTAATATAGGTCTTACTTGTAAGTGCTGATGATTAACGAACACGTGCCAATGTTTGGCCCATTCCGCCTGTCATTCTTTGTTGTCAGGGCGGAGATTAAAAGAAATGACAATTTAAGCTTAAAGCACGAGCATTTAGTACAAATACATCATAACCCTTTGAGTTTTCAACATATGAAAATTTGGTATCAAAATAATCCAATTACATGCTCTAATCAACGATGTTCTCATAATTAAGTTTTGTAAAAAAATTGTTCACCTTCACCTTTGACCCCATTATAAAAAAAATTGAATTAATCAAATCAATGGAATAAAAAAAATGTTTGATAGTGTGTCATTCGCCATTAGAATCAGTTTACATCTTCCTTGTGTCTTGAAAATTGAAAAAAATGACTGCTTTGAACAGTTGGTAGTCTATAAATGAGTCCATTTGTAGCCCATACATTTTAAAGTCACCCTATACCGTAGCATATTCTTCGGTTTCCAAAAATTACTAAAATTAATGTTTGTTTGTAAAGTGCAAAGCCACATAAATCAATACCGTTGTTTAAATTTGATGGGGCTGTCTCTTGACAATTTCTCATTCCAGTTTCCATTGTGGTCTTCAAAATGGACAACTTAATGTCTTTTCTTGTGCAGCTACATTAGAAATTTATATTTGATGCTCTTTCAAGCTGCTTATTATGCGATCATTACTCATGTTCAAGCTAATCATGTTAAAAGCAAGTTATGTTCCCTCGTGTCATTTACACATTAATGATATGCATTAGAGCACCTTCATCTACATAACCAAGATGACAAACAATATCTAAGGACGTCTTGGAACCAAGACTAGGTAACAGCAGATGCTCTAGTCTAGTAACGATTTTACTTAAACACCCCCACAAAATGGTGCATTAACCCCTTCTTTGTAACAACTGTCTAAAAAGGTGGCACAACCTAATAGGCATAGTTAACTAAACAAACAAAAACCAAAACAAAACAAATAAACAGGTTTAACGTCCGTGTTTGAGAAATAAATGAAGGATGATTTTTTTTTTTTTTTAAATGTCCCCTATTCTGTTATAAATTTTCGACAAACATAAGTTTTTACACTTTTGTAAAACATCAAAATGAAAGAAACATAATGGACAACCGAATTGACATTGTTTACATTAGTTGGAATACTTTTAGTAAGTTTGTATTTTATTTTCCGATGGATCGGTGGATATTTGGGGTTGTTTTCATCTAATTTTCAATTGGAAAAAATATAACAAAAGCATTTAATATTTAAAAATGTGTTCCATGTGAATACCGGTAATTTCAGTGACCATAGATGGTGCTAAAACAATCTAACACATAAACCGCAAACTTTTCCACATATACTGTATACACAACTTTCCTGAAGACAATCATAAATGTAAGGTTTTGGCAAGTGTTGATACATTTCAAAACACAAATGGATGGTTATTTACAAAGATAAGGCTGTTCCTTACCGATTTTGGTGGGGTATTAAAGTAAAATATTTCAATTATCTAGTATTTCTATTTATCCATTGTTATAATGTCACAATAAAAGTTTCCTTCCACATTCAAGATTGTATTACCGTATCTTAGATTATCTTCACGACACTTACAGACTTGGAATTTGGTTCCTTTTAAATGCGTTTCAGCAGTATGTGTGATCGATGGACGGGGTGCAGGATTGTGGTTAGAAAGCACGAAGCTGTTTAGTGCCCTTAACCGGGCATAAGTTGTATTTAGACTATCTTGTAGGCCAAAAACAGAAACTTTCACATGGGCTACTCGGGCTAGCAACCTATATATCAAAATACTGTTTACTTTCTCTATGCAGTGTATTATTATTCATAATTCTGGCGCCCTAATGTGCCATGTTTTGTCCAGTCAATGCCAAAGATAGCACCTCATTAGCACACTCCATTCTGTTCGTAAAATACTCACAACACAGCCTCCTCAAATTTCCAATAAGGTACTGCCTTGTGTGGATTTGCACTCTCAACAAACCAAGAATAATTTTAGTAATTTCTTGAAACAGAAGAGTAAGTAGGGTGACTTCCAACAACAGGCTAAATTGGCTCACTGAGAGCTAACAACTGTCAACAAAAACATTCCAAAAATTATCAATTATGAACACCACGGCACAATCGAGAATTATCAAGAGACAGCCTCCGCAAACTAAAACCAAATTATTGATTTATGTCGCTTTCCTCTCTTTGCAAACCAACGATAAATTAAAAAAAAATTTGAAATAAATAAATAAGGAGTACCGATAAGTTGTGCTAGGGTGACTTCAAATGTATGTATGGGATATAAATTGACTCAATTATAACATATACCAACTGTTAAAAACAATCATACACTTTGCAATTTTGAAGACCCCTGGAAGATTTAAACGGAGTCTACTAGAGAATGACAAACACTATAGTTTTTATTTCATTGATTTTCTGATTGACAAATTTTGTTTTAATGTCAAGGAGCTGTGTAAAAGGTCATGATGATCTACTTTTCATAAAGCAAAATTTTGACATCATTGGTTAGGGCATGTAATTCGCATTTTTGTTAATACCAAATTTGCATATATTCGGTGATGACGGACATGGTTAAGATGTATTTTACCAAAACAAAGGTGGGGTGTTCAGCTACAATTGTACATTTTTTGGTCATCTCTCCCAGACCCCATGCAAAGGCAGATCGTGCCAAAAATTTGCACGCCTTCATTAGTAGTACATACAAGGACAGAAAATGTTATCAAAATCGGAAAACCCAAGGTCAAAAGGTGCATTGGTCTGACAAGGAATCGTCCATTACCGTCAATGCAGATGTTTAAACAAATGTATATGTAAATGTAAATCTAAATTTATATGTTTAAACAAAACAAAAACGATTGTGCAGTATCCACACGTAACCGCCCCCCCCCCCCCCCCCCCCAAGGGATCGCCGCCCATGTATAGGTCTGAGGTTCGTCCAGTCGTAACCATGGTCCAGTTGTCCGATTGTTTCCTGCTAATGGATTAGGCTAGCAGAGCGTTGATAGATATATGGAATATGGGAGATTTGGGAACACGATTGAGGGGGTGTGGTAGGCAAGGATTGTGTGGCTGGATGGCAACGCTCTTTACTGCTGACCCTGGATTTGCAAAATGTAGGCCTGTCTGGTACTGAAAACAAATTCGCGACGTACATGTAAAAGTCACGACTTGACTGCATGTCCGGAACAGTTTTGCGACGCCCCAAACAAAGTATGTGATATTATAAACAATTTGGCGATGTCGTATAAAAGTTTGAGATGGTTGTAAACAAAATATGCGAATGGCGCAAACAAAATTGGAAACAGGCGTGAACTTTTTAAAAACATTTCCGACAATAGTTAAAACATTTTCGACGGTCGTGGAAAACATTTCAACGGTCGTGAACATTTTTGCAACGGTCGTGAAACAATTTATGATGTCATAAACAAAATTCGCACAGCCCTCACACAGCTATCGCAAGGTTGCCGCTCGCTGCCCGTGCAGTATACCCGTGAAATCGCACGGATATTGAGCACACTGAAAAATCATGGGGGTTAAATTTACCCAATTGTTGGTGAAAACTGCAACTACCCAAAATTTGGGTAAACAAACTCTCATCCGGTTGTGTTCAAATATATTTACCCAAATTTTGGGTAGTTGCAGTTTTCACCAACAATTTGGTAAATTTAACCCCCATGATTTTTCAGTGCAGTCATCCCGCGGCAACCCCACAGCGGCCGCACCATCTCCGCGCAGCCTCTGTACGGCTTTGCCCCAGCCTGCCCCCGAGGGCCCGTATACGAGAAATCACACGATGCTTGTATACACAATGTGAACACATACGCCTTAGCCCGTAGCCACCTACGCTATACGATGCCTCAAAAATCGTACGGAAAATCGTAGACCCATTTATCGCACGGCGCCCGGGGCAAATGTGAATTAGGCATCAATTAGAATTTGTTCGTGCTTGGTTATCTTTTGGTTAATTTTCGGAATCGATTCAGAGTGGAATTGCAAGATTCAGATGGAATCGAAATCGATTCCAACAATTTTTGATTCGCCCAAGCATGCTCGCCTGAGTATGCAAATAAAGCCAATTACAAAAAATGCACCAGCCGAATCGAAGTTGAAACACAAACGCGATATACAATGTATGTACAAAATCACTATCCGGAAACTCTCCGGACTCGATGTAAAGTTGATCTTGTAACAGGAATGATCGGTAACTGTTGTTCAATGGTGACTAATCCAGACAACATATACTTCCGGAGATAGATACAACACAAACTTGTTAATTACAAAAAAAAAAGGCCCGAACAATCAGAATATGATACATAACAAGCACTGACGAAATACTTTCTAATATGGACACCGGTACCTATAATGAAAATTATCAAACATGGGAGCAAACAAACTTACTGATTTTTAGCCTGATCTAATGAACAACAATGCAAAGTACTGTATATCGAAAACGACAGCGGATACGGAGGCTACATGCAGTACAGTGGCGGATCCAGGGGGGGGGGGACTTGCTTCAACCCCCCCCCCCCCCCCCCCCCCCCCCCGGCCGCATTTCAGGCGTCATAAAAAACAAAATGAAATAGTGTTTTTGAGACGGTTTTAAGACGGTACAGACGTTGTTTGCCCTCCTTAAAGAGCTGGATACGCTACTGCTGCAGTACAAACTCTACTTTAAAATAAGGACATCAACATAGCTAGAAGGGCAAACCTATCACGGAAAAGTGTACAGCTGTTGATGTAAACATTTATAAAATATACAACATGACTGAAATTTTGAGTGGTCTACAGAAAAACATCTCTCTACATCTTTAGGCTTGTGTTAGGAAAGCGCCATATGCTAACATGCAGGAGCGTGTCAGTTGTAAATGTAATTCGAAAGTGTTGCTACTATACCAAAGAGGAAGGAAACACCACTCACCAACCCTCACGGATCCGGACGACGGCGAAAATGAAAAGTTGAACACGAACTTGGAGTAGGTCCAACGGCCATGCAAGAAATCGATGAATTGTAAGCAAAACCGAAAACAAGTTAAATGGTGGTGATAAACAAAATTAAAATAAAACTGAAAACCAAAGGCTACGTAAAAACAACCATTTGGAGCATCATTTGATTGAAGGACGCGAACGGCTTGTATCTCAAGTCAAGTCCGTCTGTGGGTAGGCCTACTTGTGTGTGTGTGTGGTTGTGTGTGTGTGTGTACGTGTCAATGGTGCAGAGTGAGCTCGTTTATGTGACTGGGAAGCCACGCTTCGAGGACGCGTTGCAAATCGAGGTCGTCCTCGATTTGCAATAACGTTAAAAATGGACACTTCATGCAAAGTAATGACGACCAGTGAAATATTTCGCTTTTTAAAAGCAGTCCTCGGTGTACGGGAGTGACGCGCGGAGTGTGACTTTACACGCCCTTATTTCACCCCGGAGAATCGCTTCAGATGTGCCCGGTAATGTAAAGAGCGCCCTCTCTAGTTCTTCGTGAGGGAGGACGCGCGCTTAATTAAAGTTTATTAAATGAATTCAAGCGGAACGCGTCCTCTATCTCTTTCGCGTTCCTCCATGCTCTTCGTGAACACGCATCTTGAATTCTGGTGAGTACATATCCTACAAGCTTTCATTTTATTACTAATTAATTGTGTGTGGAAAATCGCCCTAAAATGACGATGTTCTGAGAAATGTATGCTCTCAAATGAAATAACGTTAAAGCCCACAGAAATGATGGTGTTTACCAATGGAGGAATAAGCCATAAATCCGTCCACCACCTAAAACCTCGTGCACAAAGTCTATAAGCCATGACCGAAAAAGTCGCATATTCGTTGGCAAGAAAAATGTGTGAATGTTGCCCTTCTAAATTGGCACTTATTCTTCACATGTTCAATTTTGGGTAGTTGTCATAAGCCAATTACTAAAGAAGGGGAAAATACATGGTGGCTGGCTGCGGCTGTGGAACTCTTTCCACTCCTACTTTCAAGTTTTAATACTAGGCCTACATCATGGAGCATGTAGAAGTAATACGTATGCTTTGTATGATTGATTATTTTCAGTCTGTCCATGTGTTTCTACATGCCACTCATGGAAGTTGGGTTAACAACATGGAATGCAGGGATCAAGACACAAAATTAGGCCGTAAAGTAAGTACTCCAGCAGAAATAGGGTTTGATTTTGGGGCATTTTGGGTCATCTCGTACCCGAGTTAACTCGCACCCGAGTCAACTGGTACTCCCTCCTTTTGAATGGAGTATGAATGGACAGTTCCAACAAAAACTTTAAATGTTACCATCAAAACGTCTACAATAATGGTAGTTACGCCACCAGAGATGTTTAAGATCCTGGTACATGATAACTTAAACTCTGGAATACAAGTCGAGATGTACTGTTCATTGGTCATCAGTCATCTTCCATGATACAGATGCTTTTTTGGCCCCCAAAATAATCAAATATTTGAAGTCTCGGGTACGACTTGACTTGACTTGGGTGTAAATTTTGGGGTACGAGTTGACTCGGGTACGAGTTAACCCGCGTATGAGTTGACCCATACCCCAGTCATAGCTCCACCCAGTGCCTGTGTGCCCCCCTCCACCCCCAACAAGCCCTAAGTCACTCATAATTGACCCCCCATCCCCTTATCCCAAATCCACCCCCCCCCCCATCCCCTTATCCCAAATCCACCCCCCCCCCCCATCCCCTTATCCCCAATCCACCCCCCCCCATCCCCTTATCCCAAATCCACCCCCCCATCCCCTTATCCCCAATCCACCCCCACATCCCCTTATCCCCAATCCACCCCCCCCCCCCATCCCCTTATCCCCAATCCACCCCAACCATAGACAAAATAGAATAGCACGCATCCAATCCACAAACATAATTTTTTTAAAGAATACCATTATTTGAATGTTATCGGTAATATGAAAGATATGACAATGGTCATAAATGGGTCAGTCCACAGGGTTGGGACACGGTGTGTGATATGACCATATCATTAACCCTAACAGTCCTGAATCCTCCAATTTCAATAGGATTTTCCACAACACACTTTGGGTGTTAGGGTTAAAACCATCATTACATTTAATTCATGTAACATCCATCTTTGGGTGTCGGGTTATTTGAGAGTTTTCAATCATGTAAGTTATATGTTAACCAAAAATGAAAAAAAAGTGTCATTTCAATGTAAAAAACATAAAGGAATTGTTGGACACAGTGTGCATGTTACGTCTATTTTACAATGTAAAATAGACGTAACATGCACACTGTGTTTAACATTTCTTTTGTTATGTTTTTTAACACTTTAATAAATTAATATGGGAAATTGATTACGTACACTAATTAAAAGACACACTTTGCAACACTAAAACACCTCTTTTAATGTAGTCAGTGTCCACATGTTGCAGAGATACCAAGAATTTGAAGAATCTGTGCAGACGTAACATGGACACCATGATAGACCATGACCATACACGTATTTCTGCTGTTGTGCTGCGTTTTGATATTGAATACCATAACAAATGTTTTTGGTGTTGCAGTTTGTGTATTTCTAGAAGTGTTTAAAATGTTACAACAGGAAATTTGCATTTTTCAGGTCCCACCATGTCAGTACTAAAGGTTATGTAGAGACTGGCTTCATTTTTCATCAGAAAATTGGTCAAACTGGTTACATGTATGTCCAACTGACACATTTTGCATCGTATTTTGGGTAAAATATAATTTGCATGATTTTAAACTTTCTAAAATATTGCCCACCCAAAGACTGATGTCAACCTCGTGGATTGACCCAAATATATGTAATCATTTTCTGTCCTTATTGTTAGATGGCGCTACCATCATGTGACCCACAGTGCAGTAGTTCTGCTCCTTTGAGGTGTGTCTGCCCCAAGACCAGCTGCAAGGATGACGGTGGCCAGCCAGCCGCGGCATGTCATACTTGCCTCACTGACGAGTCACACAGGTCACCTGACGAAGTACAACCTACTGAGGACTGTGGTGTGACAGTCATGCAGACAAGTAATGTGGGTGGTCAAAGAAAATGGGACAAGAAACACTTTTGTTTTTACTGTGATGAACCTCAGTCCAAGTTGCCCCGTCATCTCCAGTCTTGTCATAAGGAAGAAAGAGAAGTTGTAGAGATTGCCTCTGAGACCGACCGTAGTGCACGGAAAAATCTTCTGTTGAAAATACGCAATGTTGGTAATCACAGGCACAACTGCCAAGTCCTTCGACAGGGTGAGGGTGTTCTCATTGTAGGATATAGGCCCAATCATAAAGCAGATCCACATGCCTATGGACCGTGCATATATTGTTTTTGCTATTATGTACGTAGCGATCTTTGGAGACACCAGTGCCCACTGAAGCCTGCCCTCCCTGCACAGAATAATAACAGCAGGACAAGTCGTGTGCGCGGACGTGTAGCTCACAAGAGTGATTTATTAAAACCTCCCCCTGCTGGAGTCTCTTTCAAGTTGAACCAGGTTCTAAGTCCGATGAAGAGAGATGATGTGGCTCTAGTAGTCCGGAACGATCCACTGATTATCAAAGTGGCCAAATGTGAATACCTGAAACTTGGCCACGACATAGGTCAACATGGCTACATCCGAAACAAAGTCAGGGAATTGGGTCGTCTTGTCATCCAATTGCGAAAAAACACCAACCAACCAAATGCAACACTTGAGGCATTTGTGCATCCCCACCGCCTCAACGACATAGTCACTGCCGTTCGTGATATTGCAGGATTCAGTGAAGTCGACCAGTTGTATCATGTTCCATCTCTAGCACTGAAGATTGGACATTCCATCAAGAAGTGTGCCCTGATAGTCAAAGGAAATGCTCTAGAGTGTGGTCTAAATCAGAAAGCCGAAGAAGCCGAACAGTTTCTGCAGTTGTGTGAAATGAAATGGCAAGAAAGTGTTTCCACCCACGCGCACAGAACACTTCACCAAGGAAAGCGTAACAAACCTGTCATTCTCCCAACAAATGCTGATGTGGTCAAAATGTCGTCGTTCATCCATGACGTTGGTGACAGAGAATTCCAAAGCCTTAAAGCTGCCCGGGGGAAACGAATAAGAGCACCTTGGAAGAAATTGAATGAGGTCACACTTTGCCACCTCATTATGTTCAACCGCAGAAGGCAGGGGGAGGTTTCCAAGATGACGGTGGAGGATTTCACCAAGCACAGTGCAGCTGTTGTCAATAGGGACTGTGTGCTCACTGATATAGAAAGGCATCTATGCAAAATGTTCAAAGTTGTTGAAATTGTCGGTAAGAGGGGAAGAACTGTTCCGGTACTTCTGAGCACTGAGGCGATGACCTGGTTGAATGCATTGGTTGCCAAGAGAATTGAAGCGGGAGTAGCACAGGATAATCGTTACTTGTTTGCACGGTATTGTTATGGGGGCCCGGGCCATATACGAGGAAGTGACTGTCTCCGAGCATATGCAACTGAAGCAGGCCTTGAGAATGCCAACAGCATCCGCTCTACCAAACTTCGGAAACATGTAGCGACCGCATCACAGATTCTTGCCTTGAAGGAACATCAGCTGGAGACACTTGCAGATTTCATGGGTCATGATTTGCGGGTCCATCGTGAATACTACCAGTTGCCAGATACTGTCCAGAGGGTCACCCAACTGTCACGACTGTTCCTGAGCTTGGAGAGGGGCAACTTGGCATCCCAGCATGGCAAATCACTGCAAGAGTTACATGTGACTGGAGGTAAATATCTCGCCGTTTATACAACCTCCCCCATGCCCCATTAACCCCTCCCCTAATGCCTGTCTCCCTCCCTGCACCCCTTCCCCCTATATTCTCCCCCCCCCCCCTCCCGAATGAAATGGCAAACTTGCCCTCCAAAAATGCATTGATCATTTCTTTGTATATTCGCAGAAGGCTTCACAACTGATGAGGACAGCAGCGATTCCTCCGACTACTCGGATTCGAATGATGATGATGATTCCAGTGCAATAGGTAAGTTGTGTCTGTCTGTCTGTCTGATTGAACAAGGTACCTGCGCCAAAAATGGAGGTTTTACAGTAGTTTAATTCTCAAGTTTTCTGTGTTATAGGACTGGGTGTAACCAGTGTCCCATCCACTAGTGAGGCACCTTCAATATCTGGACGAATGAAGCTGCGTCTCAGGACTGCACGAGAGAAGAGAGACGTGGCATCCCGGCCTGACAAATCACTGCAAGAGTTACCCGTGACTAGAGGTAAATACTGTCTAGTTGGCAGACACTCTCCCTCCCCTATCCCACCTTTTCTCCCCCCCAGCCCTCCCCCCGCCCTCCCCTCCAACCTCTGCCCTAACTGCCTCCAATCTTTCCCCATTCTGTCCCCTCCCCTTCTATACTCCCTATCCTATCCTATCCCCCCCCCCATGAAATTGCAAACTTGCCCTCCAAAAATGCATTGATCCTTTCTTTTTATATTTGTAGAAGGCTTCAAGACTGAGGACTGCAGCGATACCTCAGACTACTGCGACTCGAATGATGATTCCAGTGATAGAAGTAAGTTGTTTTGGTCCGTCTGTTTGGCTGTATTCGTCTGTCTTTCTGTCTCCATTTGTCAGTCTGGCTGTCTGTATAAGGTGGCTGCGCCAACAGTGAAGGATTAAGTGCCTTAATTCTCATGTTTTCTGTGCGTTATAGGATCGTGTGATACCAGTGTCCCATCCAGTAGTCGGCCACCTCCAATATCTAGACGAGTGAAGCCGCGTCCCTGGACTACACGGGAGAAGAGAGACGTCACGGAGGGCTTACAGAGATTCTTCTTGATGAGGACACTTCCTGGCAAATGTGACATTGAAGCAAGCTGTCCTGTGGCACTTCAGACTCGAACGTGGAGGAACATTAAAGACTTTTGCAGGAACACAATGAAGCTCTATGGCCGTTCTAGTGAACGTTAAGGGTATTCTTGGCCTTGTGAACGAACACTCAAAAGGTTTGTCGGAACAGAATTAGTGCTCACAGTTGCTCAATACAGGCAACCACTTAAGCAATGCAAAGTGTGCACCACATACAGTTTGTAGCTAGGGATGCTCACTGATTTCAGAAGATATTACGAAAGCCATCAGACATGTATCATATTGAGGCCATCTTGTGCGCTGGCTGGGAGGCAATTAATAGTTTCGTGCCTATTTGGATTAGAACAATGACCATCAGTTGAGCACGATAATCTGTTGAAATAAGTTATTAAAATAGGACATGAAGTACCTTTACGTACAGAAAGACAATATCGGGAATCAAATGATAAGACATGATGTCATACGCCTAAAGGGCCTCTATTTCTCACAAACATGCCATTTTTTGTATGGTGTCCTCAATTTGATAGACAACACTCGCATGATAGAAATGGCCTCTATTTGATAGAATACCAAGTATGTCCTCAATGTGCATTGGTGCACATGTATGTGTGTGTGTGTAGTAGGAATCTTGTGACAGACCTCGACCAGACCAATTCGTGACCTCTGACCACGTGAAGCCTTCCTGCTTGTACTTCTCACGCGCTCCGATCCGACACATTGTTTGTTCCAAGTGTGCGTTTTATATTACACCAGACAGGTCCTTTTCAAGGATGGACCAGAGCCGCCACCATACCAGAAACATACACCACCCATGCCATTGTCTGATATTTATCTTATTTACCGCGTGTCAATAGTAGCCATCGACATACTGTACTTGAAATTTGTTTCGACAATTATGACAATTATCGGAAAAAAACAAAAATTTTCATGGGTATAATATGCGCAGCGAAAGATGGTGGGCCATTAAAGCAAACACTGATGTTGATAATTGGATTGTAGGTCAACAAGCTCCCTGACAAACTTGCCCCTCTCCAATTCGCCCCCTCGATCGACAACCCACCCCCTATCAGTTTTTACCCCAGTCCCACTTCCCCCTGACAAAACTATTCACCAAAAAATAATTGTCTTTTTAGATGGTTCCAGACGAGATCCATGAACACTAAAAAAAGGACCTGGATTTGGTTGAACTTTTTCTATTGAACATGCATTACATGTATTAATAGACGATATAAACGCACAGCCCAAACACGCTGGAAAACATACATGGTATAATGCGGAATATGCGGAGAAAACAAACGGACCAAACATTCTAAACAACGTGCCTGGGTATTATGAAGAACTCATATAATGAAAAACAAAATCAAGAAATATTCAAAAAGGCGAATAACAAAATGCATTTAATGCCGTGAATATTTATTTACAAGACTACCCGAGTGTAGAGCTTGGGTTTTTGTCCCAGCTTCCAGGAACCCTCATTTATCTCAAGCTGTAATCCCCTGGGGGGAGTTGGTGACTGGATGACAGACGAAAACCAGCAGAGAGCAATAAATATCCTTTGACTGACCATGGACGAAGGACCAACTTCTTTGGCACGCCTACATTTGTACGTGAATGGATTTTCAGAAATCCATTGTGTTTGTGTAGTCTAAATGGTTTGTTTGTAAAAGGTTGCATGTTTTTTAGATCTTTTAAAAATACATTTTTTTTGCTGGTAATTCTGTTCTTATACGTATGAATGTTTAGTGTTTATTGCAAATATAAAATCAACATTTATGCTGTTAGTATGCGATATTTTGGTTAATAATAAATAAACTAGAATATATAATAACTAATCAAGGCCAAAGGAAGACTGGCCAACTGTGAGGTACGAAATTTGGACGTCAATAGATTAACCAGATGTCGGTACAGTGGGCTATGAAAATAAATCCTGGTATGGACAAGACACTATCTCATGTTTACGACAGCTTATTCCCTTTAATTTACCTCGATGTGACCTTATTACAATATAGGTAGGCCTACACTCGTGCTCAGATAAACAAAATTCAATGACTGAGAGGGTTCAGAAACGGATTTTAGTACCAATCATATGAAGTTGCTATGTTACCCAAATCATGGAGGTAGGAAACCTCCATGCCCAAATCGACTATACTCTGTGACTGAAGGAATATACTCTTTTAAATTCGCTCAACCACTTGTTAAATCTTCATAATTTGGTAATTGCTTACCTCTAAATAACATCTAAATAATAGAGACTAAAATCGTGCTTCACTAGTTTGACGTTTTATTCCTCGGCAACGCGGAAACTAGTACCGCAACATGCATTCGCGTAATTCTACCATGCGTTTCCATATTTTGATTTTATTTACCGCGATAAAAACGTTTATTCGCCTTCGGATGCTGGCAAAATGTCACACATAAAGCCTTATTCCGCGGCCGCAGGTGGATATCTCCACTGACCGCTTTCGGCCTGGTTGTTTTACAACAAGGTCGCGGTAAGTTGATAGGGACGTTAGTTTACCGCGTGTCTCCATTGGACTTAAAGCAAAGTCGCTGTAGATTTACAAAAATTAAACCGTGTTTACATTCCCCCAAAACACTAAAAAAAACTGACTTGGTAAAACGCTGAACTTTTATAATGAAATGCCTTCTAGATTGAATTTTCCAGAGAATGTACAGAGAATAGTTATTGAGAACATAAGACACTTGTCCGTGGTAACATTACATCATTGCGATCATTTTTAATGTTGGTTCCGCAGCGGCAAACATGCCCCCTCCCCAGCCTTGGACGATTGTAATTTGTATACCGTGTATACAGCATGCGGCCGTACATTATAGCGCACGCAGCAAATTCCGCTGAAAAACCTGCCTGGGTAAAACGCGGAACTCTTATAATTAAATGCCTTCCCGACTGACTTTTGCAGAGAAAATACAGAGAGAAGTTATTGAGGATATAATACACTTGTCCGTGGTAAAATTACATCATTGCGATCATTTTTAATGCTGGTTCCGCAGCGGCAAACATGCCCCCTCCCCAGCCTTGGACGATTGTAATTTGTATACCGTGTATACAGCATGCGGCCGTACATTATAGCGCACGCAGCAAATTCCGCTGAAAAACCTGCCTGGGTAAAACGCGGAACTCTTATAATTAAATGCCTTCCCGACTGAATTTTGCAGAGATAATACAGAGAGAAGTTATTGAGGATATAATACACTTGTCCGTGGTAAAATTACCTCATTGCGATCAGATTTAATGTACGTTCCGCAGCGGCAAACATGACCCATCCCCCAGCCATGGACGATTGTATTTTGTACAGTGTACAGCATGCGGCCGTAACGCACGCAGCAAAGCAAATTCCGCTGAAAAACCTGCCTGGGTAAAACGCGGAACTCTTATAATTAAATGCCTTCCTGACTGAATTTTGCAGAGAAAATACAGAGAGAAGTTATTGAGGATATAATACACTTGTCCGTGGTAAAATTGCATCATTGCGATCATTTTTAATGTTGGTTCCGCAGCGGCAAACATGCCCCCTCCCCAGCCTTGGACGATTGTAATTTGTATACCGTGTATACAGCATGCGGCCGTACATTATAGCGCACGCAGCAAATTCCGCTGAAAAACCTGCCTGGGTAAAACGCGGAACTCTCATAATTAAATGCCTTCCCGACTGAATTTTGCAGAGAAAATACAGAGAGAAGTTATTGAGGATATAATACACTTGTCCGTGGTAAAATTACATCATTGCGATCATTTTTAATGTTGGTTCCGCAGCGGCAAACATGCCCCCTCCCCAGCCTTGGACGATTGTAATTTGTATACCGTGTATACAGCATGCGGCCGTACATTATAGCGCACGCAGCAAATTCCGCTGAAAAACCTGCCTGGGTAAAACGCGGAACTCTTATAATTAAATGCCTTCCTGACTGAATTTTGCAGAGAAAATACAGAGAGAAGTTATTGAGGATATAATACACTTGTCCGTGGTAAAATTACATCATTGCGATCATTTTTAATGTTGGTTCCGCAGCGGCAAACATGCCCCCTCCCCAGCCTTGGACGATTGTAATTTGTATACCGTGTATACAGCATGCGGCCGTACATTATAGCGCACGCAGCAAATTCCGCTGAAAAACCTGCCTGGGTAAAACGCGGAACTCTCATAATTAAATGCCTTCCCGACTGAATTTTGCAGAGATAATACAGAGAGAAGTTATTGAGGATATAATACACTTGTCCGTGGTAAAATTACCTCATTGCGATCAGATTTAATGTACGTTCCGCAGCGGCAAACATGACCCCTCCCCCACAGCCATGGACGATTGTATTTTGTACCGTGTACAGCATGCGGCCGTACATTATAACGCACGCAGCAAATTCCGCTGAAAAACCTGCCTGGGTAAAACGCGGAACTCTTATAATTAAATGCCTTCCCGACTGACTTTTGCAGAGAAAATACAGAGAGAAGTTATTGAGGATATAATACACTTGTCCGTGGTAAAATTACATCATTGCGATCATTTTTAATGTTGGTTCCGCAGCGGCAAACATGCCCCCTCCCCAGCCTTGGACGATTGTAATTTGTATACCGTGTATACAGCATGCGGCCGTACATTATAGCGCACGCAGCAAATTCCGCTGAAAAACCTGCCTGGGTAAAACGCGGAACTCTCATAATTAAATGCCTTCCCGACTGAATTTTGCAGAGATAATACAGAGAGAAGTTATTGAGGATATAATACACTTGTCCGTGGTAAAATTACCTCATTGCGATCAGATTTAATGTACGTTCCGCAGCGGCAAACATGACCCATCCCCCAGCCATGGACGATTGTATTTTGTACAGTGTACAGCATGCGGCCGTACATTATAACGCACGCAGCAAATTCCGCTGAAAAACCTGCCTGGGTAAAACGCGGAACTCTTATAATTAAATGCCTTCCCGACTGAATTTTGCAGAGATAATACAGAGAGAAGTTATTGAGGATATAATACACTTGTCCGTGGTAAAATTACCTCATTGCGATCAGATTTAATGTACGTTCCGCAGCGGCAAACATGACCCCTCCCCCACAGCCATGGACGATTGTATTTTGTACCGTGTACAGCATGCGGCCGTACATTATAACGCACGCAGCAAATTCCGCTGAAAAACCTGCCTGGGTAAAACGCGGAACTCTTATAATTAAATGCCTTCCCGACTGACTTTTGCAGAGAAAATACAGAGAGAAGTTATTGAGGATATAATACACTTGTCCGTGGTAAAATTACATCATTGCGATCATTTTTAATGTTGGTTCCGCAGCGGCAAACATGCCCCCTCCCCAGCCTTGGACGATTGTAATTTGTATACCGTGTATACAGCATGCGGCCGTACATTATAGCGCACGCAGCAAATTCCGCTGAAAAACCTGCCTGGGTAAAACGCGGAACTCTCATAATTAAATGCCTTCCCGACTGAATTTTGCAGAGATAATACAGAGAGAAGTTATTGAGGATATAATACACTTGTCCGTGGTAAAATTACCTCATTGCGATCAGATTTAATGTACGTTCCGCAGCGGCAAACATGACCCATCCCCCAGCCATGGACGATTGTATTTTGTACAGTGTACAGCATGCGGCCGTACATTATAACGCACGCAGCAAAGCAAATTCCGCTGAAAAACCTGCCTGGGTAAAACGCGGAACTCTTATAATTAAATGCCTTCCCGACTGACTTTTGCAGAGAAAATACAGAGAGAAGTTATTGAGGATATAATACACTTGTCCGTGGTAAAATTACATCATTGCGATCATTTTTAATGTTGGTTCCGCAGCGGCAAACATGCCCCCTCCCCAGCCTTGGACGATTGTAATTTGTATACCGTGTATACAGCATGCGGCCGTACATTATAGCGCACGCAGCAAATTCCGCTGAAAAACCTGCCTGGGTAAAACGCGGAACTCTCATAATTAAATGCCTTCCCGACTGAATTTTGCAGAGATAATACAGAGAGAAGTTATTGAGGATATAATACACTTGTCCGTGGTAAAATTACCTCATTGCGATCAGATTTAATGTACGTTCCGCAGCGGCAAACATGACCCCTCCCCCACAGCCATGGACGATTGTATTTTGTACCGTGTACAGCATGCGGCCGTACATTATAACGCACGCAGCAAATTCCGCTGAAAAACCTGCCTGGGTAAAACGCGGAACTCTTATAATTAAATGCCTTCCCGACTGACTTTTGCAGAGAAAATACAGAGAGAAGTTATTGAGGATATAATACACTTGTCCGTGGTAAAATTACATCATTGCGATCATTTTTAATGTTGGTTCCGCAGCGGCAAACATGCCCCCTCCCCAGCCTTGGACGATTGTAATTTGTATACCGTGTATACAGCATGCGGCCGTACATTATAGCGCACGCAGCAAATTCCGCTGAAAAACCTGCCTGGGTAAAACGCGGAACTCTTATAATTAAATGCCTTCCCGACTGACTTTTGCAGAGAAAATACAGAGAGAAGTTATTGAGGATATAATACACTTGTCCGTGGTAAAATTACATCATTGCGATCATTTTTAATGTTGGTTCCGCAGCGGCAAACATGCCCCCTCCCCAGCCTTGGACGATTGTAATTTGTATACCGTGTATACAGCATGCGGCCGTACATTATAGCGCACGCAGCAAATTCCGCTGAAAAACCTGCCTGGGTAAAACGCGGAACTCTTATAATTAAATGCCTTCCCGACTGACTTTTGCAGAGAAAATACAGAGAGAAGTTATTGAGGATATAATACACTTGTCCGTGGTAAAATTACATCATTGCGATCATTTTTAATGTTGGTTCCGCAGCGGCAAACATGCCCCCTCCCCAGCCTTGGACGATTGTAATTTGTATACCGTGTATACAGCATGCGGCCGTACATTATAGCGCACGCAGCAAATTCCGCTGAAAAACCTGCCTGGGTAAAACGCGGAACTCTTATAATTAAATGCCTTCCCGACTGACTTTTGCAGAGAAAATACAGAGAGAAGTTATTGAGGATATAATACACTTGTCCGTGGTAAAATTACATCATTGCGATCATTTTTAATGTTGGTTCCGCAGCGGCAAACATGCCCCCTCCCCAGCCTTGGACGATTGTAATTTGTATACCGTGTATACAGCATGCGGCCGTACATTATAGCGCACGCAGCAAATTCCGCTGAAAAACCTGCCTGGGTAAAACGCGGAACTCTTATAATTAAATGCCTTCCCGACTGAATTTTGCAGAGATAATACAGAGAGAAGTTATTGAGGATATAATACACTTGTCCGTGGTAAAATTACATCATTGCGATCATTTTTAATGTTGGTTCCGCAGCGGCAAACATGCCCCCTCCCCAGCCTTGGACGATTGTAATTTGTATACCGTGTATACAGCATGCGGCCGTACATTATAGCGCACGCAGCAAATTCCGCTGAAAAACCTGCCTGGGTAAAACGCGGAACTCTTATAATTAAATGCCTTCCCGACTGAATTTTGCAGAGATAATACAGAGAGAAGTTATTGAGGATATAATACACTTGTCCGTGGTAAAATTACATCATTGCGATCATTTTTAATGTTGGTTCCGCAGCGGCAAACATGCCCCCTCCCCAGCCTTGGACGATTGTAATTTGTATACCGTGTATACAGCATGCGGCCGTACATTATAGCGCACGCAGCAAATTCCGCTGAAAAACCTGCCTGGGTAAAACGCGGAACTCTCATAATTAAATGCCTTCCCGACTGAATTTTGCAGAGATAATACAGAGAGAAGTTATTGAGGATATAATACACTTGTCCGTGGTAAAATTACCTCATTGCGATCAGATTTAATGTACGTTCCGCAGCGGCAAACATGACCCATCCCCCAGCCATGGACGATTGTATTTTGTACAGTGTACAGCATGCGGCCGTACATTATAACGCACGCAGCAAAGCAAATTCCGCTGAAAAACCTGCCTGGGTAAAACGCGGAACTCTTATAATTAAATGCCTTCCTGACTGAATTTTGCAGAGAAAATACAGAGAGAAGTTATTGAGGATATAATACACTTGTCCGTGGTAAAATTACATCATTGCGATCATTTTTAATGTTGGTTCCGCAGCGGCAAACATGCCCCCTCCCCAGCCTTGGACGATTGTAATTTGTATACCGTGTATACAGCATGCGGCCGTACATTATAGCGCACGCAGCAAATTCCGCTGAAAAACCTGCCTGGGTAAAACGCGGAACTCTTATAATTAAATGCCTTCCCGACTGAATTTTGCAGAGATAATACAGAGAGAAGTTATTGAGGATATAATACACTTGTCCGTGGTAAAATTACCTCATTGCGATCAGATTTAATGTACGTTCCGCAGCGGCAAACATGACCCCTCCCCCACAGCCATGGACGATTGTATTTTGTACCGTGTACAGCATGCGGCCGTACATTATAACGCACGCAGCAAATTCCGCTGAAAAACCTGCCTGGGTAAAACGCGGAACTCTTATAATTAAATGCCTTCCCGACTGACTTTTGCAGAGAAAATACAGAGAGAAGTTATTGAGGATATAATACACTTGTCCGTGGTAAAATTACATCATTGCGATCATTTTTAATGTTGGTTCCGCAGCGGCAAACATGCCCCCTCCCCAGCCTTGGACGATTGTAATTTGTATACCGTGTATACAGCATGCGGCCGTACATTATAGCGCACGCAGCAAATTCCGCTGAAAAACCTGCCTGGGTAAAACGCGGAACTCTTATAATTAAATGCCTTCCCGACTGAATTTTGCAGAGATAATACAGAGAGAAGTTATTGAGGATATAATACACTTGTCCGTGGTAAAATTACCTCATTGCGATCAGATTTAATGTACGTTCCGCAGCGGCAAACATGACCCATCCCCCAGCCATGGACGATTGTATTTTGTACAGTGTACAGCATGCGGCCGTACATTATAACGCACGCAGCAAATTCCTCTGAAAAACCTGCCTGGGTAAAACGCGGAACTCTTATAATTAAATGCCTTCCCGACTGAATTTTGCAGAGATAATACAGAGAGAAGTTATTGAGGATATAATACACTTGTCCGTGGTAAAATTACATCATTGCGATCATTTTTAATGTTGGTTCCGCAGCGGCAAACATGCCCCCTCCCCAGCCTTGGACGATTGTAATTTGTATACCGTGTATACAGCATGCGGCCGTACATTATAGCGCACGCAGCAAATTCCGCTGAAAAACCTGCCTGGGTAAAACGCGGAACTCTCATAATTAAATGCCTTCCCGACTGAATTTTGCAGAGATAATACAGAGAGAAGTTATTGAGGATATAATACACTTGTCCGTGGTAAAATTACCTCATTGCGATCAGATTTAATGTACGTTCCGCAGCGGCAAACATGACCCATCCCCCAGCCATGGACGATTGTATTTTGTACAGTGTACAGCATGCGGCCGTACATTATAACGCACACAGCAAAGCAAATTCCGCTGAAAAACCTGCCTGGGTAAAACGCGGAACTCTTATAATTAAATGCCTTCCTGACTGAATTTTGCAGAGAAAATACAGAGAGAAGTTATTGAGGATATAATACACTTGTCCGTGGTAAAATTACATCATTGCGATCATTTTTAATGTTGGTTCCGCAGCGGCAAACATGCCCCCTCCCCAGCCTTGGACGATTGTAATTTGTATACCGTGTATACAGCATGCGGCCGTACATTATAGCGCACGCAGCAAATTCCGCTGAAAAACCTGCCTGGGTAAAACGCGGAACTCTTATAATTAAATGCCTTCCCGACTGAATTTTGCAGAGATAATACAGAGAGAAGTTATTGAGGATATAATACACTTGTCCGTGGTAAAATTACCTCATTGCGATCAGATTTAATGTACGTTCCGCAGCGGCAAACATGACCCCTCCCCCACAGCCATGGACGATTGTATTTTGTACCGTGTACAGCATGCGGCCGTACATTATAACGCACGCAGCAAATTCCGCTGAAAAACCTGCCTGGGTAAAACGCGGAACTCTTATAATTAAATGCCTTCCCGACTGACTTTTGCAGAGAAAATACAGAGAGAAGTTATTGAGGATATAATACACTTGTCCGTGGTAAAATTACATCATTGCGATCATTTTTAATGTTGGTTCCGCAGCGGCAAACATGCCCCCTCCCCAGCCTTGGACGATTGTAATTTGTATACCGTGTATACAGCATGCGGCCGTACATTATAGCGCACGCAGCAAATTCCGCTGAAAAACCTGCCTGGGTAAAACGCGGAACTCTTATAATTAAATGCCTTCCCGACTGACTTTTGCAGAGAAAATACAGAGAGAAGTTATTGAGGATATAATACACTTGTCCGTGGTAAAATTACATCATTGCGATCATTTTTAATGTTGGTTCCGCAGCGGCAAACATGCCCCCTCCCCAGCCTTGGACGATTGTAATTTGTATACCGTGTATACAGCATGCGGCCGTACATTATAGCGCACGCAGCAAATTCCGCTGAAAAACCTGCCTGGGTAAAACGCGGAACTCTTATAATTAAATGCCTTCCCGACTGACTTTTGCAGAGAAAATACAGAGAGAAGTTATTGAGGATATAATACACTTGTCCGTGGTAAAATTACATCATTGCGATCATTTTTAATGTTGGTTCCGCAGCGGCAAACATGCCCCCTCCCCAGCCTTGGACGATTGTAATTTGTATACCGTGTATACAGCATGCGGCCGTACATTATAGCGCACGCAGCAAATTCCGCTGAAAAACCTGCCTGGGTAAAACGCGGAACTCTTATAATTAAATGCCTTCCCGACTGACTTTTGCAGAGAAAATACAGAGAGAAGTTATTGAGGATATAATACACTTGTCCGTGGTAAAATTACATCATTGCGATCATTTTTAATGTTGGTTCCGCAGCGGCAAACATGCCCCCTCCCCAGCCTTGGACGATTGTAATTTGTATACCGTGTATACAGCATGCGGCCGTACATTATAGCGCACGCAGCAAATTCCGCTGAAAAACCTGCCTGGGTAAAACGCGGAACTCTCATAATTAAATGCCTTCCCGACTGAATTTTGCAGAGATAATACAGAGAGAAGTTATTGAGGATATAATACACTTGTCCGTGGTAAAATTACCTCATTGCGATCAGATTTAATGTACGTTCCGCAGCGGCAAACATGACCCCTCCCCCACAGCCATGGACGATTGTATTTTGTACCGTGTACAGCATGCGGCCGTACATTATAACGCACGCAGCAAATTCCGCTGAAAAACCTGCCTGGGTAAAACGCGGAACTCTTATAATTAAATGCCTTCCCGACTGACTTTTGCAGAGAAAATACAGAGAGAAGTTATTGAGGATATAATACACTTGTCCGTGGTAAAATTACATCATTGCGATCATTTTTAATGTTGGTTCCGCAGCGGCAAACATGCCCCCTCCCCAGCCTTGGACGATTGTAATTTGTATACCGTGTATACAGCATGCGGCCGTACATTATAGCGCACGCAGCAAATTCCGCTGAAAAACCTGCCTGGGTAAAACGCGGAACTCTCATAATTAAATGCCTTCCCGACTGAATTTTGCAGAGATAATACAGAGAGAAGTTATTGAGGATATAATACACTTGTCCGTGGTAAAATTACCTCATTGCGATCAGATTTAATGTACGTTCCGCAGCGGCAAACATGACCCATCCCCCAGCCATGGACGATTGTATTTTGTACAGTGTACAGCATGCGGCCGTACATTATAACGCACGCAGCAAAGCAAATTCCGCTGAAAAACCTGCCTGGGTAAAACGCGGAACTCTTATAATTAAATGCCTTCCTGACTGAATTTTGCAGAGAAAATACAGAGAGAAGTTATTGAGGATATAATACACTTGTCCGTGGTAAAATTACATCATTGCGATCATTTTTAATGTTGGTTCCGCAGCGGCAAACATGCCCCCTCCCCAGCCTTGGACGATTGTAATTTGTATACCGTGTATACAGCATGCGGCCGTACATTATAGCGCACGCAGCAAATTCCGCTGAAAAACCTGCCTGGGTAAAACGCGGAACTCTTATAATTAAATGCCTTCCCGACTGAATTTTGCAGAGATAATACAGAGAGAAGTTATTGAGGATATAATACACTTGTCCGTGGTAAAATCACCTCATTGCGATCAGATTTAATGTACGTTCCGCAGCGGCAAACATGACCCCTCCCCCACAGCCATGGACGATTGTATTTTGTACCGTGTACAGCATGCGGCCGTACATTATAACGCACGCAGCAAATTCCGCTGAAAAACCTGCCTGGGTAAAACGCGGAACTCTTATAATTAAATGCCTTCCCGACTGACTTTTGCAGAGAAAATACAGAGAGAAGTTATTGAGGATATAATACACTTGTCCGTGGTAAAATTACATCATTGCGATCATTTTTAATGTTGGTTCCGCAGCGGCAAACATGCCCCCTCCCCAGCCTTGGACGATTGTAATTTGTATACCGTGTATACAGCATGCGGCCGTACATTATAGCGCACGCAGCAAATTCCGCTGAAAAACCTGCCTGGGTAAAACGCGGAACTCTTATAATTAAATGCCTTCCCGACTGACTTTTGCAGAGAAAATACAGAGAGAAGTTATTGAGGATATAATACACTTGTCCGTGGTAAAATTACATCATTGCGATCATTTTTAATGTTGGTTCCGCAGCGGCAAACATGCCCCCTTCCCAGCCTTGGACGATTGTAATTTGTATACCGTGTATACAGCATGCGGCCGTACATTATAGCGCACGCAGCAAATTCCGCTGAAAAACCTGCCTGGGTAAAACGCGGAACTCTTATAATTAAATGCCTTCCCGACTGAATTTTGCAGAGATAATACAGAGAGAAGTTATTGAGGATATAATACACTTGTCCGTGGTAAAATTACATCATTGCGATCATTTTTAATGTTGGTTCCGCAGCGGCAAACATGCCCCCTCCCCAGCCTTGGACGATTGTAATTTGTATACCGTGTATACAGCATGCGGCCGTACATTATAGCGCACGCAGCAAATTCCGCTGAAAAACCTGCCTGGGTAAAACGCGGAACTCTTATAATTAAATGCCTTCCCGACTGAATTTTGCAGAGATAATACAGAGAGAAGTTATTGAGGATATAATACACTTGTCCGTGGTAAAATTACCTCATTGCGATCAGATTTAATGTACGTTCCGCAGCGGCAAACATGACCCATCCCCCAGCCATGGACGATTGTATTTTGTACAGTGTACAGCATGCGGCCGTACATTATAACGCACGCAGCAAATTCCGCTGAAAAACCTGCCTGGGTAAAACGCGGAACTCTTATAATTAAATGCCTTCCCGACTGAATTTTGCAGAGATAATACAGAGAGAAGTTATTGAGGATATAATACACTTGTCCGTGGTAAAATTACATCATTGCGATCATTTTTAATGTTGGTTCCGCAGCGGCAAACATGCCCCCTCCCCAGCCTTGGACGATTGTAATTTGTATACCGTGTATACAGCATGCGGCCGTACATTATAGCGCACGCAGCAAATTCCGCTGAAAAACCTGCCTGGGTAAAACGCGGAACTCTTATAATTAAATGCCTTCCCGACTGAATT
This sequence comes from Hippasteria phrygiana, assembly GCA_037893225.1. NCBI lineage: Eukaryota > Metazoa > Echinodermata > Asteroidea > Valvatida > Goniasteridae > Hippasteria > Hippasteria phrygiana. The sequence continues at coordinate 1,829,207 of JAZGUH010000432.1, forward strand.
TTGCAGAGATAATACAGAGAGAAGTTATTGAGGATATAATACACTTGTCCGTGGTAAAATTACCTCATTGTGATCAGATTTAATGTACGTTCCGCAGCGGCAAACATGACCCCTCCCCCACAGCCATGGACGATTGTATTTTGTACCGTGTACAGCATGCGGCCGTACATTATAACGCACGCAGCAAATTCCGCTGAAAAACCTGCCTGGGTAAAACGCGGAACTCTTATAATTAAATGCCTTCCCGACTGACTTTTGCAGAGAAAATACAGAGAGAAGTTATTGAGGATATAATACACTTGTCCGTGGTAAAATTACATCATTGCGATCATTTTTAATGTTGGTTCCGCAGCGGCAAACATGCCCCCTCCCCAGCCTTGGACGATTGTAATTTGTATACCGTGTATACAGCATGCGGCCGTACATTATAGCGCACGCAGCAAATTCCGCTGAAAAACCTGCCTGGGTAAAACGCGGAACTCTTATAATTAAATGCCTTCCCGACTGACTTTTGCAGAGAAAATACAGAGAGAAGTTATTGAGGATATAATACACTTGTCCGTGGTAAAATTACATCATTGCGATCATTTTTAATGTTGGTTCCGCAGCGGCAAACATGCCCCCTCCCCAGCCTTGGACGATTGTAATTTGTATACCGTGTATACAGCATGCGGCCGTACATTATAGCGCACGCAGCAAATTCCGCTGAAAAACCTGCCTGGGTAAAACGCGGAACTCTTATAATTAAATGCCTTCCCGACTGACTTTTGCAGAGAAAATACAGAGAGAAGTTATTGAGGATATAATACACTTGTCCGTGGTAAAATTACATCATTGCGATCATTTTTAATGTTGGTTCCGCAGCGGCAAACATGCCCCCTCCCCAGCCTTGGACGATTGTAATTTGTATACCGTGTATACAGCATGCGGCCGTACATTATAGCGCACGCAGCAAATTCCGCTGAAAAACCTGCCTGGGTAAAACGCGGAACTCTTATAATTAAATGCCTTCCCGACTGACTTTTGCAGAGAAAATACAGAGAGAAGTTATTGAGGATATAATACACTTGTCCGTGGTAAAATTACATCATTGCGATCATTTTTAATGTTGGTTCCGCAGCGGCAAACATGCCCCCTCCCCAGCCTTGGACGATTGTAATTTGTATACCGTGTATACAGCATGCGGCCGTACATTATAGCGCACGCAGCAAATTCCGCTGAAAAACCTGCCTGGGTAAAACGCGGAACTCTCATAATTAAATGCCTTCCCGACTGAATTTTGCAGAGATAATACAGAGAGAAGTTATTGAGGATATAATACACTTGTCCGTGGTAAAATTACCTCATTGCGATCAGATTTAATGTACGTTCCGCAGCGGCAAACATGACCCATCCCCCAGCCATGGACGATTGTATTTTGTACAGTGTACAGCATGCGGCCGTACATTATAACGCACGCAGCAAATTCCGCTGAAAAACCTGCCTGGGTAAAACGCGGAACTCTTATAATTAAATGCCTTCCCGACTGAATTTTGCAGAGATAATACAGAGAGAAGTTATTGAGGATATAATACACTTGTCCGTGGTAAAATTACCTCATTGCGATCAGATTTAATGTACGTTCCGCAGCGGCAAACATGACCCCTCCCCCACAGCCATGGACGATTGTATTTTGTACCGTGTACAGCATGCGGCCGTACATTATAACGCACGCAGCAAATTCCGCTGAAAAACCTGCCTGGGTAAAACGCGGAACTCTTATAATTAAATGCCTTCCCGACTGACTTTTGCAGAGAAAATACAGAGAGAAGTTATTGAGGATATAATACACTTGTCCGTGGTAAAATTACATCATTGCGATCATTTTTAATGTTGGTTCCGCAGCGGCAAACATGCCCCCTCCCCAGCCTTGGACGATTGTAATTTGTATACCGTGTATACAGCATGCGGCCGTACATTATAGCGCACGCAGCAAATTCCGCTGAAAAACCTGCCTGGGTAAAACGCGGAACTCTCATAATTAAATGCCTTCCCGACTGAATTTTGCAGAGATAATACAGAGAGAAGTTATTGAGGATATAATACACTTGTCCGTGGTAAAATTACCTCATTGCGATCAGATTTAATGTACGTTCCGCAGCGGCAAACATGACCCATCCCCCAGCCATGGACGATTGTATTTTGTACAGTGTACAGCATGCGGCCGTACATTATAACGCACGCAGCAAAGCAAATTCCGCTGAAAAACCTGCCTGGGTAAAACGCGGAACTCTTATAATTAAATGCCTTCCCGACTGACTTTTGCAGAGAAAATACAGAGAGAAGTTATTGAGGATATAATACACTTGTCCGTGGTAAAATTACATCATTGCGATCATTTTTAATGTTGGTTCCGCAGCGGCAAACATGCCCCCTCCCCAGCCTTGGACGATTGTAATTTGTATACCGTGTATACAGCATGCGGCCGTACATTATAGCGCACGCAGCAAATTCCGCTGAAAAACCTGCCTGGGTAAAACGCGGAACTCTCATAATTAAATGCCTTCCCGACTGAATTTTGCAGAGATAATACAGAGAGAAGTTATTGAGGATATAATACACTTGTCCGTGGTAAAATTACCTCATTGCGATCAGATTTAATGTACGTTCCGCAGCGGCAAACATGACCCCTCCCCCACAGCCATGGACGATTGTATTTTGTACCGTGTACAGCATGCGGCCGTACATTATAACGCACGCAGCAAATTCCGCTGAAAAACCTGCCTGGGTAAAACGCGGAACTCTTATAATTAAATGCCTTCCCGACTGACTTTTGCAGAGAAAATACAGAGAGAAGTTATTGAGGATATAATACACTTGTCCGTGGTAAAATTACATCATTGCGATCATTTTTAATGTTGGTTCCGCAGCGGCAAACATGCCCCCTCCCCAGCCTTGGACGATTGTAATTTGTATACCGTGTATACAGCATGCGGCCGTACATTATAGCGCACGCAGCAAATTCCGCTGAAAAACCTGCCTGGGTAAAACGCGGAACACTCATAATTAAATGCCTTCCCGACTGAATTTTGCAGAGATAATACAGAGAGAAGTTATTGAGGATATAATACACTTGTCCGTGGTAAAATTACCTCATTGCGATCAGATTTAATGTACGTTCCGCAGCGGCAAACATGACCCATCCCCCAGCCATGGACGATTGTATTTTGTACAGTGTACAGCATGCGGCCGTACATTATAACGCACGCAGCAAAGCAAATTCCGCTGAAAAACCTGCCTGGGTAAAACGCGGAACTCTTATAATTAAATGCCTTCCCGACTGAATTTTGCAGAGAAAATACAGAGAGAAGTTATTGAGGATATAATACACTTGTCCGTGGTAAAATTACATCATTGCGATCATTTTTAATGTTGGTTCCGCAGCGGCAAACATGCCCCCTCCCCAGCCTTGGACGATTGTAATTTGTATACCGTGTATACAGCATGCGGCCGTACATTATAGCGCACGCAGCAAATTCCGCTGAAAAACCTGCCTGGGTAAAACGCGGAACTCTTATAATTAAATGCCTTCCCGACTGAATTTTGCAGAGATAATACAGAGAGAAGTTATTGAGGATATAATACACTTGTCCGTGGTAAAATTACCTCATTGCGATCAGATTTAATGTACGTTCCGCAGCGGCAAACATGACCCCTCCCCCACAGCCATGGACGATTGTATTTTGTACCGTGTACAGCATGCGGCCGTACATTATAACGCACGCAGCAAATTCCGCTGAAAAACCTGCCTGGGTAAAACGCGGAACTCTTATAATTAAATGCCTTCCCGACTGACTTTTGCAGAGAAAATACAGAGAGAAGTTATTGAGGATATAATACACTTGTCCGTGGTAAAATTACATCATTGCGATCATTTTTAATGTTGGTTCCGCAGCGGCAAACATGCCCCCTCCCCAGCCTTGGACGATTGTATTTTGTACAGTGTACAGCATGCGGCCGTACATTATAACGCACGCAGCAAAGCAAATTCCGCTGAAAAACCTGCCTGGGTAAAACGCGGAACTCTTATAATTAAATGCCTTCCTGACTGAATTTTGCAGAGAAAATACAGAGAGAAGTTATTGAGGATATAATACACTTGTCCGTGGTAAAATTGTATCATTGCGATCATTTTTAATGTTGGTTCCGCAGCGGCAAACATGCCCCCTCCCCAGCCTTGGACGATTGTAATTTGTATACCGTGTATACAGCATGCGGCCGTACATTATAGCGCACGCAGCAAATTCCGCTGAAAAACCTGCCTGGGTAAAACGCGGAACTCTTATAATTAAATGCCTTCCCGACTGAATTTTGCAGAGATAATACAGAGAGAAGTTATTGAGGATATAATACACTTGTCCGTGGTAAAATTACCTCATTGCGATCAGATTTAATGTACGTTCTGCAGCGGCAAACATGCCCCCGACATTTCGCATTGAGGAATCGGACTCGTATTGCCCTACATGGCTGTATCTGAACACTTGGTTTGTAAATGATATATCCCTTTACAGCATGTGTTCTGCACGTAATATAGATTATTGTCAGGACGAGAGTTCTGCACGGAACAAAATGCTTTAAATGTTGAAATGTCTTTAATCCAAGGGAAAATGCATGACGATTTCAGTACTCATTAGTCAGGTTTGAACGTTATTCTGTCTTTGAAGTCGATATTTTGAATGTATTCGGTCTAAACTTTCTTGTTCTGCAGAGTTCCGCAGAGTTCCGCACGTTCTGCAAGTTCCGCAAAATACCCACACCCTTTTTTTTCATTTGGGAAATGATCTAAACCTCTGATCGGCTAATTTCCCAACATTTAAAAGAAAATGGCAGATTAAGAAGCAATCTATAATTTGCATTCTTCACACAGCAACTGAGAGACTACTGGATAAGATTATTTTGCTTTACCCTATGAAATTAAGGCCAAGTAAAACAAAACAACAGTTGATCGTCCCCGCCCGCTTCCTTTTTTCGTGCCGCATTGATTTTGTTATTATTTTTTATTTTTTTATTTTTTATTTTTATAGTCAAACTTTTCGAAAAATTGCATGTAAAAAAAAAAAAATCTGAAATCGTCGTCGATATTTCGATTGTTTTAGACTTCTACCCATATTTACTTTCACTGGTATGCACAGTATGCACCTACTAAACTTTAATCGGGTGCATTTGTAAGCGTCTACGGATCCATGAGCCCTGTGAACGAATTAGATTTAGACGTATTGCAGCCGCTTTGTGTATTTTTTCGTCTTTTTCGCTTCCGCTGTGACAAATACGACTGAATTTTACAGACTACGTATTTTAAGAGTACTGCGCTCTGTGTATAAATAAATGCATATACAATGTAAAGAGCCTCAGACTGTAAAATCTTTAAAAACAGCAATATTAGCCAAGTTAAAATGAGGCTGAACAGCATTTATCTATGGTTTGCAGTATTTGAGATCTGAGTTCCTTGCACTTAGATATAGCCGTGATCGCTTGACTAAGAGGTTACCCCCCGATATATACCGATCACTTAAAGAACTTGGACTTCTTCGATTTAGAGGTCGGCGTGCTGGATGTCACAAACATCGTAAATCCCCGCAAAGGGCCCCTAAACCTGATTCTAAAGTAATACATGTAGGCCCACCGGTCAACAACTTTCTTCATGTAACTTTATGGAACACCCATTCTGCCTGTAACAAGTCACTGCTTGTGTGCGACTACATACTCTCCAATGACATTGACATCATGTTCCTGACAGAAACATGGCTCAGTATGGACGATCAAGTCATTGTCAATGAAATCACCCCAGCCGGCTACATGTTCTTTAATGTGCCTCGATCTGGAGATCGACATGGTGGCATTGCTGCAGTTTGTAAGTCACAACTGAACTTGAGGCTTGTCCCAGTTACATTCGATGTCAGTACATTTGAATATTCAGTCATCTCAGATAACAAGCGGAGTATTCACTATGTCATCATATATAGACCACCACCCTCTGAAAAGAATCGATTAAAGACCTCCACGTTCTTAGCCGATTTTGACAATTGCTAGATGCCGTGAATGTTCTTCCAGGGAAGTTACTCATTCTCGGCGACTTCAATATCCACTTTGACTGTCCGGAAAAACATGACGTAGCCCATGTGCGATCATCACTCCATGCTTCTGGGCTTACACAACACGTGTCAGAGCCAACTCATACACAAGGCCACACCCTCGACTGGCTCATCACCAGATGTGATGAGGACGGACTGCTTATTTCCTATAATGTCCACATGAATGGCATTTCGGACCATGGTGTCATCTCCACCTTACTTCAACTCAGTAAGCCCGAACCCTCAATAATGACGTCAACATACCGAAACTATCGCAATATCGACCATGAAGCACTCACGGATGACCTGTCCACCCAACTTGGGGACATTCACTACGATGGTCGCGATATCGACAAACTCGTTGCTGACTTCGATACTGCCATCACAGATGTTCTCAATAAACATGCACCTTGGACTGCAACAAAGAAATGTAGACGCTGTAAGCCGAAGTGGTACAATACCTCAGTCGAAGACGCGAAACGCGCACGTCGACGGGCAGAACGAAAATGGCGGAAGACGAAATCTGCTGCTGACCGCACTGCGTACGATTCCACCAGGAAGACCATGTGTGATGCCTTGGTCAGGGCCAAATCTGACTTCTTCAGAAGTTCCCTAGTGAACTGCAACCTCAAAGATGCCTTCAGGGTTATCAATGAATTGACATCTGCACCAAAGCTGATGCCTTCATTATCTGATTCAGAATCAACCCTTGCCAACAACTTCAGCCAATTCTTCACAGATAAAGTCAACAACATTCGGGCAAATATTGATAGTCTTTGTGATGATGTAACTACACCCAATGATACATCAACGCTTCACCAGGACTGTGACCTATCTGAATTTCACCCCGTCTCTGATACTGATCTCCTTAAGATAATCAGTAAGTCAGCCACTAAATCGTGTCAACTTGACCCCATGCCGACTTGGCTGCTCAAACAACACCAAGATATTTTCCTCCCGAAACTGACTCAAATTGTCAATGCTTCATTGTCATCCGGTCATTTCCCAGAGTCATTACGAGTGGGTGTGATCACGCCTATCCTAAAGAAGCCTTCTCTAAACAAAGACGAACTCAAAAACTACCGTCCCGTGTCCAACCTTCGCTACCTGGCCAAGCTCACTGAAAAAGTCATCTGCAATCAGCTGAATGACCACATCGACTACCATCATCTCGCTGACCCCCTACAATCTGCCTACAAGGCTGGACACAGTACAGAGACAGCACTTTTATGTGTGCAGAACTACATATTGAACTCACTGAACTGTAACAAAGCTGTGTTCTTAGTTCTGTTGGATTTATCCGCTGCATTTGACACACTTGACCATGGTATCATGCTGCGTCGATTTCAACATAGGTTTGGCATTAACGGAACGGCCCTTAAATGGTTTGCTTCGTACTTCCAAGACAGACGGACTCATGTTCATATTGCTGGGGCTGACTCTGATGAGAGGATTCTTCTCTCTGGAGTCCCCCAAGGTTCAGTCATTGGCCCTCAAGCATTTACTATGTACATCAGTCCAATCTGTGATATCCTACGTCAGCACGACGTCAAATACCATATGTATGCTGACGATATTCAGGTGTATTTGGATTTCGATCCCGCCGTTCCCAATGACGCAGCATGTGCTTTGTTCAGGTTGTCAAACTGCATCAGAGATATCCAATTATGGATGATTGTAAACAAACTTCAACTTAACAATGATAAAACTGAATTTTGTATTGCCTCATCTGCTCACCATCAGAAAAGTTTAAACCACCTGACTCTTACTGTCAACAACACCACAATTAAGCCATCTCCAACAGTGAGAAATCTGGGCGTTACGTTCGACAGTACTATGTCAATGACTCCCCACGTTAGCAGTACATGCAAATCAGTCAATTACCACTTGCGGAACATGTCTAGGATTCGCAAATACATTGACACTGACACATGCCATGCTGCTGCCAGAGCTCTAGTCCTGTCCCGGCTTGACTACTGTAATTCTCTCTTCAATGGGATGAAACAGTCTGATATCTGTCGCCTACAAAAGACTCAAAACAATGCTGCCCGTATTATACTCACACAACCCAGACAATGTCATGCATCACCAATCCTCCAACAATTACACTGGCTACCTGTTCACAAACGCATTATCTTCAAAACAGCTGTGAACATGTACAAAGCACTATCAAGCACACATCCACAATATATAATCAACTCTCTAGACCTCAGCATACCCAACCGAAGTGGCCTCGGCTCAGGGCATAACTTAAAAATACAGCGCACATTCAAACACGCAGGTGACAAGGCTTTCTCTGTAGCTGGACCAAGATGCTGGAACTCACTCCCTCTCAACATCCGTAATTGCAACTCTGTCTGCCAGTTCAAACGCAAACTCAAAACATATCTATTTTCATCCTAGGTTTACCTGCTCTCAAAATAATGTCATTCATAATGTATTTGTTTTTGCTTTGTTCTGACTTCTCTGGATTAGTTTTCGCAGCGCATTGTAACCGTTGGAAAAATGCGCTATATAAATGCTGTTATTATTATTATTATTATTATCTACATTTTTTTTCCAAGATGGTCGCCGGCTTTTTACTTCAAAAAGCCGGCGGCCATCTTGGAAAAAAAATAATAAATATTAAATAAAAGGCACCTCCCTCATCCGTTTTTTGAAAAGTCCGGACGATCAACTGTTGTTTTGTTTTACTTGGCCTAACTTATAAGGTCAGTAGTGGGAGATTTTGTTGTCACATGGTCATGATGTGCACCCCTCACGTACGCGTCCGAACTTTACAATTTATTTGCTTGTTCCTAATAGATTGAGCACTGTTTTAAATATTTTCTAGCTTTTTTACGAAGTTTTGTTCTTCTGTTTTACACCTTTCTACTGGTTTTCCATACTTTTGCCAAACCTCGGGCTTGAATTGTATCCCAGCATCCCTTTTCAAGCGCTTTGTCACAAGAAATTAAGAACTTATAGTTCGTGTGCAACCCTGTTTACTGTTTGAATAATAAAGATTGCGTGATTTTCAAAAATTGCGCGCCATCTATAATGCGCAAATTATAAATTTACGCAAGCAAACTCAATTTTCGTGTTCAAAAATTGCGCAGCGCGCATTTTTAAAAAAATGCGCGCCTTTGAAGATTGCGCTCAACATATACATAAAGGCCAAGTGAAGCACAAACAATTGATCTTCCCCGCCGGGATACCTTTTTTGAAGCCGCATCCTTTTTTTAACCTTCCCAAATCCTTCAAAATACTCTGCCAAAAGGAGGAATTTGATGGATTGAGGGTCTCTGAAAGTTGTTTTTTGAAGCATCGGAGGATTTTACAGGATTGAGGGCATAAGAGAATTTTGCCTCTGGAGGAAAATGGAGGATCCAGGTCATCAGGCCCAATCTGATGCTGGTTGATTTCGGAGGATTGAAGTTACTATAATTTAATTATACTAGGGCGTTTACGAAAACCCCTAGAGCCTAGAGGATTTTTGGAGGATTCATGCAATGGTCCCCATATGAGGATTTTGGAGGATTCAGGTTACATGCAGCTTTAACACTTTGAAATCAGATGATGTTGGAAATTCATGCTACTTGGAGGAAAAATGATGGAGAAAGTTAGAATTTTATATATTTGTTATTTTTTTCTCTCCCCAAAAACTAAATTGTTCATGTATTTTGATCAATTTACCCATTTTGTTAATAAGACATAATTTGAGTTTTTCTATACCCCAAACAAAACAAGTTATATTTGTAAATATTCTATGCAATAGTTTGGACTATTCCCTGAATGGCGATCTTTGTTAGTTTGTTGAAGTGAAAATGCAATTGAAAAGAACATGCATAAACAACTAAGTAAATACATGTACATAAAACACTGTTTAACATGAATATTTTGATTCATCTAACTAGTAAAGTGGCGGTCATTTTGAACTGAAAATTTGGCGGTCATTTTGAATTGAAATACTTGGTGGCCATCTTGGAAAAAATGAATTATGTAAATAATGTTAACAAATGTTAATAATGTAAATTGGTCATGTTGCTTCGTTAGCTGGTATTGTTTCTGAGTAATAGTTTGGCCTCACATGAACAGCTAGTACAGTGCTGCATGGTGACATGACTTGGGATGTTGGTGGAGGGGGAGGGGGTCCTAAGTCTTTCTGAGGCGGGGACTCTGTGGTGCAGTTCAAAAAGTAATACCATTTTAAATACATATCAAAAAGTTCTCACAGCAATGCTGCATTTATAGTTTTATTGGGAAAATGTGCAGTTTTTTTTAACAGGATGATCCTATGGTGCATCACTCAAGCCAAAAAGTGTATATATATGCCCCCTTGCATTAAATGTTGTTTTCCATCATTGCATTACTTTTTTGTAAGTCTGCATTTTCTCTCGAAAAAGAAATGTTATGAATGAAAAGAAAAAAAGGAAGTTTAATTAAGAATATGACGTTCAGAACTCAGCTTTTATCTTCTCAGGATTTACCAGAAAACTCCAACCATTTGCCCGATCTTGGATCAAGCATTTGTTCGTTACTTCAACATCATCTTCTTTGGAACACCTGAATTGCCAGATGATGCTAAGCAGGCAAAGCTTAATGAGATGCGACGGCAGGGTCGATTCTGGAATGCTACTCTCCATGGCAGCAATCTCGCTGCCCTGAATGGTCTCTCTGTCAGCGTCAACACCTGCAATGAGATGTACCCTTCATTGTCTTCCTCCGAGAATTGTGAGTTTGGGAAAACCTCCAGAGCTGCTTTATCAAGTCAGGATTGTACCTAAACTTTAGTTAAAGATATACGGTGGCGTAGCTTGGGGGGGGGGGGGGGCGCACCCCCCCCCCCCCCCCCCCCCCCATTAAAAATTGTGGTCCTCCCTCCCCCCCCCCCACTGGAAATTTCACAAATGCAGAAAATAATACTATTATAAAGAAAAAACAGTGTGATCGCCCGCCCCCGGCCCCCCCCCCCCTTCCCCACTGTAACAACCAGCCCTCCCACTCGCCCCCCTATGGAGACAGCCCTGGCTACACTGCTGAAGATATACTGTCCATGCTCAAACATTTTTTTTTATACGACAAGTTTTCAAATATTTATATTTTATTTTAACAAAGAAACTACCTATTGTCTGTGTTGGCCCTATGCAACCCTCCAAAAAGGTTTGTGGTTGCTTTATCAGGCCACTAATGCACAAACATATTCGCTTGTGAGTTGTCATACCACAAATAATTTGACGTTTGTAAAGTAATTATTTGATTACTAAATGTAAACAACTTTTGTATTGCTAGAAAAATAGCAATATAGAAAACAATTTTGGGGGGTGAAACTCAAAAAGAGCATGGAAAGTTGTTTTTCAAGTTGTGTGGGACTCAATATAGATAACCTTGTGTGTAGCAGGCATCTTAGACTAGGGTTAATGTCTGTTACCCTTGGACAAGCACAGGCAGACCTTTTGTACTTGCATTGTGACAGAATTTGAATCGCCAACCTTCAATGTTGTCCTGCTTTTAATATTATTGGGTAAAATTGCTTCCAAGGCAAACTTTAATTCACCCCTTGAGTACGGGTGTTATAATGGGGTGCCAGCCAAGAGCAAGTTCGAGCGGCGACTATTTGTCAACCACTAGTCGATTTTCCATGGTAACCTGTACACTAAATACATATTGGGTATCAGGCAAAATCGACTAGTGGTCGACAAATAGTCGCCGCTCGAACTTGCCCCAAGCGAAATGGACACAAGAGGCTTGTGCAGCCAAGCGTAACATACACAATAATCCAACAATGGATTGAAAAGGCATGTATAGACGTCATCCGGCCAGGTGGTAATTTTCTTTAGACAGACATCATCCGGACGCAAGGGGTTAACTATATTTTTGCTTGACAACATGATGCACAACTGCAGTATCAATAGACAAATCCATTGAGCATTGCCCATAATTTGCACATGCACTGACCACTCACAGCCATGACTATGGTCTGAAAATAGTCCCACAAAAGTGCCACCAAACCATGCAGCCCCACAAAAGTTGGTGCGCACAGCTGTGATTGGTCAATATGTTACCAGGGGCGGTGCATAATGGATCAGTCTAAGGGAGGTGGGCGGGGTAGGACCAGAAGGTGGGGCATAGACCTTATCTAGAGGTACTGGTAGCCCTTCCCATTGCACTTGTGCCCATCCTTAATTGGATGCAAAGTTTCTTTATGGAGCCCTACATGTAGGTATTGAAATGTGCCTGGCGGTATGTACACGCATCGTGTTTTGTATAGAAATTTGGTTAAGGAGTGACGCCGCAGGTCAGATTGCCTTTGAATTATGTGACCTTTGATGTCATTCCATAACCAAATTTATGCAAAAAACATGATGCGTGCACATCCTGCCGCGTGCACATCCTGCCGGGCACATTCAATTATAGTGCAGTTTAGATGTAAACAAAGGGTACATGTAGTCTATATAACATTTGTTATTTGTTTCCATCTGCAATTCACAGATACGCTGGATGTGAGTGAGCCTACTGCTTCTTTAACTGCTGAAAGTGCTTGGGGAGCTATGAGAGGTACGGACACCACATAGAGGTCTAGTTAAACAGTGATGTGTTTTGGATTTGAAAACTAAAGCTGCGATGACCATGCCCTGACTGACAATTTACATTTAATGGATTTCTCCCTAATAATGAATTATAGAGAATCTATTGTTGAACGAAAAAGCAATATTCTCATTCCGGGCATTCTATTGGTCTTCCTAAATTATATTGTTCATATGTACTACTCGCCAAGATTGTAGAGTGTCCCAATCCTTAAATTCAAACTTTGAAACATTAAATTTGTTACTTATCGTTGGTATTATTTCTTGAATGTTTTATTGGAAAGATCCTAACTTGTTATGTTATTTGTTTTCCTCCAAAAAGCTAGATTTTTCATGTCTTTCACTTTATGTTGGCACCAATCTTTAGTTGATCGATTTCATTTCCCGATTTTAGACTTCTACAAAGCCAGCGAGGGCGGTAGTTCACTGGCATTCGCGATATGCGAGCTGAATAGTTTGTTGAAGTGAAAATGCAATTGAAAAGAACATATACTTTAATAAAATACATAGAACACTGTTTAACATGGATAATTTGACTCAACTTACTAGTAAAATAGCTAATAACAAGCTGGCGGTCATTTTGAACCAAAAATTTGGTGACCATTTTGAATTTAAATGCTTGGCGGCTATCTTGGAAAAAGAATAACAAATAACAAATAAAAAGGCCCTCCTCCTCTTTTTGAAAAAACGTGGAGGATCAACTGGCATTTTTTTTACTTGGCCCAATGCTACCAAATTAGCAATTCAATTGGAAAATTTAGTATCAGTTTGATAAACCTCAATAGCACGGACATAGCAGCCTTAAAGGTAGTGTACACGATTGGTAATCCTCCAATTTGTTTTCCCTTTATTACGAAATACCTTACTAGACTGTAAGGCAATAGTAGTCTCAATCATCCTGTGAAATGATGGCATTTATATCGTTTTCCAACGATTTTCAGCTGGAAATCGTTGGGAAACTGCCCTGTAGCCTTTAGTCAAGGCGCGCATGGCTACCCGGACGAGTGGTGCGCCCCGGATATGCTGGCATTCAGGGCGCGTCACGCGCCCAGGTAGCCACGCGTGCCTTGACTAAAGGCTATCATCCGCCCGACGGTTGAAAACGAGCGTCGTTTTTCCATCTTTTTTTTGCCATTTAACAACGCAAAACAGGTCAGTGGAATGATATTTCCTATAAAATACTAACCCCCAAATCCGCACATTTCTTAAAATTGCAACAATAACCAATCATGTACACTACGTTTAAGCTTAGTGACCTTCAATTTGACCCTAGCAAGAATTTCAAAAGCAGAGTGGCAAAGAAAAATTTTGCCATTGAAAAAAATCCTGCAAGGGTTGACATTTATAGTAATTATTGTTACAATTGTGGCCTATAGCCACAAGAAATGAGTCAGAGATTGCTGGCGTTGCTTTTGTTGGAAATGAGTGGGTGATATCAACATTTTCATTTCCAGATATCCATAGTTATATTCATCGTGATGTCAGGTGGATGTGATATATCATCACACTTGTTTATCATCGAACAAACCAAATTCCTTTTTTTTTTACACAGGATTGGAGACATTTAGCCAGCTTGTGCATGAGTCTTCACTTGCAATGGTAAGTTTTCACCAACAGTGTAAAGTTTCAGTATATGTTTTTGTTTTGCAGCCATTTATGGCGTGAATTTGTTGAATAGCACTGTTTTTGTTTAGCACTGACATCCTCGCTTTCAACCCGTAAGTGCGCAGCTAGATGGGACTAATGTGAAATTCCTCTATTATTATCACAGTGCATATTCTTAAGGTCTAGTTAACCCCTTTCGTACGGATGACGCCATATGGCGTCCAAAAAAAAGTGCCACCAGGCCGGATGACGCCATTGGCCGCCATTGGCAATATTTTCCGGGTCTATCGGTCTGAAAATTGGGATAATTTCTTTGGCACATGAAGATATATCCTTTTAGATCTGGACCCAGGAAAACCGTAATGGTGGTAGGGTTGGCAACCTAAGTTGTAGCCAATTCTACCACCTCTGATCACTTTAACTACAGTGGTTATTAGCCTTGTGTTGGCTGACTTCAGTAGAAAAAAAGTACTGCATGTACATGTATTCATTGTCATTTAACATTTTTAGCTGATGGTCAACAAGACGAGCATCACTGACTTTCCACGCTTTGCTCATCGTGGATTTCTGGTGGATTCATCCAGACACTTCCTTCCTGTTGATGTCCTCCTTCAGTTTCTGGTGAGATTTTTGTTTCTGTTTGAGAGTTTTTCCTCTGTATTTTTTCTTGGTGATAATTCAGTAGATGGCACAGGCTAATGGAGTGTCTCAAAGTCGAAATGCCTGAAACATTCCAACGGGAACATCTGTTCCAATTGGGAACACCCGCTGTTTCCCCGGAGGAACACCCGCTGTTTCCCCGGAGGAACACCCGCTGTTTCCCCGGAGGAACACCCGCTGTTTCCCCGGAGGAACACCCGCTGTTTCCCCGGAGGAACACCCGCTGGCTACAGGCCTACGAACCCAAACCCGAACAGTAAAAAATAACACCCCGGGAGATGGGCCTTTTTTGAAACAGCTAAATTTGTTTTGGTTGCGTCATTCGTTTAATGACCAATGAATTGGTACAATTAGCTCATGAATATTTAGGTGTAATAACACCCGCTGTTCCCCCCGGGAACACCTGCTGTCCCCCCCCCCCCCCCCCCTGGGAACAGCCTGAGAATAACAGGTGATCCTGCATGGGAACATTTGTCTACGCACATTGCACGGCTACTTGGAAAAATGCTAGGAACAATAGGAACATGTAGTTTTCCAAAAGGAGCATTCCGAAAGATTAGGAATGTTCTGACATCTGATGAGAGGCTCTCTAAAATGAAAATAGCAAATTCATCCATCAGTGCTGAGGGACAGGTTTGTGCATAAAGACCAGCTTCAGATTCTCTTCCTGGCAGCTAAGCACTCGGTGCTAGCACTGTTATTGTCTCCTTAAAATGTATCTAAATATTAGTTTTGTGCCATTTTCATATTAGAGAAAATAATGTTCATAGTGAACAAAGAAAACTGACATTAGTGAGATTTGAACCCATGACCTTCAGATTACCCTACTGGTGCTCTACCACATTATTGAGCTATCTTTCCACATGGAGGGGACTCCCAGTTTGTCAATATGTGTCTTTGTTCAAGGAGGTGCTTAAAGGCAGTGTACATGATTGGTCATTGTTGCAATTTTCAAAAATGGGCGGATTTGGGGGTTAGTGTGTTATAGGAAATATCGTTCCACTGACCTGTTCAAAGTTTTGCATTGTTGGATAGCGAAAAAACCGAGAGAAAAACGGCGCTCGTTTTCAACCGTCGGGGCGGATGATAGCCTTTAGTCAAGGCGTGCGTGGCTACCTGGACACGTGACGCACCCTGAATGCCAGCATGTCCAGGGCGCTACTCGTCCGGGTAGCCACGCGCGCCTTGACTAAAGGCTACAGGGCAGTTTCCAACGATTTCCACGACAGCACACCTGGTGCCATTATTTCACAGGATGATTGAGACTACTATTAACTTACAGTCTAGTAAGATATTTTGTAATAATTCAGTAAAACAAAAATTGGAGAATTACCAATCGTGTACACTACCTTTAAAGTCAGACGTCATACACCCACAATGCCGTATACCTGGGGATCACGCCCCAACTTCACAATACAACCTAGGAAGCAGTTGGGGGTGTGGGGGGGGGGGAACAAAGAGTCCCCTTAACAAAGAAACTGACTCGTCCCGATTCTGCCAGTTTTTTCCACTCTGAAGGTGATAACAATTACCTGTTGAATTTCCCTTGTGGTTTGGTTGGTAGTATAAAAAACAATTTGAAGAAAATCCAAAATGAAATTAATTTCTGAAAACAAACTTGATAAATTATATTATGAGTATATAATTGTACCTTTTTTTTTCTTCAGGATGCGATGGCGTACAACAAGTTGAATGTTTTCCATTGGCACATCGTCGACGATCAGTCCTTTCCCTATGAGAGCAAAACGTTTCCCTACATGAGCCAGAGGGTAATTGTATTGGCGAAATCAGTTTGTGTGTTGGCAAGTGCTTGTTAGGGTCACTGGCCGCATATATATAAGGTCTATAGCACATCTTCCCAAGGCAAATGCCATTTTCACAATCTTACGTGTATTTCACATTGTGTTGTAATTTATTAGGGTATTTGTGATGACTTGTTCTTGATTTTCCCTATTCAAAGAAGAACTTCAGTTCTAAAAATGACTTTTCCATCTGTGTAGGGAGCCTACTCGCCATCCTATGTCTACAGCCAAAGTGACGTCATAAGGGTCATTGATTACGCCCGGGACCGTGGCATCCGTGTCCTCCCTGAATTTGACACCCCCGGCCACACTCAATCATGGGGCTCCGTCAAGGGCCTCCTGACCCCCTGCGAAGACAAGTCAGGAAAACCCACGGGGGAGTACGGCCCAATCAACCCAATACTGAATTCCACCTATGAGTTTTTGAAGCCGTTC
Organism: Hippasteria phrygiana; assembly: GCA_037893225.1. Taxonomy (NCBI): domain Eukaryota; kingdom Metazoa; phylum Echinodermata; class Asteroidea; order Valvatida; family Goniasteridae; genus Hippasteria; species Hippasteria phrygiana. The sequence goes on from JAZGUH010000432.1 coordinate 1,846,385, forward strand.
TTTCAGGAGATTTTCAACGTGTTTCCAGACAGCTACATCCACGTAGGAGGGGATGAGGTCAGCTTTGACTGCTGGTGAGTGGGATTTTTCGGAGTGAATTGAGTAGTTGAATGACGAGTTTGCTTGCTGCTCATTAAGTACCGACTATGTTGCTGTGAAGCAGTATCTGAACCACAAATCCTTGACAAACGTTACCTGTGTATCTGACGGATTAATGCAGCTTTTTGGCGGTAAAAGTAATTTTGAAGGATTGTTAAAAGATTTGTTCTTTTATTAATTGCCTTGTTGATTTATGCAGTGGGTAGAATCATGATTTTTACCTGCATAAATGGACAAAGTACATTGTCCTGTCACCTCAGTTTTACGTCGTGTAACATTGAAAAAAACTGGCTTTAACTTTTATCTGACCAGATTTTTTTGTGAACCTACACAACTTGGGGACGTGATTGTTAACTTTTGATGGTTAACTTTTTGTTGGTTATACCACAGAGCATCTAGAAATCCGTACATTTATGTACATCGGGCCTGGGGCTAGGGCTGTTCATTTTCGAATAATTTAGTATTCGATTGTTCGAATCCGGGTTTGACCAAATATTTAAATATTCAATGCTTTCCGATCACGTTATTCAGGCATCATTTGCAACTGCATGCCGCTCTGGTAAAAAGTTGCACACAAAGCACGCCGGTGTTTTATTTTCGGCGATCGATGTTACGGACCGCTCGATCAATATTCTTTTGCATGCGCTTGTTGTATCAAGATCTTTACGGGTACGTATATGTTCTGATAACAAAAAATCAAAAGTCCAGCCTGCGTTTTTGCAGGAAGTGTTTTTACAGTAAGTGTTTTTACAGTAAGTGTCAAGGGTTTGACGTACGGGAACAAACCTACGTCCAAAGTCACCGTCGACATTTGACACTACTAAGTGGTGTAACTTAAAATAGCATCAAGTCGTATCTGTACGTTCATATATATATATTTTCAAATATTCGAACCGACAAAAAGGTATTCGATATTTGGTTGACGATCGAATATTCAAATATTCGGGACAGCCCTACCTAGGACTGATTTGCATCAAGCTGTTATATAAGCACAGAAATCAGAGCAGGTTAACAGACAAAATTGTATTTGAAACGTACTGCTTATGATGGTTCCCAGCTAAGATTTGATCAATCGGAAAAATTGCCAATATTTTGTGCTAGGCAGCTCCACGTGCTCAGCTTATGTCAAATTTTCTTTTGTTCCAGTGAATAAAATTAAACATTTTTTACTGAATCTTCCACATTTAGGAAGAGCAACAAAGACATCCAGAAATTCATGGCAAAGATGGGGTATGGCCAGAACTACTCCAAACTGGAGGCGTATTATGAGAAGATATTTCTGGGAATCATTGAGGATCTGAAGGCCAAACCGATTGTATGGCAAGAGGTGGTTGATAATGGAGTCAAGGTATGTAGTTCATTGTAATCTTAGCAGTAAATTCGAAAGTGGAAATGACATTGTAAGAATGCATGGCCTGTCAGCACAACATGATGAGCGTGAATGACTTGTGTTTTCATGGACTGCATCGTGTTGCGACGCTAATGAGAAGTGCTTAGCATGCTGCGTGCACGCACATAGTATAACCTGCCCCATACGATACATGTACAATGATCACCGTCCAAGGCAGTCCACACATTGTGGTTTTGTAAATTCGTGGTCAACTTGGTGAAAAAGGCACGTCAATTTGCTGCTGGTTTTTTTTTTTTGATTTTTTTTTTTGTATGGGTGGGTTGGCCTGGGCATGCCAAAATGAAACACAAATAAAAAACAAATAAAGCAAAAATTGTAATTTTGAATTTTAAAAATGTAAACTTAACTTTAGACATAAAGTACTAGTCCTTGAATTTTTTTATTTTTAGGGCAAAGCCACTTTGGCCTTGAATGAAGCAAAATTATAGAGGGCACCAAGGCCAGTAGGTAGAGCACTAAAGGCCAAATAATATCTGCAGAAAGGGTACCGAGGCTAAATGACAATGTAGTGACACGCGAGGGCGTGCTCTAGTTGCCGTATCACGGATGGGGGAGGGGAGACGATCCCCGGACCCGGGGAAGAATACTATCAGGCCGATGCACTTGAGTAGGGTTCAATCGGTGTTCTATTTAATGTTAGCCATAAAAAGAAACCCCTGCTCAAAAGCAGAATAATGAAATAGCTCGGATAAATTGGTAATCACACTTTATCCCGTGTGGTATGTTTCATAAGCTTTTACTTAAATAATTATAATCATATGCAGGGCTCGACCTTAGCACTAGCCCGGCGTACAATGTCTAGTAAAAACTGCTCCGGGCTAGTGAAAAGCACTCTTTAACTTGCCCGGCGGGCTAGTTACAAAAAGCATACCTACCTGCTTAAAATTGTCACTGTTGCTTGATATGAATCAAACAAACGTTCTTGGTAAGTTTGAGTGAATCTTCTTGTTTCATTTAATGACCGAGTACAGCGCTACGGCGGCGTCCCGCACAGTCAATACTATGCCGAGCCGCCGCGCTAGCGCTAGCGCTATGCATGCCGCTCGCTGTCTCACAGCAGCTAGCTTGTGTCCCGATGGCAACATGTGTACGTGCGTACATGTATGCCATTCATTGCGCGCGTGATGCCACAAGCGCACATGACTTGTACAAGGTTGGTCGTCTCATATCAAGTCTAGAGTGTGTTGTGCACTTTTTTTTGCCAAATGCTGTACGCATGGGACTGGTTGGGTGTGGGAAGAAAAGTACAGTGAAAGTGCACACAAAAAAGACTATGGATCTTTTCTCAATGCTCGGCTTCGATACGGCTGACACTGAAACATTTTTATTTTGTACATCATCAGTGTTTGAAAAAGTGATTAAGGACCGTCACATTTTTGGCCCATGTAAATTTGAAGGAAAACGCCAACTAATATTGGCGGAATAATGTCATGAATGTCTATAAGACGCAGCGAACCGTACGCCGTACGCGGCGTTATACAATCTTTGGTACGTCGAACTGAAGCCAGCTTTGATTAATGGGCCCAACCGGGGAATTCCACGTGCATACTGAGCATGCGCATCGGCACTTGACTTCAGCGATTCCATGAGCCATGCATGCAGTGCATGAAAGAAGGCATGAAAGGTACGGGGCGCGCGTGCGAAGATTTGTGCGTGTGGTCTGTACCGGGCCGGTGTACGTGGTTGGTGAGAAGTTTTATTCACTTGGGTCTTAACATTTTCCGTCATGTGGCGATATCTAAATGTATCCAATCCGTCCAAAAAAGGAAGCAAAAGAGAATACGATGCAAACTAGAGCAAAAATAAAAGACAACGTGTCTACAGACAAAAAAAAAATCTTTCCGGGGGGGGGGGGGTTATTTTTAAGGGATGCATGTCACATTTTTTGTTCAGATTTTCAGGATCAACAGTGTAGTAAAATTGGGTGTGATCCCTGGCTATATGGCATTCTGGGTTTATGACTTCTGACTAGCGCCCACCCGAACAAAGATACTGACAATTTGGGAGACCGCCAACATAGGGCAAGATAGCTCAGTTGGTAGAGCGCCGGTACGGTATTCCGGAGGTCACGGGTATGAATCCCGCTCCTGCCAGTTTCTTTGTTCACTTTGAAAAAGATTTACTTAAGACGCACAAAACCAGCACCAATTGTGGAAATGCAGTCACTAGTTTACAAATATATCACACTAACTGAAGCTACGATTCATACCTGTTTAGGTCAAGGTTGTGTGATCTCCAAAAAGTTGCAGGCTTAGCCCCCAAAAAGGAAAAGTTTCATGTGACCAAATTCACGAGCACACAGCCAAAATTTACGGGAAAAGAGAGAGCTTGGGCCAAGGGCCCTATCACCAGCGGCTGCAAGGCTGAAAATCAATGCGCTCCGTCAAGTGCACCTACATACAACAATGGGGGACTTATTATAATGGCTGAAGAGCCCCACTTAAACTTGAATGCTACCAGGCAATAAATGGTATTCTCCCTTTCAGCCGCCTAAACACATTAAAAGCAAATACTTCCAGTTCCCCACAAGAATATTGAAATGTTGTATTTTTTTCTCACACCCAGCAGTGTACGTACCCGAAAAACAAATCAATTTTCCTGCATTTGCGGGCTGATTACTCCAATTGGCTTTAGGGCTGCCCGCTTTAATCGATCTTTGCGCGGCATTGTTGATTTTACCAATTTTTTCCTGTTCAGAACGTGTTTAACAAAGAGGAAGACTTATTCATCAAACAATTTTGACAATCGGAACACCAGGCGTGACGCATGTTGTAACTATCGTCGTTGGCCTCATAAACGAGCATCAATGCTTATTGTGCACTGCACGTGCAAGTATCATAAAAAGAATGTCAGTTGACTTTGCACGTAAGATCTGCCGTACCTATTCCTACTTGGCCAAGGTAAATATGGGGCAAGGCAAAACTGGTCGTGAAAACAGATTTTTTTTTTTGTGGGGGCCCCTCGATCGGCCAGTAAGAAGGCAACGACGGCACTGGCCATTGTGGCCATTGTTCATTTCAAGCCCTAATAAAGTACTACAGACACATTTTTTCTAAGTGTATGTGATAACTTGTATACATATCTGTCAAATTTAAATGAAAAAAAAAATAAAAGAATTTAGTACCTCTTGTATTTAAAAGTATTTGCTCTGACTCTAAAGGTTTTCTACATTTTTTTGATTTTCCACATAACTACGTGTACTTTTTTTCACCTACTGTTTAACATTTTGTTCCTCAGCTGAAAAATAACACGTTTGTGCAAGTGTGGAAGATGCCAGGTTTCTCAGATGCTATGTCAAGGGTGACCAGTCTTGGATATAGGGCTTTACTTTCTGCCCCGTGGTACCTCAGTTATTACAATGGAGGCCCCTATCTCAACCTGTTGAAACTTATATACCTTGTGGACCCACTCAATTTTAAAGGTTCCCAGTTGACAGGTTCTTTGTGCCGAAATAATTAAGCCCATGGCCAGTGGCTGTTTCATGAATTGACCTATCACAATTGCACAAACGCAACTTGTAAAAAGTTGTCTAATATTGTACGTTTTAATTTAACGTATTATGCAAAATGTGAGACAACGAAAATTATCGCACAAATTCCATAGGGTTGTTTAAGGGGTGTGGTTAACTCGCAAACAGCGATAGGTCAATTCCTGTCATGTGCTACGTCACTCTGCCTTTGCATCCAAATCAGCAAAAAAAGAAAATGAGTCATAACTCATTAATATTCTTCATGGTCTGATTACATTGGCTGTAGTTGCTGTCAATTTGAATTCAGTGATCTCCTCCCCACCTTCCCTCCTATCTCTTTATTAACTTGATGTAATTTCTGTATGTCGGATCTTCCTTTTCAAATTCTCCGCAGGTAACTGGCTTCAGTTCTAGCATCTTGAATGGTTTTTCACCCTTGAAATCCATACACAAGGTTGACTTGCATTGTGATTCCTGAAAAATCTACATTACCAAGAGCCATTTTTCTGTCTTGCATCCTTTTGCCTACCAGAAGGAATGTATATCTTTGTGTGAAGTGCAAACATTTGATCTCGGATATGATTTGCTATCACTTATGTCTGGCGAGTATTTTCTCTCTGCTTCATAATAAAAGGTGAATCTGGAGACAGTGGTACATGTCTGGAAGCAGCCATGGGCTTCAGAACTGACCAATGTGACCAAACATGGCTACCGGGCTTTGTTGTCCACTCCGTGGTACCTGAACTATGTCAGCAATCCTTATATTCAGCCCTGGAGAGCCATTTACAACATTGAGCCCTTGAATTTTAACGGTAACCCTCACTGTGAATTTTGGACTATTGCATGTATCGTGGTAGTGGTTTCTGACTAATTGCTTTAAACTCATCTGCATGTTGTTTTGCTGATGTGCTGGGGTCTAGCTGTTTGTGGGCAGTTAAATATTTCAATGTTTCTGCACTCTGTTGAGCTCCTGTCGTCTGTTCACAGGCTGAATCATTTTGGCTTGAACGGAGAGAAGAGGCCGGCCAATTTATTTTGTCATGTTGCTTTCTTTGACAATTAAGCTAATGTAGTGTTTTTTCTTCTAATATATTTGGAAGGTAAAGGTCACTGTCACTTTTCTTTTAGGAATGTATATTGATGTACCAAAAACAAAAATACAAGGACAAGTGGATTTCTGTAAAATAAATGGGGAAGTTCGGGGCTATTAATTCACTAAAAAAATAAACAAAATGTGACAGGGCACATTGAAGTGTGAGCAGAAAGTCGCAGTTTCACTATGGTGTTCTGGGTTACAGATAGAAATAACAAAAATCAAGGGGCAGTCTCTTTTGGGCTTTTCAAATGTTCCATATCCAAAAACCCTCTTCCGTCTTATCCCAAAGTTTTAAAGCTAAATTTAATCTTGAAATGTTGTTTTGGGATGATATTTGTTTAGCACTGAGAGTGTAGAGATTTGTAGGTTTATTCACAAACTTTGAGCTTGATTTTCTCAAAAGAAGGCATAATGGCTCCAACAACTTCACAGGGCTATGTTTTGGGTATAGGAATGAGCTACAGCAACACAATACATAAAATTAAAGCTTACTTTCAGGAAATATCATAATCTGCTGCTTTCCGCCCATTTTATGGTGCCGGGTCATAATTGATGTTGCAAAAGTGCTTTTGGACATGGAATGTATTTTTACACAAAGTAAAATTGATTTTGGCAAGCTTTACTTCCAAAAAGCCTTTATGCCACACATCTTACAGTAATTGAATCTTGAATCATTTTGAAGTTTTAAGGGAGGGGGGGGTGCCTGTCCACAATGGGCTGCCTTGTCCATATACAAAATTCATTTAACGAAAAGCCGTTTCTGTACCTCTCCCTGCCATAAGATCAATCTCCATTCAGTAGTGCAAGTGTGGAAGACCCCGTGGCCAAAAGAACTGCAGACAGTTGTCCAGATGGGTTATAGGACGTTGTTGTCGACCCCTTGGTACTTGAGCCAGGCTGTCGTTCCCGGGCAAGACTGGAATAGGATATACGTAGTCGAGCCCCTGATGTTCAACGGTAAATTTTTCATACTAGTATGTCTTTTTGCAAGCACAGGCTTTCAAGTATTACTACACTGTCATCACACACTGTCATCACACACTGTCATATGAAAATCACACAATGAAGGGCTTGGGTGCAGGATTACTGCAACTTTACTTCCAAGAGCTGATTTAGTTGATGATGGAGCACAAGTGTTGCGAGTACAGTACATATATGCCAAATGAGGCTTGTGATACAGTGGACATGGGTGAGTATCAATGACAACTACGCCTGAAGCCTGCAAAAGTCCTACTTTTGTCCTGATTTTGTCCTCCAATGTCCTACTTTTGTCTTCTTTTTCTTTTTCTTTCTTTTTTTATCAAACTCTTCTACTTTTTCAGGAAGCATGCATTATTTATTTGGCCTTAGCATTTTAGGGGAAATTGGGGGACAGGTTGGCAGAGGGCAGCACGAGAGGGAGACAGGAAGAACAATTATTGTACCAGACCTGTTCCCCTATCTGCACCTGTTTGTTGGTGGAATAGTGCTTTTGTGTTAATATGCTCCTATCTATCTGCACGTGTTTGTTGGTGGAATAGTGCTTTTGTGTTAATATGCTCCTATCTATCTGCACGTGTTTGTTGGTGGAATAGTGCTTTTGTGTTAATATGCTCCTATCTATCTGCACGTGTTTGTTGGTGGAATAGTGCTTTTGTGTTAATATGCTCCTATCTATCTGCACGTGTTTGTTGGTGGAATAGTGCTTTTGTGTTAATATGCTCCTATCTATCTGCACCTGTTTGTTGGTGGAATAGTGCTTTTGTGTTAATATGCTCCTATCTATCTGCACGTGTTTGTTGGTGGAATAGTGCTTTTGTGTTAATATGCCCCTATCTATCTGCACGTGTTTGTTGGTGGAATAGTGCTTTTGTGTTAATATGCTCCTATCTATCTGCATGTGTTTGTTGGTGGAATAGTGCTTTTTTGTGTTAATATGCTCCTATCTATCTGCATGTGTTTGTTGGTGGAATAGTGCTTTTGTGTTAATATGCTCCTATCTATCTGCATGTGTTTGTTGGTGGAATAGTGCTTTTGTGTTTATACTCCTATCTGCACCTGTTTCTTGGTGGAATAGCTTTTTTGTCTTAATATATCATTGCTCTAACATGTACTTGCAGTGTTAATTCTTCCTTGCATGTAGAAATACACCGTGTACTTACTCAAGCTTACAACTTCAGATCTAATTTTCCCTTCCTTTTTGCCATTCCTTGGGAAAAGAAGACAACATATTTTGGGAACTCATCACTTGAATTGTTTGTAAAATATGGCGTACCGGTATAGAGTTTTATGTGGTTTTGCAGGCATTATGATTGGACAGTAGCGTGCTTAATTTACTGGTACTCATTTCTTGTCAAATTGTAAGAATGGAATCAAACCAGTGGTAAACTCATGAATCCTATGCTGACATTATTTTGAACTCTAATATCTGGTGCAAAACCTAAACCATCCGGAAGGCATTGTTTACAAATGTATCATTAACTTTAGAAATATGAAGTGCAGGTAAACTTTCTGGATATTTTGATATTTCCAGAACTAATCGCATTGTAAGAGACCTGGACAGAAATCCTGGGGCGGGGCGGGGGGTTATACATGTATGTATATTCCCCACGTTTTGGCTGTAGGGTGGTCCATAGAATCATCACAGAAATTATCGCAATACCAATAACGTGGGGGGAAAAAAGAAACCTGTGTACAAAAGAAATGCCAAAATGCACATTAATAGATGCAGTTTCTTTATCTCTAACACTGCTGAATCCCATCAGTATCAATACAAATTTCCACACACCCTAGGGGGTTAGGGTTAAACATGAATGTTTGTAGTTGTATGTGAATCATTTGTGTACTTGTTTTGAACAGTGCCCCCATAATCCTAGCCTACAAACTTAAAAAAAAAAATTCAAACGATTTCCCAGGCAAAACTTTTTCTGGGGTAAATTTTTTGGGGGTTTTTGTGGGGGAACCTGATTATGCCCATATATGCCAGTAGTAAGAGTGTGATAACAAATATTATCACAATGCCTTTTTGGTGGTTGTACATGTATGTGTTTTGTCAGTATTTATTTTGACGCCTGCTTCCTCCAACTTGTGAGTGATATATCACAGCGCTGGATTGGAAACTGTTGACAGAGTGACATGGTGTTTGGGGTTTCCTGTTTCTGTGAAAACAAGTGCTATCCAAATATTTGTGATCAGGTTAACTACAATCCGATTCCTGCTTTATGTTCTATCATTCAGGTGTATCCCCAAGCAGAACTATTATTTTGTTTGGCCTAAGCTAAACCAGGAAATTACAACAACAATCCCAACCTGTTCCTTGTGAACTCTGGGTTTGTGAATTAAGGGCATTAACTTTCAATTTTATAGTGTAGATGGTCTAATTTGATTCATTTTACAAATCCCATATCACTGGAATCTCAAAACTCTGGATTTAAAACCCTGGGCCCATATTCATAAAAGCCTGCTAACTTAGCAGCCAACTAGGCCTTAGCAGGCTGCTAAATGCCTAGTTGCCTGCTCCATAGTTTCTTGCTATTTTCATATTCATAAAACCCTGCTAGGGACAGTGCCAGGTAGTTGTCAACTAGGATTTAGTTGGTTGTTAACTTAGCAGTTGGCATTGTTCCAAACCACAAAACACAATATGGGTCGCCAACAACCATTTGAAATGTTCCTGTAGCATAATACTGTAATGCAATCAGCACCTGCTGATATGGAAGTAGTGCTTGATTATGTCTAGTTGGATGATCAATCTGGGGTGCTATTAAATCCGTTATAAACATTATGCCTTCCCGTGAAAATCGATATCTCTTGATCAATTCATCATCAGTAAAAATCTCCATTGGATTACGCCTGTCTCTGAATACTCTTTCCCTCCTCATTGCAGAATCCGTCTAGCCATGTTTTCACGTCAGAGTCAAACATACAAATGAAGGGTTAAGTTGTCAACTAGTGACTTAGAGGTACCCAAGATCACCTCTAAAGTTATCAGACAACTTAGAAGTCCACTAAGCTTAGCGGCATTTTATGAATAACACTTAGTATCCAACTAGGCTTAATTGGCAGTTAGGGGCCAATTTAGTTGCCAACTAGGCTTAGCAGGCTTTTATGAATATGGGCCCTGAATTTTAAGCTAATAGTAAGTCATTCAAACCTTGCTAGGTTTGTACCTCTGTAATTGGAAAATAAAATTATTCATGTAACTGCACTCATCTGCCCTAGTTTGCCTTACAAATATCAATATTACAGCAATGTATGTGTTTCAATGGAAGAGACGAATCTGGATGTTTGCATAATTCGGTCATTCCCTCAGACAAGTGCATAGCCAGGATCTTTTCAGTTGTGGGCGTGGCTAATTTGAAGGGGGACAAGTCAGAGAGGGTGTTCAAGTTTTCATTGGGCAGTACTTCGAACAGCCCTTACATATGTCTATAGATACTTAATGCACAATTGCACAAAAACATGAACAACATACACAACAGATGATGACGGGGCAGCATCCTCTCAAGCAAATCCCGGGGACACTTTTCCAATTCTTCTTGGGGGAGGGGGAGGAGGTGGGAGAGGAGGGGGTAGGAAGGAATCCCCCTTTCCCCCTCTAACTATGCCACTGCCCTCTGATATAAACCAGTTATCCATATCTATGGCTGCATACACTCCAAAGTATCATGAAGTTTATCCCTAACCCTGCCAGATGCAGCACAGTGCATCTGTGGTGACAGCTTCACCTTGCTGCACTCTGCACACAAGTTAATGTGACAAAGTATGCAATCTGATGCGTCTGGCAGGGTTTCTAGCCAAAATACCCTGGAGGGTTAGGGTTATGGGTGAACTGTATTTGAGGTTTATGGCACTTATGAAGGAATTATAGTATTTTGGTTTCTGGATGCGCATGAGATGCAAGACATGAACAGTTGCAGCATTTTATTTTAAAATGTGGTAAACTACTGCCTCAAGTGGTGGGTTTGAAGATGATCTGTTACTGTCATTCCAGGTTTACAAACCAAAAATGTTCCTAACAAATTTGTGAAGTGTATTACTGCATGGCCAACAATGAAAGTCGGATGTCTAAGAGTGGAGTGGTTAATCTGTGGCCAGGCCAGGCCAGGCCAGGCCAGGCCAGGCCAGGCCAGGCCAGGCCAGGCCAGGCCAGGCCAGGCCAGGCCAGGCCAGGCCAGGCCAGGCCAGGCCAGGCCAGGCCAGGCCAGGCCAGGCCAGGCCAGGCCAGGCCAGGCCAGGCCAGGCCAGGCCAGGCCAGGCCAGGCCAGGCCAGGCCAGGCCAGGCCAGGCCAGGCCAGGCCAGGCCAGGCCAGGCCAGGCCAGGCCAAGCCGAAAAGCCCAAGCCGAAAAGCCCAAGCCGAAAAGCCCAAGCCGAAAAGCCCAAGCCGAAAAGCCCAAGCCGAAAAGCCCGGGCCTTCGGGCTTCTATAATCCCCCGATTGTACACAATAAACTGTCCATTAATGCTGGAGTTCAGCCGGCTCCCATTGTTCACCCAGACATGACTGACAGCTGAGGCATCTTTTGATCCGCCGTGAATTGGTACAGATTTGTGTGGGAGGGGCTACAACCTGGCCTGGCAGAGGCTGGGCTTTATTGATTAGTTGATGCTCTATGATTGTTAGGTGATTTGTGGCTCACAATAGCAAGAGTAAAAGCCCGAAGGCCCGGGCATGGCTGGGCTTTTCAAAGGCCTGGCCCAACCACAGATTGACCACTCCTCCCTAATAATGACACTGGAGTATCAACCATCCAGCCTCGTATCTTTGATTTTCAAAGGTTGTTTCTGATGCGGTTGTTCATGTATGGAAAGGGCCATGGGAACCAGAGCTGGCCAAAGTCACCCATCTTGGTTACAAATCGCTGTTGTCTACTCCTTGGTACCTGAACTATGCCGGCAGTCCCTATGGGCAAGATTGGAAGAGCACTTATTCTGTTGAGCCCTTAAAATTCAATGGTAAACATCACACCACAGTTCATACCATTGCTCCAGGCACTCGTACCACATTGCCACATTTTGAAGGCCTCCCTCACGTAATCCAGTGGTTTGTGCCTTCACATCATGTCATGCTTAATAAATACCGATGCAAATCTCAACATGGCAACATTTGAAAACCGAAGAGTTGCTAATCTTAACAGAAACAAGTAGAAGTTAATTGGAATTTTCTGAGCAGAATTAATACATATTTTTATAATTACTCATGTGGAAATATAATCGTTCTGCTATTTTGTTTGTGTTGGACTCAACAGGCCAGAATAAGTTTAAAATTCACCTCACTCATAAAGAAATATTTCCTAAAGACTGACTACTACCTTAAGACTCAGAGTTGGTTTTTTTTTTTTTTTTTTTTTTTTGAAAGCATTGAACATTATGCAATTTTTTGATGAATGATATAGTATGTTATTATACACGTTGCAAACTAAATTCTGGTTTTACTTTCGTAAGTTCAGTTTCATGTCCTTTCATGAATATATTAGTGAATTATTCAATCTGAAGTGTCGTCTTGTATTTGTGCTCTGCATTTGTGCTTTTTTGCATGTTTTACTACATAGAAGAAATCAGCTCATGGAATGTATGCTGTAGTATTTTGTATGCATCTTTTGTAGCTGTTTGTGCTCAGGCTTCCAAGTATTCCTACTTTTCCTACTTTTACCTACTTTTTTCTACCTTGCTCCTACTTTTCCTACTTTTTCTTTTTTTGAAATTCCTATTTTTTCCTACTTTTTCGTCCCACAACTCCAAAAACGAAATCTTATTGAATATTTTTCATAACAGTATTACACGCTGTCATATGAAAATCACACAATGAAGGACTTGGGTGCATGAGTACTCGGACTTTTACTTCCAAGAGCTTAGTTGAGGATGGAGCACTAGTGTTGAGTATAGAATATGCCAAATAAGGCTTGTAATGCTGTGGACATGGGTGAGTATCAATGAAAACTACTCCTGAAAGCCCACAAAAGTCCTACTTTTATACTGATTTAGTCCTACTTTGTCCTGTTTATTTTTTTCGAAAATGTTGATCCTACTGTTCTCCTACTTTTTCACCTGGGTCTGCTTTAAAGCATGTGTGCTATTAAATAACCATTTTTTTGCTTGCTTTTAAACCTGTTACAACATATTCAAGGCTTGAAACTTCATGATAAAAAATTGTGATTTTGTGTTTGTTTTGGGTGGTGGGGTTGGATCTAAAGGGGTTGGATGTGCCACTGCCAACAAGAATATTCACACTGGGTGTTTGATTGCACTGCGTAACATAATGCTTTTCCTTGATCAGCACACTGCAGAAACTAACTGTGCATGCTGTAGCCAGGATTTTGCCTAAAACACAATAATTCAAAGTATTTTTTTTTACTCACCGTTTGATTCCAAATCATTTTCCAAATATTCCAGAGAAATATTTTGACCAAAACAAAAAGAGCAATCGAACAAAAGTTTGTGATTTGTTTGAGCCTCACAAACTCTTCCTGGATACAGTTTCATTTGTGTATCACAATCATGCTTGACAGTGCAAAGCTTTACCTACATTTCAATTTTTTCTAATATTGTTTAACCCCTTGCGTACATATGATGCCAAATGGCACAAAAAAAAACAAATTTCCACCAGGCTGGATGAAGTCTATACACGCCATTTTCTGCATTTTCAATCTATTGTGTATGTTATGCTTGACTGCACAAGCCTCTTGTGTCCGTTCTGCTTGGCTGCTATAATTTATCACTAATTTTTCGCCATCCAAGAACGCAAAACTTTAAACAGGTCAGTGGAATGATATTTCCTATAAAATACTAACCCCCAAATCTGCCCATTTCTGAAAATTGCAACAATGACCAATCATGTACGCTACCTTTAACCCCTTGGGCACGGTATTTTACGGGAGACGTCGGGGTGTTGCAGCGGTTCTGGCAACCAAATCAAACCGCTACAATGTGTTTGTGCAGTCAAGCATGACATAAACAATAATCCAACAATGGATTGAAACTGCGTCATCTGGCCTGGTGACACTTTTCTTTTAACGCCGTATGGCATCGTCCGTACGCAAGGGGTTAATACTTGCATCACACCCATTACCAAAAAGGGGGTTTAAAGTATCAAAGAGGGGTGCAGTCTATGACACTAAGTTGTGCAGAATTGGGCAAACTTATTGGATGCACCTGTCTTTTGCTTTTGTTATATCAAATTTTCAAGTTGTAAATCTAGCGTAGACAACACAAGGGTTTTGTAGTTCAGGATGTCCATTTTCTGTGTTTACTACAGGCACTGCAGCCCAGAAGGCCTTGGTGTTTGGTGGAGAAGCGTGTATGTGGGGGGAGTACGTGGATGCCACCAACCTGATCCAGAGGAGTTGGTAAAGATAACTATTAATGAAGGATTATTATTAACCCCCCGGCCCGATGAGTCAGCCAGTAGAAACCCATAGGCAACAACATGGTACAATATTTGAATCCCATGTATATTATGCATGTTCATTTCATTCCATTTCATTTCTGGTTTATTTAATTTAAAACACTACACCAAATAAAAACTCACTGAAATAATTTTTGTTTTACAATAAAATAAATGAAAAATAATGAGAACACATAAATCGTAATAACGAATGTAAAACACACTAAAAACACTTCATAATTAATGGATATTCCAATGACCCAGAATGTCATCTCCCTAGGTAGTACCGATTTTAATTTTTTGCATTATGAATTGGCTCCAAGTGTTCAAATTTTCCAGACCAATGCCAAGTCTTAGACTGGGCCTATTCGTGAATACTGTATTTGTGCCTTTTTTGCTTTTACTGGTAAACAAAATATGTCGGGCCTAACCACCCAGACCATTTTAATTATATTTGTTGCTTTTGTCACTTAATAATGGAAGACACTTTTCCAGTTTAAATCAAGTCTTGAATAGGCTTTCTAAATACAATTTTGTATCATCAGTGCCGCTCTTGTTTTCTGAAACATGCACAGCTAAATTGACGTACCTGCTGCAGATTTTGAATTTCTCTGTGTGATCTATAATCTTCAGGCCACGCGGCTGTGCAGTTGCAGAGCGACTGTGGAGTGCAGAGAAGGTGCGTGATGTGAAGGAAGCAGCACCTAGACTAGCTGAGCAACGATGCCGTATGGTCAGGTAAGAACTATTATTCATGCAGTAACCACAAACTTATGTAGACGTTATACTTTCCCGGGACATTCCCTAGGAAAAAAATATACATTTTAATTGACAAGCAGGAGATAGTAAAAGAATTTTTTTTTTTTAGATTGTGACACAAGATAACAGCAACAAAAGATTTAGAAATCAGAATTGAAGAAAGCGCATTGTTGATTTGGTTGGAGAAGAGTTGGGCTCATCCTTACAATCACTCTCTCACCGGAGATCTGTTGCTACTCTTAGTCTGTTCTGCAGATATTTTCATGGTAAATGTTCCACCATCTTGTCCAGCTTGGTTCCTCAAGTTTGGGTGTTTCAGCGTGAAACTCGGCTTTCTGCATAAAATGAACTTGCAGAAATAAAAACAAATGTATATGTAGGGTGATGCTAATCATGTGTCAGAGGAAAAATTAGCTTCCCCTTAACCTAGTTCTCCTATAACTCCTGACTAAGCATTCGATGCATTTGGAGAATGTGTTCACCACCACCCCCCCCCCCCCCCCCCCCCACGGCTTGAATGGGGCATCATACCAGATACATGATGGTTACAACGATTTTGTATTTATTTTTTTTATTGCACAATACTGGTTTTTTGGGGGGGGTTTTGTTTGTTGTTGTTGTTTTTTTTTTTTTGTTTTTTTTTTTATTTATATGTATGCTTGGGACCAATTCCATGCAGTTTTTACACAAAAACGTCTTGCTAAACAGGTTACCAGCTAAAAATCCATGTGACTTTTATTGTTGGCAAAATGGCTGTCTACCAGTCGCACATAATATACTGTATACATGTACATCACATTGGTATTCATGTGGCCAAGAATGACTCTTCATGCGAAGGAATAGCAACTCCATGATGACATGGGATCCAGTATTTACACGTTCATGTTCTGTTCACAGGCGTGGGCTGAAAGCGGAGCCAGTGACCGGTCCAGGATACTGTGAGGTTTAAGGCAGAAAATGAATCAATGGCATCATTTACAGATGAACCGTCTATGTGGCAACACATACGTCAGAAATTTCGATTGCAATCTCCTTTCTATAAACGGTATCTGCCGGATCTCGTGGATAATTTGCTGAGAACAGTTAATTGAAAATCAAGGCATGATTGTGGCAAACAGCTTACAGCCACTTTGAGAAATTCCTGGCACTAAGGAAATACATGTAATTGTGCAGCATCACAGAATGCCTGTAATGCCAAATAATCAGAAATGGGTTACCTGAACAATAACAACAAAAACCAATGAAGAAGTGATTTTGTGAAAGCTTGTCTGAGCCTGGCTTGGGATATTTTCTTGATGAATAAAGTGACTGTTTCAAGAAATCGTATCATGTGAATTGTGATTGATGAAGGTTGCCTTAAACTATACAGTGAGTCAAAAAAGTATACCGGAATTGAACACATAAAAATCAAACTGATATCACTAAATGAGTATGTAGCCTACAGCGTTTCGTTTTTTAATATAGATCACTCACTCACTGTCGGTCATAGATCACCGAGTATGACGTAGTACCCAAAACAAGTCAAAATTTGGTAATCACTGCACGTGAACACAAACTTGCATGCACTGATCGTCAGTCAACATCAACCAATCATACACTACAGTGGAACAGTTTAGACTTGTTTTAAGTTGATACCATATATCCATGACCTGATCTGGATGAGTGACCTATCATTTCAAAGAAAAGATCATGGTCTACGTAATCAATTTACTTGGTAATAGTAGTTTGATTTATTTTGGGTTCAATTCCATACTTATACTATTTTTTTTGTACTTGCACTGTAGACCTACAGTACTGCCAGTTAATTTGGCCAATTTATTAAGAGTATACATAGCCCATTACTTCTTACTTCAAATTTAATTTGTGCAACTTTTTTTTAGAATGAAATACATGTATATTGGTCTACATAACTTTAAGGTATATTTTATTTGGGAGGAGACCAAAAAAACAACCTAAAAATTAGTATTTCATTACACTGAGTTGTATTGCTGTCGCTTGTTGCAACTGATGAAAGGACTGTATACATGTCTATTGTCATACATTTAGTTTAAAGGTTTGTCACGGTGCTTAAACCCCCACGGCCCACACCATGCGTGTATTCAATTTACCATCAATTTTACACCTTTGGTTTACCATATTCTGAAGGTGTTTTCCACTTTTACTTTTTAGCAATCTCTAGGATTTTATGCTCATGTGAATTTACAAATTCATGAACACAAGAGTAATGTCACTTTTCTACTTTTCCCGAGGTTAGTTTTCTGAAGGTTTGTGTTTCGGTTTTGAATATTTAGTACTGAGAGACAGTCGGTAAAATTTTTTTGTTTGGTACTGCCGCCCTCGCATGTCAGGTAATAGTTTGAACATTTTGAATAGTAAAAAAGAACACTTTATATCCTCATTTCAAAATCAAAAATGGGATTCCTTTGTGCTTACACAGTTCTGAAGTACATGTTGTGACATTTGCACAAAAATCTTTGAAAAATTTTCATTTCATGTAATTAACCTTTAATCTCGAGGTTTGTTTTCCGAGATTCCAAATACATGTATGTGGGTTGACCCTGCCAATCTCCTTTTGCAGCTCTGTGAATTTCGGTTTCAATCGTTTGTGTGGTGATATATGGCTGTGACCAATAAGTATTTGTGAAAGGAAAATTAGTTTTTGAAACTAAAAACCAATTATATGTTTTAGCTAGAGTGCGCTATGAGCACATGGTATTTTTGCAGCTCTGTAAATTTCGGTTTCAATCGTTTGTGTGGTGATATATGGCTGTGACCATTAATTTTTTGTGAAAGCAAAATTAGTTTTTGAAACTAAAAACCAAGTATGTTTTAGCTGGAGTGCGCTATGAGCACATGGTAATCAGGGAAAGTTCTAGATTCCCAGAAATGGGGCGGGGTGGACTACTTTAAATTACCAAAAATTTCAACATCCCCGAAAAATTTCTGTAGTGAGGGAGGCCTTGTTTGAGTGCCTATTTGCGTTGGTTATTTCAGTGAACAATAAAAAGCAAATGAGTTAGTTCATTTTCGGTGATGTTCATTTCCATGTTTATTTGTAAATTTAGATTATTAGAATCAATTGAAACAAAAGAATATTCATTGTACACTCTAAAAGCAGATTGGTTGAAATAAACCAATATATTGGTTAAAACAGCCAATTATTGGTTCAACTTGATACAATTAGCCTTTTAGAGGTATGGCGGACACAATAGGAGGGCGCTATTTGATTTGGGTATAAATACACAGGTTTTACCCAAATCAAATAGCGCCCTCCTATTGTGTCCGCCATACCTCTAAAAGGCTAATTGGATTGGTTGGACACATATCTACCAATAGGGCCTATAGAGTACCGAAGTGATGACGTCAATCAATGCAATGTTTGGAACCAGAATACATTCTAAACTGCATGTGTTTGGAACCATTGCCGCGGCAACTGACATCAGACTTCGGTACTCCATATAGAGAAATTTTCCATTAGCCCCTTCTGCGCACTTCCGGGTTGAAAGCGAGAATGTCAGTGGCAAACAAAACAACGCTTTTCAGCACATTCATTCATGCATGAATTAATCGGGCCATAAAAGGCAGCGCAGGCGCACGATCAGCATAAAGTTGTTTACTGTGACATTGAGATCCTCGTTTTCAAACGCGGAAATGCGTAGATCGGCGCTAAACTCGTCGTTGTGGGATTCCTCTATTGGTTGTTTTCAACCAATCCGCTTTTAGAGTGCATGTATGTAACTTTTTTACCGAAGATAAGAGTAGACATATTTCACAGATCAAAATGATTGGAAACATTTCGGACCGTTACGTTTCAGCTTGGCACTAACCAAGTGAAACGACCTGAGCATTTATAATGAATAACAAAAAGTGTGTTTTTAGTCAGTGCAATGCCAATTGCTTAAAAAAAAAAACAATATGCCGATCGAACCCAGGAGGAGTTAGTGTCACATTCCTTCATTACCCCAAATGAAATCTAACTGTAAATCTTAAGTTAAAACTGAAAATTAAATTAAGCTGAGCGATGTTGCAGAACGAAATTAGATCCTTAAGTTTGTATGATATATGCAAGGGCTGGGGAAAAATCTACCTTTTGGAACTACAGTCGAACCCTGAAAATAAGAGCACTGTTAATACAACATCCTGCTTATAACAAGGAAAAAATAGGTCCTGGGTCTTTGTTTTTCTTTGTTTTCCATTACTGATAATACAAGGTACCTGTTATAACAAGGTAAATTCTAAAGTTTCAAGGACCTTGTTATAAAGGTGTTCGACTGTATTTCAGTCGTCGCTACATATTCACTAGTTGTTGTTTTTCTTGTGATTTTCAACGGTATTTTGCGTCAGTCTTTTATGTGTATATCCTCTAAATTGTAACCACGCGGGCATCGCTTGAGAGGTTTGTCGGGTGTGAAATCCCCATTAGTTGATTTTGTCCTCATTCGTGTTATAATTTAGTATCAAATTGAACGAAGGAAAACGACCCGGCCTGTCTAGTGAAATGACCGGTATTAAAGTCCCTTCAAGTGACTTGGCAGTGACTTGTACACTGCTTGTGGGGGACAACTGCCCCAGTCCTAGTGGGACCCTTTGCCCTCTCCCTGCTGGATTTGTGGACGCACCACCACCAACCCTATACTCGACTCCCGTTTTTCAAAGTGAACAAAGAAACTGGCAGGAGCGGGATTCGAACCTGCGACCTCCGGGAACACCTTACCGGCGCTTTACCAACTGAGCTATCTTGCCCAATGTTGGCGGTCTCCCAAATTGTCAGTATTTTTGTTCGGGTGGGCGCTAGTCAGAAGTCATAAACCCAGAATGCCGTATAGCCAGGGATCACACCCAATTTTACGACACTGTTGGTCCTGAAAATCTGAACAATAAATGTGACATGCATCCCTTAAAAATACCCCCCCCCCCCCCCCCCCCCCCCCCCGCGGAAAGATTTTTTTTGGGGGGGGGGGATTCTCGCAAGTAACCATTCTATTTCTTGTAATAACACGCAGTTGATTAACTGTATGTGCAAACATTTCCCAGAAACTACGACTGACATACGTCGGCTAAATTCGGATGTATTTGCGGTACTGGTATTTGGAATATGTCGGGCGGGCAACATGTAAGTCTCAAGCATCCTGTTAAATCATGGTACTGGTGATGGTACTGGTGTGCTGTCATTTTCCACGAAAAGTTGATTTTTTTATATCAATTTCCAGCAATTGTCGGCCGACAATCGTTGGAAATAGTCTAGGTCCCCGACCTGATAATTCCCTGACGTCTATAGATTGCTCCGTTTTGTCTGATAGGGTCAGGGAACCAGACTAGAAGAACATAATTTTGTTTTCCACACAAAATTTTAAACTGTTACAGTAGGGCCTATTTGCTATAAAATCCATATTCATTTCTGAAAATTACAGCAAAAGCAAATGTACGGTATACTATACCTTTAAAAGGAATCACGTAATAGGATTCTTATGACATGAATACATGACATGCTACCTCCTTTTGATTAATGAAAATGTGCAATATTCATGAGCCAGAGCGTGCTTTATACCTTATTATAATATCCAAGATTTTTGGATATGCAAATATCCAATACAATTTTTATCATTAGGGGTGGAATACTAAGATGTAAACGGCAGTTTTAATAAGGTCAACAGGAAAAACCTTGGAGAGAGAATAGAGCAAAGTGTCACAACATCCTCTTAAAATGGTCCGTACCCTTCCCAAATGCAGGTCAAATATAAAAAACGGTAATATGTTGTAATTGCGGAAGCTGATTTTGTTTTGTGTGCTGAGCCGAAGAAGTGAACAGTGCGAATGCTGCCTATAAAGCACTCATATCATCACAAATTGTAATCTCATAAGTCATCGTTCACCGTGACGGCAGATAAAAAATTGCGAGGGGTTATATTGCTAAAAAAGCTTTTCCAATCAGACTCGGTTTACGCGTATACGCGGAGCATATTTTTAATATGCGAAGCACCCAATCAAACGCCTTTTAATAATTGAATCCCTGGCCCTGTGGAGAAACTGCACTTACAAATTAATCTGTATTCAGGTATTATGTTCCTATAGTAGTTGGATTCAAATTGGAAATTTACGGCTGTCCCAACGCATGCAACGTGACCTATACTGTGCCAATTTTGAACAATTTGCACGCGATGTCACGTTCATTCGACGTGTGGAATTTATACACGGTCAATCCATTTGAGTTTTAAAAAGTCGCTGATCGAATCGTCCAAAAACAACTGCATACAGATAAGTTCATAAGAATGAATTTGGAAATTTGTTGTCATGAACCGGTACTGCTATAGGCCATTCTGACGATGTCATTTGCCGTGATTTATGCATGCATGAGTGGATTTTTAGCACTGAGTTTGTTTAGCACTGAGAGCCTCGCTTCCAAACTGGAAGTGAAATTCGTATATTGGTTGTCCTATTTATACACAGACGGTCCCAGCAAGTGATGCATATAACGGGTTGGGTTGAAAGAGAGGTTGATTCTTACATCTTAGTAATAGCATTAGCAACCCACATAGCAACGACGCGGTAGAGTTTTATATTTTGTGCATGTGTAGCCTCCATTTGGTTCTAATACATGCGAAACCGTGCAAGGGGCGAATAGCTGAAAGAAGACGGTCGACAAGTAAAAGAGACAAACAACTGAAGTGGACGATATACCGTACTGAATGAGACTATATCGACAACTTTAGCAGACGACGACAGCTGAAACAGCCGACGACATTAAGACAGAACGGTAAACCAGCCAACAAAACAATGAAAAATAAAATACTGATCAACAACTAAAACAGTTTTTTCTATTTTCAAACCTAAAAGGTGTGTATTTTTGTAATACATATTTTGTTATACTACAGATGATATTTCCCTCAAGTCCACCTCCGTAGTTTCTTCTTGGATAGAACCCGGAAAAGTTTAGATTTCATTATCAAATGAACGTATACGTGTCAGCTAGTATTTTTCTTTTCGTCGAAAGCGATGTTTTGATTTTTCCAAATATTTTCTATTTTCAATCGCATAATTTTACACAGAAACCAACCGTCACGTTTGTTGTGTATAGAAGACTCTTAAGCACACTTTGAAATTTTCTAAATAAATATGAAAAGGTCACATGAATATGGATCAGTGTATAGAAATTATGATAGAATATGAAAAGATACCGGTAGGATTGGAAATTTCAGCACAATGATATCAGTCATCGATGAAGCGATGGAAGACGTTTCTATCACTATGAACGTCTTACAAGAGAAAAAACGGCGCACTAACAATGAACATCCATTGTTACTTGGCACTAAATCCATTGTTACTTGTTCACAGTGTGTGGTGTACTATTAAAGGGCCACCGCCAGGGCACGTCAAGTAGGCCTACGTCTAAAAGCGTGTTGAACCGGCGCGGTAAGCTAACCGCGCCTGTCCAACACGCTTTATACTACGCCACTAAAGTATCTCAATCAACACTCGTCAATGGCGTGTCTTACCGCGACATTTCATGTGTCTTATACCAGTTACCACGTAAATGATACCTTTTAATCTCTTCTTGGTGGTGGCCCTTTTAGTACACCATACGCTTTCGATGCTTGCATTGGCTAAAATAAGACGAGGCGAAAAATGGGGATGGGGAAAAGATTGGGTAAAAAGTGCAGGGGGTCGGTCTTCAAGACATAAATATGGCACTACAGGTTCTTTTACGAAAAAAAAGTGTTCCAGTGTTCCTACTGACTGGCGAATCCGGAGCCAACTAAACTGGGTCATACAATAAAAAGGGCCCCTAACAAATCATAGTAATAATAATGGACAATGCCAGACACTTTTTCATGTATTCGTCATAAGCCAAAAATAACATATTTCAGGCGCTCCGAAAGCGCCACTACCGGTAATCAAATTGTGTTTCGAACAGAACATTTTGTTCAGAGTGAATTACTTTCAGAGGACTGGGGGAGAGGATTGGCTGGATCTGTGTAGTTTCTCTTTCGTAATGATCCCATAAGGTATATTAATTTCCTTGAATAGTCGTATCATTGGTTTTTTCACTTCTCGCAACGAAGTGGATGCTTCACTCGACAATGATCTGGAGAGTGTGTTGACTTGGGGTAACCGTGAAATGCAAAGAAAACTAAACTGTTGTCTTTATCTCGGTCTGGAGATAATTCATTGGTTTTTAGCCTTGTTTGGGGCGAACTTGCACAACAAAAAAGCTTACCCTTATATATTGACTGTATTTTCTTCTTTTTTTGTGCTCATATAGCCTGCAGGGCCCCAATGAAAACCAGTCTTGACTGTTTGGGTATCCCCCCGGTAAAGATCCTACGTTTATAAACCCGGAAATGCTGCAAAAAAGCCAACTTTAAAGATAGTATACAACATTTGCTTTTGCTGTAATTTTCAGAAACGCATGGATTTTGGAATTAGTATTTTATAGCAAACACTGTAACACTGACCTGTTTAAAGTTTTGTGTGCACAGATGCTAGGAAAATAGAGAGAAAAATGTTGTTCTAGTAGTCTGGTTCCCTGACCCTGCTTCAGACAAAACGGAGCAATTTATAGACATCGGGGAATTATCAGGTCAGGGAACTAGACTACTTTCAACGATGGTCGATCGACTCGCTGGAAATCGATACAACTATTCCACTTTTCTTGAAAATGACAGCACACCAGGATTCACGATGATTTCACAGGATGCCTGAGCCAGAGTATAGGGCATTTCATAATAATTCCGTAGTTTCGTTTTTTGATGTTTGCAAATTTTGTACTACCTTTAAGTGAGCGGATATTGTCATATCTGGCACGGATTCGCTTTACAGCACGCTTTTTTTTCTCAGAATACACATGTATCATGCCTGACAGGTCATTAGTACGCATACTCGCGAATAGCTTTATACCGCATGCACTGTGAGAGAGCCTCACATAGCTCTTTATAAATCAGTCGTGCGGGTGACTTTTTATTTATATCCGGCAGAATATGTTGCGTGAAAATCCCACGGTCGACTGAAGTGGCTGCTAAAAACAACATCATAAACCACGATTTCAGTCGTGGCTGCATGCGTTGCAATATTATGGATGGACAGGAGCAGACAACCTCGGTGGAGTACTCCACCGGGACTCGAGTCAGCCTAGTCATTTTCTGGGTCTTGTTGACTGTACTGTGCCTCGTTGGCAACACGCTGGTCATTCTGTCTGTCATCATGTCAAGGAAGCTTCGCACCGTAACTAACGTCTTCGTGGTCAATCTGAGCGTGGCTGACCTGTGGACGAGTCTGTCGTACCCGTGGATGGTCGTGGCTCTACTGAGTCAGGACGACTGGCCCATGGACTCACAGGCTCCCTGCATGATTGCCGCCGTGCAGCTACTCACCGGACTCGGCACGCGCACGTACTCCATGGCCGCTATAGCCTTGAATCGCCTGGTTTTCACCGCCTGTTCCGACGAAACCTACAAGCGGGTCTTCTCCCCGGGCAAAACCATCGGCATGATCGCTGCGGCTTGGGTCATACCGTCTATCGTTATCTGTCTCCCGCCTGTTCTGGGCATTGGCGCGCTCGGCTATGATTCCCGGGACAAAACGTGCTCGGACAAGGATGAACTCGATAGTGGTGCGGCCTACAATCTTATCCGGTTTGGCGGCTCTTACATTCTGCCGTTCAGCATCACGACCATTTCCTACATTGCACTCTGCGTCGTCCAAAAGAGACGGGGTGCCGACTCAGATGAGTCAAACTCGGAGGAGTTGGACTCGCCCGCAGAGGTTTCTTCACACATTTTCGGCATCACCGTGACCAGCCGCGAGAGTAGCTCGCGGGATTGGCTCCGTGAGGAGCAGGCCATCACCAAGAACCTATTCATGTTGTACTGTATCTTCATTCTGCTTGTATCCCCGTACTTCATCTCGCTAACAGCTGTGACCAGCGCTAACTTCGCTGTCTACGGCATGACCATCGCCATACTCAACAGCTGCGTGAATCCTGTCATCTACGCTGCGGATCATCCTCACTTCAAGGTGGTGCTACGGAAGATGATCCGATGTCGCTACTCGGAGATACCTGACCCATCGTACTGTCTAGAGGCCATGCGTTGTAAAAAGCCCAGTTCCGATAACGATGACTAGGAGGGTTTGATATCCCTCTCAGAAATAACTATTTGCTTGTTTGTTTGTTTGCTTGGTTTTGTTTGTTTTCATAGTAAGTGTAGTTTTGTAGTGTTTCTATTTTGTGTAAATATTTGTATTTTTATGTATGAAATATGCCTAAATATTAACTATATTTTCCGAAATCGTCTGTGAAAAACTATAGGTTTTTTCAGACGATTTCGGAAAATGGGCACATTAATTTGTAAAAGATGCATTCGCGTGCGAAATGGAATGAACGTTTACAATTCCGTTTTCTATTTAACAATTGATAATTCTATTTCCATAAAGGTGCATTAAGTCGTAAAAAATCAGCGTACGATTTCCCGAATGTGCACTGAATAAATAGTAATTATATTGATAATTCATTTTAGCGCCAATTCGAATGCACATCCGCAATCCTGTTTTCCTTTTAATTTATCATCAATCTATTTCGCTAAATGTGCAGACGAGTTCCCGCGCAGTATTTGTAATGCATGCCTGGTCAAGCATTGGCATTTATGTATGTGTTAACAAAAGTATGGGGAACTAAACCAGGTGATCTATAGTCTGTATCTCCATCTTGCAGCCATTATTGGGTATTTTAGGAGGCCTATGTGAACTGTGAAATTTGGCTATAATGATGCGATGGTTGCAAATGCTAAGCAAAGAAATAACGATTTTCTTCAGCTTAAGTTTTTATACAGGCCTACTATGCATTGATTAATTAACGAATCGATCAAAGTTGTATCATGAATTGTATAGGGCTATACACTATATTTAAATTGAATGCAGAATTTGCGAGTTTAAATTATTATAACAAATGAAAAAGAATATTCAATTCAGGCCGTGTCACAATGACAAATCGATTTGCTGCGAAATAGATTGCACGTTCTTAATAATCGGCCACGCACACGTCAAACCGAAAGCTTAAATGAAACTTTATGCACATTCATTTATTTGATCGATACGAAATGAAATCGAATGCTAGTTTTTGCGAAAATGAAACCCGGATATACGTCGTTCTCAAAATCAGCGCGAAATTAAATTCAAGTTTTACAAATTCAATATACATTTTGGGAAATCGTTCGCCTTATATTATTGAATATTGTTTGGTAGGCTACACATAGCTATAATCCATTGTGGAAATATTTTACGTGTTTCGAGATGGAGGCTGTCGGGGCAAAGCATGAGCTGGGGCCGTGTCCGAATGTAGTATTTGTGAAAAACCATTAACAATGTAGACCAAACATTTCTAACTGTCGGTTTTCATTTTCGCCTTTAAAAAAATATATACAGTGGTGTAACTACGTGGGGAAACGGGGGAACGTGCCCCACAGCTGACGTCCGTACACCCGGGTGCCCCCCCCCCCCCCCGCCATCTTGAAATGAACGAAAAATTGTACAAGCCGCAGTTCATTTATTTTCAGTGCCCCCTTGAAAAAAAATGTGTGCACTCCCAGGTGCCCCGGCCGGAATTTTCACCCCAATTACGCCACTGAATATATGAGCTCAGAGCTTCAGAGCAGCTACCTTTTTTCAGTAAAATACCAAAATCCTTGTTTAAAATGTATTATACCTGAAATATAATATCCCCGAAGTGAGACATGCATGCCTTAGAAAATTAGTGACTGAACATCCTCCAATGACACTTTGTGCGCCGCCATGTCAAAAAATCGTCACGTGGTTGCCCTACCTGCTTCCTTTGGGGAAGCAGGTGGTTGAAGCGTATATACATTTGCTCCGTGTACACAATCCTTTCTCAAAGGGTCTAAATACATGAATGGAGGTCCCCTGGACTCCCGCCACCAATAGACCTTTATCATGCTGTTACCATCTTTTTCTTGTTCCCTGTATGCATTAGCAATTATGAATAGTGATTCCAATTATTGAATGAAGGTGCCAGACTATTTTTTCTTCCAGCCTCGGTTTGGTTACATTGATTTTTCATAGGAGAAAACCAAGATGGCTGTACCATGATAAAGGTCAAGAGTGTGCGTTGGTTTACACACCGCATACCACCTGATGGATGGAGCGAACCAGCGGTTGGATCACTAATCGAGATCCGGATCGGTGTGAAACAAACAAACAGGCCCACAGTCGCTCGACAATTTTCTAAATTCGCGCAAAACAATGAGTGTGTATCATAATATGCGACAAAGTCGTACGACGAGACGTGCATTGGTTTGTGCGTGTTCAGAAAAACGCGTGACAAATTCGCACGACAAAGTCGTGCCCTTTGTAAATTGGGCACGACTGGGCCCTTTGTAATGGGGCCCTTTGTAAATTGGGTATGTAAATGGCCCTTAAACTAAAAATAAATGCGATTTCCACTTCATAATGTCATGTTGAAAGGAATGAGTGCATTTTGTCATTCAGTGTTTACCACGCTCTTTGGTTCAGTGCATGCCATACATCAGTTCATAATTCGTCACCGTTTTCACGAACTGACACTCGCGCGCACCTGGGTGTCAGTTCGTGAAACTGCGTACTGAGTAAATTTCGGTTTCACGAACTGACACCCAGGTTGTGCGCTCGCACATCGGGCACTGACTCGCTAGAGAAGAATTTTCGTGTTCACGAATTGACACGCATATGCTTATGTAGCGGAAATACCATTCCAAGAAAAACGCTTTAAAAGCTTTGACACGAATCTACTCCATCTGTATAAGGGTTACAGAAACATTGAACTGAAAACCTCTAAACTCGTGAAATTAAGAATGGTTTCAGTTCGTGAAAATGAAAATGTGGTTAGCGCGCGCTGCTGTACTTGGGTGTCAGTTCGTGAAAACGAAAATTACTCTGTTCTGTAAAATACGCGCGCGTGCGGGCACACACGCGCTAGAGAGTGTCAGTTCGTGGTGTTGGTGATTGTAATATGGAAAACTCTTCAGCATGGAGCAATTCGGTTGGGCGACTAGAGTGACTAGACTTAACCATAGTCGATCTAGATGTCACCCGAACGCTGCGCGGTTTGACTATAGCTAGTGCAACTGGATTAACCTAGCTCCGGACCATGGTTTCTCTAGTCACTCGCGAGTTTACGTCACGGTTTCAAGATGGAGGATCGGTAAACTGGGCAAGTTTTGCAAACGTTTACGATAATTTGTTGGTTTTGTCCAATGATAATAACTCTTTGCAAAAGATAATGAATTATTTATTGCACCAAAGTTAAGCATATGAATTTGTTAACCCCACTTTTGTTCACTTAATTTCACAGTTTAAATCTCGCGCGTAGAGTATACCACAGAGGTCTAGGGTTATTTAATTGGATTAACGCTGGCCCTGTGTAGCTGTGCGTTCGGCCCTGAAATGTGGCCCGGCACACTCCATTCACAAAATGGGTAAAACAAAACATCTTTGCACGAGGGCATGCATAAACACAGGCACTGGTTTGAAGCTGCAAGTAGGAAACAAATATATAGTTAAGTTTAGTAATTGTTTAATTTTCTAAACAACACAAAATCTCAATTATTTTGGAAAAGACATACGTATGTGTACATGCATATTTATATACTCCCCACATACACAATGGTACAGCCCAATAAACAAGTGTACGTTCTTTGCATCACATATTTCTGTAGCTGCCTTGAATGAACAGTATTCAGTTCCAAATTTACATTATTTCAAAATGAAATTAACTCCTCAAAAGAACACAGTTTTAATCCCAGATAACTGATTCACAAATGGATATTTTTTAAATGTCTTAGTTACAGTAAAATCGAAGAAAATCTGTCTTGTAAAACGGGTGATGAGCAGAGTCCAAGATCATGTAACGCGTGGTAAGCAATGGTAGATCGATGTAAGTCTCGAACAATGCCTTATCGATCGAAAGTTGTCATTGGCCATTTTTTTCTTTGTGAAAAGTACGTAGGTTTTTTTCAACCAATCATAACAGGTTTTACATGTAAGGAAAGATGAGGATCTAAGCTATTCGATTCCGTTTAACCCCGTACGATTCGATACTCCAGTAAGGAGTTACAGTCAAAAGAGTCGACGCGAGGGCGCTCAATCGGTGCGTTTACACAGAAAAATGATGAAAAGTTCACATTTTCAAAGCCGAAAGTACGTGGATTTTTTTCAAGATAAAATATATGTATATATATCACGAGAACGACAAAGAGTTAAATCGTATAGAACTGTTTAACCCGGTGAAAAAGACCGCATGGTTATCAAACTATGACTCGAAACGTCGAAAAAAAGGGTCATTTTACGCGGATTTTCGCCCGGAAATGGGCTCCGCACAGAGGTTTGAGCTTAAGTGAACACAACAAATTCATATGTACAGAAAATAATAGAAATAAATAATAGAAACAAAAAATGACGTACCAACATTTGCTTCGTTAACAATTAGCAGACGACATTCTTTACAGTTTGTTGTTGCTACACAAACTAGATTTGACGTAGTTGATCGACTAGATGCGTTCGAGTGAAAACAGACCACGCATGCGTGATTTGAATCGCAAAATTGACAAAAGGGACAAGATCAGCAGCACCCGAACTTGCTCTTTTATGACGATTTGGTTTCCAGACGTGAAAGGCATCAGTATATGATGGATGTATGTGATGCTCCGATGCGTTGGTTCTGCACCATTAATTAGAACAGTTAATCATCATAAACATCGGTCTCATTAATTTGGTCAAGTATACCCGCTTTGTACATATGCCAAATCAGCATTTTTTCGTGAAAATGCAAATTTTTCTAAAAATTTCGCGCAAAGCTTTGGGGTAAACGGTTTTTGCTTTAAATATGCCTACTACTTATTGAAACCTCCGAAGCAAAATCAGACCGATGGTAGTTGCGGTTTTGTCGGAAAATCCATTTTTGTACCCGTAAAAACTCGACATTTTTGCACGGAGAGTTGACGTAAACAACGTACCGCCTCCGCTTCCCCAAACCGTCACTCATTTCCTCGAGGCCGGGCGGTCTCGGGGTAAACGGTTTATGAATGGCTGAATTATAAGCTTTCGTTTGATATAACACTTTACCTGATTGGCTACATAGTTTAGTCGGAAAATGAATTACATGAAAATCTCGACCAATAAAATCTAGCGGCTGAAATGACCCGGGTACTCAGTCTTGACAAAATGTCCCAAATGTTATACACACTACAAACCGCATGTATGAACACACACATACACACACACCCAGTCATGTAAACGGGTGCAATCGTGGACCTCCCATTGTTCCTCTTTTGTTTATACTCTAACTTTTTCGGAAGACCTCCCATTGGTTTTGTACACGATTTTCAATCGTGGACGTTCGGTCAAACGTGGACCCCTTTGTCTACGCCCGAATTCTTTTGTCCTAGGTCCACGATTGCCGGCATATACAAACTCACCCACACACATGGGCCAAATCCAGTTTTATGAGACAAATGGGGCCAATCGTTTCCATATATATATATACTGAGAGTATAGCAGTTAAATACAAAGTTTATTCATCGTGGAGGCAATTATAATAAAATTGTTATTACATTTGGCACTTCTAGGCTTTTAAATTGGCATAATTTGAAAGCAATTTAAAAACTATTACCGGTATCGTTTGCAAAGAGTACAGTTCTTATTTTTAAAGATATGCATGTACTGTCCGTGCTCTTCCAAATATGTAATTTTTATCCTCTAAATATTTTCGTTTTATATGTTGTATAAAGTTCACGAAAAACGCTACATTTTTCTATTGTGGGCATTTTGCAATTCCCCAAAACGGGTTTTCGCGCATCTAGAACACACAGACATAATGCTGGACGAATTATAATCGAGCCGCAAATAATTCGACATTTTGTGAAATATTATTCGATAACTATAAAACGTGATGGGTGTCTTTTCTATTTTCGTTTACAAGTTAATTACTTTGATATTGCTATAGAAAAATTGCAGTTGCAACAAAAATCGAGTTGAAACTCCAAAAGAGCACAGATAAGTTTGGCAATGTCTTGTGTTATTCTTTCAATGTGTTATTCATATGACAGAAAAAGAAACTTTATGAAAATACAGACACGGAATTACGTCTTTTTGTAGTAAAATTAAGTCAAGGAAAGTGCGGTTTGTATGTGTTTCCGTATAAATGCCTTATTGTTAACTTTAATGAACATCTGGCGGATAAGTTGATCTGTGTTGAAAGCACAGATCCGGTAATACGTTCATCTAAAGCACATTGTCAGGGAAACTATGATTTGTTTACAAAATTAATGTTGATCAACTTTAACCAGGACTTAATTTATATCAGTTGAAGTCGAGCCTACTCCTCTTTCGTTTGCCACCAAATCTACTTTTATGGTAGTCAAGACAATTATATGTCCTCTTTATGGAGTACTGTTCCTACATCTGGGCTGGTGCTTCTGCTTGTCACTTATCTTTATTAGATATAGAATACAAAAGTGCATTTGTTAATTTGGTTGGAGAAGAGTTGGGCTCATCTTTACAATCACTCTCTCACCAGAGATGTGTTGCTGCTTTTAGTCTGTATAGGCCGTACTATATACATATTTTCTTGGTAAATGTTCCACCGGCTGGTCCAGCTTGGTTCCGCTGATTAGGGTGCATGAGCGTAGAGAACTCGGCCTTCTGCCTGTTCCCACCAATATACTATAGGTCTATAGATGTAGAACGAAATGCTATGCCAATCGCCATTTTCCCCTCGTTCTGTATCTCTATATGAAATTCTTTGCCTGGTGCATGTTTTCCTTCATCTTACGATCTTTCTGGCTTCAAGAGGAATCTTAATTCCTACTTCATGCATCTTTGATTCTCTTTGTTTTTGTAGCTCCGTATAGCTCTAGTGGCTTAGCCTTGTTCGGGGCGAACTTGCATAAAAAAAACATTAATTAATACTGCCATGCATTACCACCTGCTTGGAGAATTGCATTGTTATTGATGATGCCTAAAGAGCCTATAGAATGTTGTTAACAATTGTCATAAAAATTGCTTGCATCATTCGGGCTTGCTGAGCGTTACATGATTACTATACTGTGTACACATCGGTAGTCATTTTGGCGCCCCCTGATGATTGCGCGCGTCAGTCTCATCTTGAGCTTGGAAAATTGCATTATGAATAATCCATCACGAAAGCTTTAGGCCTGTAGTTTGAAGCTGCCATGTCCGTTCTTCGACTGAAAATGTCAGTGTAATGAATTTCCCCCTGCTAACGAAAAATGGAAGAAAACGGTACTTTGAAACGAAAAAGCAGGTCTTCCTATAATATTGTTTTATTCATCGCGCGAGGATTGATATACATTATTATTACTTTAGGAATTAGGAGCTTATTACATCTTATTAAATCTGTTACTTATTGTCGGTAGATGTTTAGTGGAATGTGTTCTTGCAAAGCTCATAACTTATCTAATGTTTAACACATTAGCAATTCGATTTAAAATCTATTTTCAGGGCGGTATTAAAACCTCAAAGCAGGGATACACTATAGCTTTAAATATATATGTCCGCGCTCTGGCTGAAAAAAATCAATTTCATGGATTTACTCCTATGCAAACAAATAATGAGTGGTGGGGGTGTATTTTCGAAAACAAATCATAAACTCTGCAATCAATTTGGTATCACGTCTACGCGCGATAATTACCCTGTACATTAACACACTATACGTAAGAATAGGAGCATCATGCATGCTCGTATTGCACACAAAAAACCTGAAACTTATTAACCGTGTTCAATGGATTTTTTTGTGGATTGTCTTATTGGAAAGCTCATAATTCAATTTGAGAATTTCTTTTTTTGGGTGCAACGCCCAAAAAGTACGGACATAACATCTTTAAAAGAAACCGCATTATATTGCCTAGTCCAAAATATATCGAAAACGAGCACTGTTCAAATGAGAAGAGCGCACATGCACGATCCCATCTGTTGTCACAACTCACAAGTCACGACATCGTTGATTACTAGACATATTTCCAGAGGCGCCATGGGGCTAACAAAAGCGTCTGTCCACAAATTACTATGGTTGGAAAGATTATAATAATGAATACACTTGACCATCCCTTGAGAATGCGCAGTTTGTCTGAAAATCATTTGACGAAAAAATACTTTCGGGGACAAAAGTTTGGTTCGAAAATGTCGGACCGTTGGAAACCGGATAGTACGGGTTGTTTTTCGTCTGTAGTTTTTCAGAAACGCGCATCCGGGAAAGCTCGTGTATTTAAAGGTGCTTTTGTATTACTTTTTTCAACAATAGTAATATTAGACCAACGCTTTTCCACCTCCTAAGGCAATGTATTCCTTTAACGGTGAGGCGGGGACGGTCCTGGGAGTAACGCTTATCTATATATATACGCGGTTTCCTTTTACATTTGAATGCCTGCCTTTCTTTTGATGTGCTGCCTCTTACTTGTTATTGAATTATTTATTCATACTCTCTTAATGTAAAAGAGTGAAAAACTCACTCTCCAACAGAGTGAATCCCTTCTCAAACCACTCCAAAAGAGTGAATCTCTTATAAAAACCACTCGAAAAGAGTGAAAACCACTCGAAAAGAGTGAAATTTCCACTCTTTCGAGGAGCCATAATTATAAGGGACATGTCTAAAAAGAGTGGTCCCTTATATGGCTCCTCGAAAGTGGAAATTTTACTCTTTTCGAGTGGTTTTCACTCTTTTCGAGTGGTTTTTATAAGAGATTCACTCTTTTGGAGTGGTTTGAGAAGAGTTCACTCTTTTGGAGAGTGGGTTTTTCACTCTTTTACATTAAGCAGTGTTGGAGGTCTCGAGACCGGCCTCGGCCTCGAGGCCGGCCTCGAGGCCGATTTTTATGGCCTCGGTCTCGGCCTTGGCCTCGGAGTGCAAGGCCTCGGCCTCGGCCTCGGCCTCGGAGCCTTCCGGACTCGAAGATCTGGTCGAGGCCGGCTCGAGGCCGCCCACTTTGACCAATTTTCCCACCAATTCAGATGTGTTTTCTGTTTCAATTAATTTAAATTGTTTACCTCATGAAACTTTCGAGAAGCTGCCACAGTGAGTTCCGTGAAACGAAATAAAGTTTCAAGCAGATACGCACGAATTAATGAACTGGTATTTGCATTATTGCACCATGGAGCTATAGATAGCTCCCCGATTGCACGTACTACGTACCTACATTATATGTATTATCTTCTTGTAGAACCAGTCTACTCCCGGTACCGGTAATAGACTACGTGTAGTTCCTGGTCCAGCACTTCACTCGCCCCATGAACTGCCACTATTGTGTTACACGTACTCAGGTAGCATCTTATATATTTTTTTTAGATAATCTGTCTATTCCCGCTATAGACTGGTTCCGGGTCCACCACTCGGCCCTGAACGAGTGAACGTTGAAGCGATAATCATAATGGCCGGCAGTGAAGTTGAGGGAACCAACCTGTTATTCACGCGTGCTCGCGCAACGCGAAGCCTGTCACATGTCTACTACTACTAGTCTATGTACCCATAACTGCATGCCCTTGCAAAGACTGTCCTCTCTGTTCCAGCTAGTCTTGGTTCAAAGACGTTACTATTGTACTTTTGTACTTTCGCAGTTGCAATGCACAGGCAGCGCGATCAGATTTTGGATCTGTAGTAAAGTCTTGGATAAGTTGGCATTTCGGGGGCGCGACCAGACTGTGGACTGTGATAATGATGGACGGTTATGCAATAGACCGATCCAGTGAGCGTCGCCTGATGATGTTCTGACCAATCACATTCGTGGTTTATGTCCGACATGCGTGCACGCGCATGTGACGCGCGCAGCTGCAGATCAATGGTCATGATGCCTCGTCATGTCCTATGTATTTGCATGTAATGAATAATTTATGATAAGGCTCAAACTCGGTCACTGATTGGATCCCTCGGAAAAGCGAGGGAGAATCATCGAAAAGTAAAGAAAAAGTTAAGAATTGCCTGCCAACTTATCCAAGACCCTTGTGGCGGTCCAAAATCGTGCACGTTTGACAAACACCGGCTGCGGATTCGGCTGCATTTTGTAAACTACGCATGCGTGAGGCCAGAACGCACGTACGAAGCCGGGATTTCGAGGACACAACGTTAGTGAATCTGGCGCGCGGGCGCTCCAAAATATCAACACAAGGGTCTTGGGCCCAAGACTATGTTCCAGCCAGCAGTGCTCCAGTGGAGCGCATTTTTAGCAGAGGAGGGATTATTATGAGACCACACCGTGCAAAGCTATCCCAATAGATGCTGGAGACCCTTATGTTCTTGAAATGCAATAAACATATCCTTTAAGGAACCTGCCATTGACGTGACTTGAAAATAATATAAAAAATCCAACAATGAAGGTAGTGTACACGATTGGTAATCCTCTAATTTGTTTTTACTGAATTATTACGAAATACCTTACTAGCCTGTAAGTTAATAGTAGTCTCAATCATCGTGTGAAATGATAGCACCAGGTGTGCTGTCGTTGTCAAGAAAAGTGGAAATTTATATTGTTTTCAATCGTTGGAAAACTGCCCTGTATAGGCTTTAGTCAAGGCGCGCGTGGCTACCCGGACGAGTGGCGCGCCCCGGACATGCTGGCATTCGGGGCGCGTCACGTGTCCAGGTAGCCACGCTCGTCTTGTTGACTAAAGGCTATCATCCGCCCGACGGTTGAAAACGAGCGCCGTTTTCTCTCGTTTTTCTCGCCATCCAACAACGCAAAACTTTGAACAGGTCAGTGGAACGATATTTCCTATAAAATACTAACCCCCAAATCCGCCCATTTCTGAAAATTGCAACAATGACCAATATCATACACACTGCCTTTAACCTTGATTGAGTGGATTATTAGTTTATTACGTGTTTAGTAACCGGCCTCGGCCTCGGCCTCGGCCTCGGACGTTGTGGCCTCGGCCTCGGTCTCGGCCTCGGAGGTTGTGGCCTCGGTCTTGGCCTCGGCCTCGGAGGTTGTGGCCTTGACTACAACACTGACATTAAGAGAGTAATATAATGGCCGACTGACGAGATATTTTGTTTTTATTTCGCTGCCTCTTGCCCTATAGACTATTCTGATTTCATTATGTGTTTTAGTGTGATCTTATAATGTTTTAAACATTGTAATGTAAGTCGACTTACAACAGGTTCTTTTGTTCAAGTGGTTGAGAGCCCTACGAGGGACTCGGCTATCTTGGACAGATCTTCATTAATATTCCTATAGTCGTTATGAGCAGGCGCGGATCCAGGGGGGGGGGGGGGGGGGGGGGGGGGGGCTACGCCTTGCACATACAGGTCTTATTTTGCCTCGGGGTGAGAACAAAATAGAGGTTAAATGGCGCCACCAACGGTGAGATAGTGTATCAGCCCCCCAGCCCAGCTTGTAACAAAAAATTGCAGGCGGAACATTTTGGGAGTCACTTTTCTGGGCAAATTTCAGAACACCCCCCCCCCCCCCCCTGCAAACATCCCTGGATCCGCCCCTGATGAGCTTCCTGTTATCATGGCTCCTCTTGGACGTATAGTGACCATTGCACAGTATTGTGGAATTCCAAAACAAATGTCACCCTTTCCAATGTTAGGCATACCAAAACAGTTAGACCTATGAAACAATCTCCTGTGCGTGGTGAATTTGGTCAATGGATTAAACAGTTATGAGTGGTCAGAATAATGTGTAGGCCCTACTCTGCTTTAGGTACTCAGTTTTGTGACATTTTTAGTACTTTCCATCTAAATCCATCAAATTACACATCAATGGTAAACCCTGGATGACTGGTGAAATCCAATCTTTGATTAAGACAGATTCTTTCCTCGCAGGGTAATATCAGATGGAAATCAATAAGAAATATGATTGTCTTATTTGCACTGCCAAGAAAGATTATTATCATAATTGTGTCCAAAAATTTAAAAGTATAAACCCGCTGCCACGCGTGGTATCGTAGCATAAAACCATAGGCGTAGCCAGCGGGAGAGGTGGGGGGGGGGGGGGGGGGTGGTAAGGGGGTATTTTCCCCCCCTCCCCCCCCCCAATATTTTCGGAGTGCCCTTCTTTTTTCTTTTTTTACCCCAAAATTTCCGTCCCACAAAAAATCAAAACCCTGCCCTCTACATGTATCTACGACATACCTGTGTTTAATGTCGCAAGCTATAGGAACGGAGCCCGTAAGTACACAATCGACGCCACATTAAAATA
Organism: Hippasteria phrygiana; assembly: GCA_037893225.1. NCBI lineage: Eukaryota > Metazoa > Echinodermata > Asteroidea > Valvatida > Goniasteridae > Hippasteria > Hippasteria phrygiana. The sequence goes on from JAZGUH010000432.1 coordinate 1,883,777, forward strand.
ATTTCCTTCATGCTGCTGGTCCTAGTGTGCCCTTACTGGAAAATATAGTGACCCCTGTTCCCCCTACTGAAAAATGTTAGTGGCCCCTGTGCCCCACTGAAAAATGTTAGTGCCCCCTGTGTCCTAAAAATGTTAGTGCCCCCTGTGGCCCCGATATATCGAGTGCCCGTTTTCACGTCTACCCCCCCCCCCCCCCCCCCCCCTTAAAAAAAATATGACCTTGCTATGCCTATGAACGAGGCCCGTATAAGTACACAATCGCCGCAACATTAAAATAATTTCCTTCATGCTGCTGGCCCTAGTGTGCCCTCACTGGAAATTATAGTGCCCCCCTGTTCCCCCACTGAAAAATGTTAGTTCCCCCAGTGCCCCCACTGAAAAAATATTAGTTCCCTCAGTGCCCCCACTGAACAATTTGGTTTCCCTGTGCTCTCACTAAACATTCTGGTGCCCCCTGTGTCCCCACTAAAAATGATGGTGCCCTCCTTGCCACAGCCAGTTGCGAATGCTGGTGCCCCGGGCCCTCATTTTAAATGATGTTGCCATGCATGGACCCCCCACTCATAATTATTGTGTCCCCAATGAAAATCCTTGGCAACATCACTGCACAATTTTCCCTAAATTGTTAAGAGTACGTAGCTGGCTATTCTAAGCTGTACAAACAATATGAATCTATGCCCTTTTCAATGCACTCCGGTCGAATGTGTGGAGGGAGCTGGATTCAAACACTCTTGTTGTTCAAAATAATAAAAATTGTTGGCTCAGTGGAAGAGCAAGTGGCGCATTACTGAAGTTAAGCAAGGTTAATTGCAGCTTTTAATACCTCCATGATTGCAGGCAGTACTTGGATGGGAAACCACACAATGTATTGCTTGCGTGCCTGGTAACTATTGTAGGACCCTTTTGGGCAGTTTGGGCTAGCCCATGTGAGACCCAAGTGGCCCCATCCGCCAAAACTGTACTCAGTTGCCCATTAAAGGCCCCACAGGGCTTGCTGGCTGGGAAATAGTGCATTAATTGTTCTGGGGCACGACAGGCCCTTATCCCTATCAATACCGCGCGCGCCACCTGGGCTCAATGTTGCATGGACGTTCGCTACCATCGTGCTTGTTTGGCACAGGAATTTATAAGCTTTACACGACCAGCGTTCTCTGTTGGCACGAGCTACTATTGTTTGCAACTGAAATGTGAACAGCGCCCTCACTTTGGGCAGCGCTGTGCAGTTGGTTTACACTTACTTGAAAAGGCACGCGCGCGATCGGCAGTTTGCATCCCCCCCACGCGACGCCACTTTATAATTATAGCCGCTATCATGGCAGAAAACGCTTCCAAGATTTTGGAGGAAATCTTCGCAGATAGCGGTTCAGATATGTCCGATGATGAATCTTCTCTAGCGACATCTGACGACAGTGATGGCGAAGCTATGCAAACTTCGTCAACTTCGTCGGGAAAGCCAAACTTCAGGTAGGGAGGTTCATAAAACTTAAAAGGTTCAACTTGGCTCGTCTCGAAATGTTTCGCATCCGTCATTCATGTCTATAAAAATATTACTGGGCTACTGTAATGTAACCTTTGCTTTTTAATGTTCTTTCGCGGGGAAAATCATAAAAAGCACTGAACGTTTAAGTTTGCATTGCATAATACGATGGAAATCCAATTAGAAATTGATGAAAATATTGAATTTGTACCTGAAGTATGCAAAGTCAAGTGTGATGATTTTGCATCCAAATCAAAGTTCAGATAGGACAGCAAATGCAATGCTGAAAAAAAAAACACATTTCAATTCCACTGAATTGGGCCTTATTCAATTACTAAAAAAAAGACTGGCGGCAATAATAATCTATAAAAAGGAGGAGATTTGAATGTAATTAAAAACTACAATTTATATTAATTAATGTACATGTACCCCCGAAATCAAAATATTAATCACAATTTCCTATAAGAACATTGGTCTACAAATGAACAGCAGCCTCGTACATGTTTCTGAATGTCCGTATTTTTACTTGTTCGCTAAGAATAAGATTGATAAGTAAGATACTAGAAATATTAACTACAATCTGTGTCTTATGTGAATTTAGGGATAAAAGGCCTACAGCAATTAAATCATGGCTGCACTTATTTCAGTGGGAACACTAGATATGAGCATCCAAAAACAGCATTGTATGGATAGTTTTGTCATTAAAGGTAATACAACATTTGCGACCACCCACCCCCCCCCCCCCCCCCACCCCACACAGACAAGAAAAGAAAAAATACCTCATTATTATGAATGACCGTACTTGACAGTCAAGAATAGCCTCGAGCATCCTGTGAAATCAGGGCACCTGGTGTGCTGTTCTGTTTAACTAAACTGACATTTTGTAGCAATTTCCAAAAATGGTTGGCCAACCGTCGTCCAAACAAATACTAAACCCCGGATCAATCCGTTGGACCCAAAAAACAAAAGCTAATGTTGTATACTACCTTAAAGAAAATGTGCCTTGAAATGAATAGCGTCCCATTACCTTTCTGAATGTTCCTATTTCAGGTGTGGATGGAATAAAGCAAGCACCTCCTACAGCAAGCGCCCACCGATGAACTTCAATGAAGAGACTGGCTGTACGGAAGATTTCAGTCACCTGTCACCCATGCAGATCTTTCAGCTCTTCTTCTGCCAAGCAGTGTGGGAGTTGATGGTGGAGGAGACCAATCGCTATGCCGACCAAACAATGTGTGCAGATGCAGCCAATCATCAGCCTGCCTGGACTCCAACTACTGTTCCTGAAATGATGGCATTCATGGCCTTGCTTCTGTGCATGGGTATCAACAAAAGGCCTCGCTACAGCATGCACTGGTCCAGGTCTGAAGTTCTGCGAAGTCCCCTGTATTCGGCGACCATGTCTCGCAATCGATTCACTGCGATCCTTCGATTTTTCCACCTTGCCAACAACAGACCTCAACCAGGTGATGCTCCCCCTGACAAACTGTCCAAGGTTCGCCCGCTGCTCGACATTGTATTGCCATCCTTTCCTCGCATTTACAAGCCAGGCCGAAACCTCTCACCGGATGAGACAATGATCAAGTTCAAAGGCCGACTTGGTTTCAAACAGTACATGCCACGAAAGTCCGCCAAATGGGGATTGAAATGTTTTTCATTGAACGAGTCAGAAACCGGTTATACATGTGCCTGGAAGGTGTTCACCGGCTCTCAGCCCACATCAAAAGAATCTAGTCAATCCTCCGTTGGTTATGCTTCAACACACCACCCACCTAATCTTTCATCTGCTGGGCATGTAGTCCTCGACCTTATTAAAGGACTCGAACATAAGGGACATTTAATTTTCATGGACAATTGGTACACGAGCCCGGCTCTCGTCTGCAAGTTGTCACAGTTAAAGTTCGGAGCTCGTGGAACTGTACGCTACACCTCACAAGGGATTCCAGATTGTGCAAACCCCAAAAAGTTCCCCATGAGAAGAGGTGCTGACCCCCAGTTTTACACCAAAGCCGGGCAACTGTGCGTCGTTTGGCAGGATGCCAAACGTGTAACTCTTCTTACCAATTTTGGAAACTGCGATATCGACATGAAAGACATTCGGAGCAAAAACAGTTTGAGTGGACTTCGTACAATCAAAAAACCTGCTGTCGTCAATGATTATAATAAATACATGGGAGGAAGTGATCTCGCAGCACAAATGTGTCAGTACTACTCGCACCCTCACAAATCGATGAAATGGTGGAAAAGAGTTTTCGTGACCATTCTTGACATCTGTTTGTTGAATGCTACCATTGTATACAACAGCATCCCTACAAACCAGCACTTGACCACTTTGGATTTCAGGGTCAAAGTGATAGAAGGACTTCTTTCCACCTGGAAGCACAACCCAGCTCAGCATGCCAGTCAAGTGACATGTGGTTCCAGCCGCTTTCCAAATCATCACTATCCTGGGAGAAATGTTGCTGGCAAAAAGCGCAACTGTGTTGTTTGCAGTACCAGAGCCAAGCGGAAACAAACTCGCATAATTTGTAAACAGTGTGACAAACCAATGTGTGTAATACCATGCTTTGAGAAGTTTCACAGTCTGTGATAAGCATTCGCCCGAGTAGGTTTTATTGCGGTCCCCCCCCCCCCCCCCCCATTTCAATGTTGGAGTGACGGTGCACACTGCCAACCCAACATTGAATCGGGGGGGGGGGGGGGGGAGCTGCATACACAGCATTTATACCCTGCATTGGTGCACAGCGCCCGCTGAAAATTGATTCAGCATTGACCATCGTGCGAAGCATGCTAAAAATCACAAAGCTAGGAAGTCAAAATAATTGGTCAGCGAGGTTAACAATTGAGCATACATGTAGTTCATAATTCCACAATGTTGCGCCTGCCTGTGCACACATTTCATGTCGTATTGACTGCACACGCAAAACATTGATCAGAAATTACACATCTTACGATCGACGCAAAATTGCAACTAATAATTATAATAAATGGGGAAGGTACCAAAATAATCATGAATAAATAATCTTCCTAAACAACCGTTTCCTTAAAAAATTACCAATTCGAGTGAAAATGGGAAAAAAACCTAAAATGCACACTATTTTGTTTACATGTACTTGTCTAGGTAGACCTGTATTTTTGCAGTCTCCTGAACTCTGATCGACCCTTCGAATTTGTCAGATCCGTAATACATTGACATTCTAAAAGATTATTTTTTCACAATTTTGTTCATGGCTTGTAACGGAGATGGGCAGCTATAGGGAGTTAGCTGGATTTGACACATTGTATAGATTTTCATTGCTGGTCAAATCAGCGCTAGCGACGCGTATTATAGTTGCTTTGTGTACACTGTATAACTTATGTTTCTAAATCTTTACTTTTTTTTTTTAATGTGTTTTGTTATGTCTGGTATGCCTTACACAAGCTGTCGCTTTTTAGGTTTTGCCTCTATAAGATCTTCTTGACTTGATTTTCTTATTTGTATTCTTTTATATCTGTTGTGAATTACCATGAAGAGGAAATAAATGTTGCTTGTTGCTTGCATTAAAAACATCAAACGTTTATATACATTTGTACATGTACATGTAGCCAAAACTATTCAAGATCTTGCCTAATCTGGGGACAAAATTACGTGAAGCCCGAGCCCAAGCAAGGGTTTGAGAAATGCCCTCTTAACTGCATCCAAACGTTACTAATTTGTTCAAGTTTGTGCAATTATCACAACAATCCTTGAGAGTTGGGGATTTATGAACCACCCCTCAAAATAAATCTCTTTTCAAAGAGCAATATTTTAGTTCTCATTCAATTAGTTAGGTTGGGGTGCTGTTTCTCAATGAACCTCAGGATTCCACAACACTTCAAAGAAAATAGCCTTTCATTACATTGCCTTGTGAGGGCGCTATACACTAAAACTTGGCCAAAAGTGTCTGGTAAAGAACTGGACATGTCATGTACATGAGTGTGGTATCCAGAGCACAGTCACAAAATATGCCTTGGTATTGAAAGGGTTATTCATCTCAAAAGGCCACGTCCTTCGAATGGGACGTTAAGCCGGAGGTCTCGTGTGCTCTGTGGGATCAGTGCACGTAAAAGAACCCAGAGCACCTGTCGTGAAAGAGTAGGGTTTGCCCCGGTGCTTCTGGTGCCCTCATCACACATCCTGTAATTGGCGCTTGCGCTGTTGGATGTTGAATGAAATAAAATAAATAAAATAGAGTTACTAAAAAGTACATGAGTTGTTTTGTATATAACAGAAATTTTACATTGTTTATTTTTTGCAATTTAATGTCAATGACAGCAATTTTTTAATTTAAATTTTAAATTAAATTGCATGTCTTTCAAAACAAATCTATTGATCAAGAAGTGGTTATATAGCGAATGTTTTTTTCACTTCTCACAGCCAATGGGCCATTCAGATCTTATACAGGGTGTCTAAAAAAAATGCCCCTCCCGGGGTTGCAGCAGAATTCGAAAAAATTAAATGTTTTTTCTACTTTTCTTAAATAATTGTGAAGCATATTTATTTGTACTATTTTCTGTAAAATTTCCACTTTAAACAGCAGGAAAATTATGTCCCCGCTCCCTTTTTGATCTGTAAAAAATCCCTGTCTACATCTCAGCGTGGATATATCGGGTGCCCTTTTTCACGTTTACCACCCCCCCCCCCCCCCCCCCCCCAATAAAAATGACCTTGCTACGCCTATGAAAACTGATGAAATCTGGCACTACTTCCGATCCTACAATAATTATTATTATTATTCCTCCTGATGTTGATCATAATGATGATTTGCCATTTCAAACAAAATCAACATTCTTTTACTTCAGTTGCAAAGGCTCTTGATCCTCTAGACGTAACATCATTACCTGCTTATTTGCTATCTCCCGAACCTTCTCCTTCTGTTCCGGTATGGGAGGTTTACAGGCAGCTTAAAAAATTAGATGTATGAAAGCAGGACGGCCAGATGGGATCCCAGCACCAATCATCCTAGAACCATACATGTGCAATATCAACTTAGAAATTGTGATAACTTATCCCAAATTATGTGCAAGACCAGAATAGTCACATCCCATAATTTGGTTAATGTTTTAAAATATATAGGCCTACTGTAGGTTTTCCCGGCCAATTTCGTAAAATGTTCATTCACTTCTGAAACTCGGTCATTCATTTTTGTCTGAATTTGATGTACGTCTTTAATCCCGTTTCAATTCAACGAAAGTTCAATCGTTTTCATTGTCTGTGCATTCGGTTTTGAGAAACAGGCGGCTATTTACGTTACCTGTGCATTCATTTAACGCAAGCATTCCATTTCCAGCCGACTTCGGGAATACATTTTCGTGAATGTGCAAACAAAAGTAAGTTTATTTCATTCAAAATAGCAGATTACATCACAGAATTCTAAACCTAATACAGAATCTTATAAATTCAAGCAGAAATTGAAATGAGATACCTTCATTTGACATTCGATTTGAATCAAACTGTACGTGATGGTAGCACCAAGCCATGCATTATAGACGAACTTCTAATGTCGATCGCAACCATCTTATGCATTTAAGAGTGTTGCAAACAAGAACAAATCGCCCGAACTCGGCCCCTGAGTTTCATGGAAGGTTTTGACCATAAGACTCGCTGCTCAGTTGTGAACTGTTGGCCAACCATCTTGGCATTGGGGCATAAATAATAAAAGCCAGCATGGAAGACGACCCAAGACAATCATCCAAGCGTATTAAACCAACTACACATTCCAAATTCGTCCTTTTCACGAATGGCAGCAGAGGTAAAATTCCATCCCTACAAAGTCCTGACTAGGCATGGCTTAGCTCCAGGTGATCCAGAGCGGAGGATGCGGTATTCGAGATGGTTCACTGCTGTGCGACGACGATTTATCTGTGGTGATGAGGCAAAGTTTCCTCTGAACGGGTGCATCAACAAACAGAACACTAGAGCCTATGCAGCAAAAGACTATCCACCCAGGGAGTTTATACTTCAAACTCAAGAAACGACCAGAGATATTCCCTTCATGTCTGGGCTGCATGCTATAACCAAAGACGGACAGCTTCTTGGAATGAAAAATGTAAAACAAATCACAGTCAGTGACTCCTATAGTTGGGGGCTGACCTTGCTGCACAAAAAGGGACATAACTTCTGATTGGATTGACTGATTTTGATGAAATAAAGACTATTTTTCATGTAAGAAGTTCCCGCATCAGGATCCGTCGAAATCTAGATTCTGAGGTTGCCTGGTTTGGCATGGAAATTTTTTGGGGGACACCCTGTATAGGTTTTTCCGGCCAATTTTACCATGTTTTCTTTTATTTTAACGCCTGCATGGCTCATTCAATTTAGATTGATCACGCAGATCGTCATGAGACAATCAAAAATAATCATTCAATTTCACTATCCATTATTCTATTGTCTTTAACTTCAATCGTGCATGTAAAAGATGCATTCAAATTAAAAGTATCGTATTGTTCATTCAATTTCGGCTGAACTAGCAGTGTGGGGTTGATCGGGCATTAATTTTCATTAATGGGCAAACATATAATACCTGACGTTTTCTATCCCTAGATGCGCACCTCTCTTTCTTAACTAAGTCTTCAGACATATAAGATGGCGAGCCTACGGGAGGGGAGGTGTGATCGTCTGATGGAATCGGCCCAAGAAAACAAATTACCCAAGAGAAGTGTTCCCGATGGTACAACCATTGCCAAACATACATGCCCCGATGTCTTGCACATGAAGAGATCGATGGGTGAATCAGAACGAAAAATAACACAGTAAACAAAGTTAAAAGTTAATGATTCATAAACATGTCAACATACAGATGCCCCTATTTTTGGGGGTCAAACTTTAAAACAAACAAACAAACAAACAAACAAACAAAGATCAACTGCTAGCCCTTTTTATTTCATTAGTTTGTTACAATCCATCCATCCCTCATATCAGTTCAGATATTACATTATAAATGTTACACAATTTTCACAAAAACCTCAGAAGACAATAGGAAAATATATCAATTAAAAATCTGATTAATTTGAATGACCAAGTTGATGAAAATGATTAACCATAGAAAAGAAAAACATGGCCATAACGTGTGCATATGCACCGTCGGCGACGTTCGTTAATTTGAATGCTTCAACCGTCAACAAGATGTCGCAAAACTCAATGTAAGAATGCAACAAAAACAAAAACGACAACAAAATCTTGGGTGCTTAAAAATTTAAATTGAATGCCTAAACAGTGAAAAAGAAACCTTAATTTTATCAGATGTGCAAAAAATAACTCGAATTTGAATGACCAATGACGAAAATGATCAGAAAAATTTGCAAATTGGCCGGGAAAACCTACCGGTATAATGTATTGTCATTTTTAAACCGTGCACCGTCGCAAAACCATCGTACGATGAGCGAGGGCGCCCTATAACGTGAGCAGCTGTGCTTGATCCATATACATTTTTAACCATGCCAGTTGTCCTACAAATATTTTTATTTAAGGGCCAGATCAACGAACCTAATTTCTTCTTAATGTATAATAATGATCCACTGTCGGCATTTTAAACCATTGGAGAGGTGAGTTGGTCTCAATAAGGCGACGGCGATCCCGGGGGGGGGGGGGGGGGGGGGGGGGGACGACGGGGGGACACTGCCTCCCCCCATATTTATTTTGCGAGGGGACGGCTATGGCAGTGTCCCCCAATAATTTCCCCCTTGTCATATTATACATTTTATGGGTCAGTATACAATGCACCAGAATACACAAAGATTATGTATTTTCAAAAGTTTTCCAGGATATGCAAGAGACACCGAGAACAAAACGCAGAACTGTAGTCGAGTCCTAGCAAGTCCTTTCACAAGTCCTTTCGCAACGGTCCAGTCAGAAGTCCTTTCATAAATTAAAGCCGGTCACAAGTAACTGGATGAACAATGACAAAGGAATGCCTTTGTCAAAGCTCATTTGAATAGCTTGTGATTGTAATTAGGACTGGAGCGCTTGTGATGGACTTGCAGGGACTTGCAGGGACTTATCATCATGGACTTGTCATGGACTTGTCATGGACTTGTGATGGACTCAGTCGACTACAGCCCCAGCTAGCTAAGCGCTATCTGGGTGCCAATCCGGTACGGCGATGAATAATACAACGTATGACGTACATGTATGCCTTATGAATAATCCAAAGCATGGCATATCTTAATATTCATGTTTTCGAGATGTATAAAACGGGCCTGCCGGTTGGGTAGATCACAGTGAAGAAAAAAGAGAAGTATAAAACGGGCACCTCTGGAGTACAGGCGGGCGCCAGTTGGGTACATGTAGTGAAATTATCTTCTTCTTCAAACTTCATATAGTTAAAGACTGAGGCACACTATTGGGTGCGCAGCTTGTGGATAGAGTGCATAGCCTATTATTTAATTTGACATTGGAGACCCATTAAACTTTGAAGGGTTGCAAGCCTCTACAATAGACATCTGGAGCTTTTCCATTGAGTTGCAGTGCGGGGGGAAAAGACATCCGATAATATTATTATTATTATTATTATTAAGATTAGGTCATGTATATTTATTCATAAGGAATACGTCATACGTTGTATTATTCACCGCCGTACCGGATTGGCGCCCAGATAGCGCTTACCCTGCTTAATTGACCTGTCCGAATTACTTGGCTACGGCTGGATGTTACACACATGTCTATGGTAGCGGCTGCAGCCACTTCCCATAGACTCGTGTCGTGTGTAATTTCAAGCCGCGCTTTGAGGGAGGGAGCCCTCACCGACGTGACGACGCGACCGTTTTGCGCGTGGGATACCTCGTTCTCGATGATATAACATGCGGCAATACGTATTGCTAAAAATCCTGGGAACGAGATTGTTTATCGTCTAGTCAGTACGTAATCGAGATAACTGGTTCATCATAAAACATTTGCGCATGACGGCAGGGTACAATTCCCATTGTCTTCTGCATGCACATAACGCATGCTACTATTTGTTGTTGTTGTTGGGGGTTTCTTCTTGAAACTGGCACGCAGTCCTCAAATTCAAAATGTTCTGGGGTAAGTATTTGGTCGATATTTCAAACGTGGTGTTGTGTTCGAGTGGATACGTGTGGGCATAGTGTGGGAGGGGCTCGGACAACTCGACCGTTGAGACAACTCGACCGTTGAGACAACTCGACCGTTGAGACAACTCGACCGTTGAGACAACTCGACCGTTGAGACAACTTGACCGTTTTTTGGTCAAATGGGAAGACAAGTCGTCCGTTGAGACAAGTCGACTCATAACGTTAGATAGGGGAATTGGTTGTGGAAGGAACGGCACGGGGTGACAAATTTTACAATAAATTACATCTAGCCTCTACACTGGCCTTCATTAACTGAGATGTTTAAGAATACCGGCCTATCACTGCATCGGTGCGGTTATAAATACCGGTGCGGCTGCCCGCCCGCAGCCGTGCACCGTGCATGCCGCGTCGCTCTCGCGGGCCTTGCACGCGCTGGGTCCCGGCGTCGCGCTCGCCGTGCATGCCGTGTCACCGGACACCTGACCGGGTCCCCGCGCACGGTAATAGTAATATCACACATTCTGAACCATTCTGGGCCACGCGCACACGCAAATACCCAAACATTGACAGGCAACCTGTGTTGAAAATAGCAAGTGCTCTGCTAGCTACATTATGTACAACGCATCGCACGGTCGAGTTGTCTTCAAGTTAAAGTCGACTTGTCTCAACGGACGACTTGGTAAACGGTCGAGTTGTCTGAATGGCCGAGTTGTCTCAACGGTCGAGTTGTCTCGAGTCGAGTCAGCCAACGGTCGAGTTGTCCGACATTCGTGTGGGAGAGGGTGCGCTTAGTTAGAGCAGATTCGCTGTCATCGCATCAGCAATTACCAGCCATATGCCAGCGACCAGTCGAATCATGGAATAGCCCGACTGCCTCTGGCCGTTATCACTTTGGAAAGATTTTACTTTTATACCCCCCACCAAAATCGGTCAGGAACAGCAAAATCTTGGAAAATAGTTGACCCTCCTTGATAATAATCTAAATGTGTGGCACAACCTGTTATTTCAAGATTTATGTCAGCAAAATCTGTAAAAAATGAGGCAGAACACTTTGAGTTACACTTTGTGCACTATGCAAAGAACATCTAACACAGAAAACACAAACTTTCTTCCCCTAAGATCACAAATATTTCCTAACAAAATTCTGAAATTTAAACGTTGTGCCAAGCGTTTAGGAAAGATTTTACTTTAATACCCCCCACCAAAATCGGCCAAGAACAGCAAAATCTTGGAAAATAACCATCCCTCCTTGATAACAACTGTCTAAACATGTGGCACAACCTGTTATTTCAAGATTTATTTCAGCAAAATCTGTAAACATTTAGGAAGAAATCAACATGTATGTGTACACTTTAGAGTGACTATACATGGTGCCAACTGCCAAGAACTTCTAACACAGAAAACACAAACTTTCTTCCCCTATATTGCACTAAAATGTCCCAACAAAATTCTCAAAATTAAAGGTTGTGCCAAGTGTTTATACAATTCTGAACACAAATGGATGGTTATTTTCCAAGATTTGCTGTTCCTAACCGATTTGGGTGGGGGTATTAAAGTAAAATCTTTCCCTAACGTTAAAGATACAATGTAAGGATTACCCTGACGAGGCCCAGGCCTATCTTTTAAAGATTTCTACGAACATTAACATAGCGCCGCTTACTCTCCGTCCGCAGTACGGGAAATTCACGATAGGCCTATCTGTAACGTGACCAGCATGACCGATATGTGCAACACACAGAAGGCGAAATCCGTAACATTATCTTGATATAATGCCTAATTTTAAACAAAATTGTCAAAAATGTATCAAGTTATACATCAAATTAAAGCTTTTGCTGAGAGAGAATCAGTGATGCAATTTGTTTTTCAATATCTCTTTCGGTTCTCAAATTTTATAAAGTTGGGAGTAATTGCAGAATACCCCGCCACCTGAAGTACCCCCCTTAAAAAATGCGGATACGCAGATATGGGGTGAGAGAGAATCTCAAATGGAATTGGAGGCTCGGAAAAAAGACTAAGTCCAAAAGGAGTTTTCCCGAGATGGATACGTGGATATGGGGTGGGAAAGAGTGATAAGATGCTCTCCTGGGGCCATGTATTCTGGGATAAATAACTCCGGTAGGAAGTGTGCACGGACGTCTGAACATGTGTGAGATGGTTTATTGAGGGCAATCAACCGTGACAACCATGTGATCGCGTATCCGCGTATCTGGATGCGAGGTGGGGATAGACGAGTGGCGGGGATTTTGCAATTGTGCCAAATATGTCAAGTTATACATCAAATTGAAGCTAATAATGGGTGGAATTCAAAGAAGTTATTTACTTTCAAATAAGCCTCTTAGTTCTTTAGATATTGGCTGCTGAAGTTTATAAACTTGAGATTTTTATAATTTTTCAGATGAATGTACCTGTAATTTAAAGCCCACCTCACAGTTCCTCCTGCATCCTCAAATCTCAGTCTTCCACCAAGTTGTATGTGTAACGGGCGTCATAAGGCCCTTCATACACGATATTGAAATTGAATCAGTTTAGAAATTGTTGTGCAAACAGGATTTTTTTCCCAAAAATCTCGGGCACTATTTTTGGGGTTTACTTTCAATTAGCATTGCATGTTTTTTGGTGAATGCACATATATATAAAAGAAAACCACAATAATTTGAAACATTTACATGTCTTACTGTTAAAATAACTATGGAATCCAACTATTTTTAAGCTGATGAACACTGCGAATTTACACTTAGCGAGCTTGTGAATTGACACCCAGACTGCCACACGATATGCTCCCCCTCGCTGTTCTGAACCAATCAGAGAGTGGCTTCTAAATAAAACTTTCATCAAGCAATCCGTGAAGGTCTACCAAACAAGCTCGGGCACTGTTGCCTTGTTTACATGTCGTTTCAGTTTGTGCGCGTTTGTTGCCGTTGTAGTTGCATTAGGCAAAATAAAGTGGGGGTTTGGTCCAAGTAACTTGGCCTCAAATATTGACTTTTTGAACATCTGCTGCCTGGTCTTGTTGTTATACCATGGTATTAAATTGCGAGATCCGATGCCATTTTCCCCCTCCCCCCCCCCCCCCTCGGATATACAGAACACCATGGACCACATCACAGCAGACAATTGTATAATGGAATTGTCAGTTGTTCCATGTATTGCGACTATGTGTACAGCTGCAATTATTGCAGCCACATGTACATGTACATGTGTAGATCACTTATTCCTCCATACCTACATGTAGTGCCTGTGAAACTGAAGATGGCAGTCAATTTTTCATTCAACATGTGTATTTTGAATGTATTTTTCTTGCAGGTTTGACCATTGAACCTGGGAAACATTACACCCAAACCGTGGCAGAATCCTTCCATGTCTCCATGGTAGCACTGGACACAAGAGATGTAGCCAGTAAGTTTCAGCACACACAAAAATATGGAAAACTCGGCCATTTGGGTGGATAAATTAATTTCCTTTATGTATGTATACACCAACTAGGCCTACCCAAAATACTGAGCCTTCTGATTCCAGATGTGGTACAATGTACATGTGGAGTGCTGTGGCCTCGTGGTCTAGTATACCAGACTCAAGATCTTCGTGATACTACTAGATTGTGGGTTCAAGTTCAGGAGGAGTCATGGTGCTTGTGTCCTTGAGCAAGACACTTTGTTGCAAGTTGTTTTCTCTCCACACAGGAGTAGAATGGGTGCCTATGAAGGCAGTTATGATTCCTTGATAAGGAACTTGGTGAGCTGAGGAGGTTTCAGAGATTATTTATGGTCCTGCTGAGCAGGGGTAATTATTGTAAAAACTGTGATTTAGTTAAACTAAAAAGAGTGTTCTAAATGCCACGTATTAATATTATTTTTAATGTCTATCGGACCATCAGATCTAAGACTTCTACATATATGTAAGTACAGCACCAGAGTTCGCCATGCTCTGGGAGATTAACATGGAGCTGAACCTAATTTTTCATTTATTGCTTGGAGTCACATTGTCGTGTTTGTCGGGGCAATGTCGTGTAGTCCATGGCAAGCAAAAGTTCATGTGATTGTTCCCATTTTCTTTCTTCCTTTTACCTGTGAACTTTATAGACCTTAGCAACAACACTTAGCAATTTATTTGTGCATAGACTAGTGATTTATGAAAATGATGTACATGTACAGGGGTGTGCTAAATTATTTAAACACATTTTAGGTACTTTAGTTGTTTGTGATGAAATGGCAATCAATATACCAGTGTACATTCAAATGAAACCCTCTGGAATGAACTTCAGAAGACTTGGAACAGCATTAGTGTAGAAACTCTCAGGAAATATATAGACACTATGCCCGAAAGATGTGCCGCAGTGATTGCTGCCAAGGGTGGACACACTAAATATTAGAGTAAAGTTTGATAAAAAAGATGATAGGACTGGCAGATACTAATGTGAGCTACATGTACAATGTATGCTCACAACAATTACCTTTTCTATTAATAATACAGGTGAAAAATGAAAACCGGGCATTGTAAGGCATTAAATATCAATTTCTTTAGATATGTCAGGTGTTCGAATAATTTGCACACCACTGTATTAAACAATAGAATGAATAGACCTTGATGATGACGACGATGATGAATGCATGGGGTGGCATGGGTGGCTTGTGCGTAAAGCACTCGCCTCTTTCCAATGTGGCCCGGGTTCGATTCCCGGCTTGGACCATATGTTAGTAGAGTTGTGCATTGGTTCTCTCCTGTGTCACGAGGGTTTTTCTCCGGGTCCTCCGGCTTTGCTCCCTCTGGAAAAATCAAACACTTTCGATCTCTGGCTGTGCTCCGTGGTCATATGTGGGTCGATGTAGGCCGGCTGCCAGAGGCGCCTTTATGTGCCAGCGACTCGACCACGTTGTAGCCGCGTCCTTCGCAATTCAGCATCCCAGCTGCGAGTAAGGATGATTAGCCTCCCAAATTATTATTATTATTATGGAACCAGGCAGGTACTGAAAACTCAATCCACATGTCGGTCCTAGTGGGATCACAGCAGTGGAGAGCGAGGAAAGTACCACTAAGGCCAACCTGACTCCCTAAAGGGATTGGGATTGGGATTGGGAGCAAACTAATACATGTTTTATGCACGTGGGTCATTCTATAAATTTGGGGTCCAAAAGTGTGACGGTCTTTTGGTGTAATTTCCATCAAGTATCATTGAAATTGACTCCACACTATTTTTTTTTTACTTGTTTTGCAAGTAATTGTTTGGCAGCATAACGCAATTACTCTTGAAGATAGGTTATAAAGAATGTGTCCGGAATTGCACAATCTTAGACATGTCACTATGTAATGGGGACACCAAAAATCTTGCACTTTTGGACCCCAAATATTTAGAATGACCGATGTATTTGTGTACGTTTTTGTAGGTGGGAGGGGGGGTCCAAATTGTCTTAATTGCTGTATTTATATCAATATACGATTGATGACAGGCCTTCCACTTTGATGACCAATTGTAAAAAAAAAAATTGGGGACAGGGTGCATACAGGTCTGCTATGTAAAGATCCGTTGATGTTTATATGTGGTCTGTCTCTTTCCTGTAGCGGCGGAGAGGGATCATACCAAAATGACCCAGCTGATAATCCAACATGACAAAGCGGAATTCCTCGTCTGTTCTCTGTGCTACAGTACCGTCTTCCAACAGACTCTGGACCTCAATTTCACTGAGGGCGAAGAAGTGACGTTCTTTACTGAAGGGCGGGGTAAGGAAGTTTTTCTTTTCATTAAACCTTCAGTCACTTCTGGTTATCCTTGCTACATGTATTATGCATACATGTACATGTTGGTCTTACAACTTTAGATATTGTGCTGAATGTGCTCGGTTTGTTCCAGGCTGTGTAAGTGTATGAGGGAGGTGAGTTGGTCTCAGCAACAGTGACAGTTACCCTGTCTGGTCCGTAGGTCTGAAAGTGGGATAATTTTGTTAAAAACTGTTGAAGATTTATCGTCTGGGCCCAGGAAAACTGTAAGGGTGGTTGGCAATCCAAAATATGATCAATCCTACCACCTCTGATTGTAACCCTTTAGAGTGGCTTTTAGCCTTGCATTGGGTGACTTCCACAAAAAAGAAAATGTTTATGGGTCATTCTATAAATTTGGTGTCCAAAAGTGTGAGATTTTTGGTGTCCCCTGTAACATAGTGACATGTATAAGATTGTGCAATTCGGGACACATTCTTTATAACCTATCTTCAAGAGTAATTGCGTTATGCTGCCAAACAATTACTTGCAAAACAAGTTAAAAAAAATAGTGTGGAGTCAATTTCAATGATACTTGATGGAAATTACACAGGTCAGGTGTAACAGGGACACCAAAAGACTGTCACACGTTTGGACCCCAAATTTATGGAATGACCCATACTTGAAGTACATGTATGTGGGATCTGAAGGTATGGGTATTGTACCGAATAAGCATTTTCTGCCATACTGTAGAATGCCTTGAACCAGTGGTCTTATAGTGCATTGGACTCAAGATCCTGTGCTCAAATCAGTGGTCTCATAGTGCATTGGACTCAAGATTCTGTGCTCAAATCTACAGATTATAGACCATTTTAAAGATAGCCCGTCTGTGGGATTTTGTATACAAAATGTTGACTCTGTCACAAACTGTCCCACAATGCAGTGCAACATTTTCCATGCCATCCGCAAAAGGGTGTACAATGTATGGATTTGAATCCAGCAAAGAAATTTAGCAAAACATTTAGTTGCTAATTTTCCTCTCTGCTCAGTGGTAAATAAATGATTTCTGTGTGGAATTTTGCATATACATATACATGTACATGTATATACAGTACATGTACATTTGTACATGTACATGTAGCTGCAACTGACCATTGTGAGCCACACTCACTGTATGGATTACTTGAACAACGTAGTATTCATGTACCCAGTGTCTCTTCACTGTTGAATGTGCTATTTTCAGGAACACTGCACTTGACTGGTTACCTTGTGAAAGACGAACCACTGGCTCTGGACCCAGACATGATGTCATTGGAAGAATCATCCGGCTCTGATGGTGCGGCAAGTGATTCTGGAGGTATGTGAAACACCTGTCAGGTCAGTCCAGGTCAGTCCAGGTCAGGCAAGGTCGCACTTAGTTGACTCTGGTCAGGTCAAGTCCGATTGGTCAAAGCCATGTCCCTAATAACCCTAACCCCCTAGGCATTTTTACTAGTAAGTGTCCTCAACCTGTCAAAATATAACACTGTGCAGTATACCTGTGGCACATTCTTTGGACTTAGACAAATTGGGGCATCATAGCTCCATGTGAAGTAATGGTGCCATGGCACTTCAGTCCTGAACCCATCAAAATTCAATACAACCTGCTGTTGGAGTTTGTAAGGCTTGGGGTAGTTTGGGTTAAGCTGTCTGGACATACTATCTGAACATTGATCTGGATGTAACTGTAAGGTCAGGTCAGGTCAGGTCAGACCCATTTGATATGTCTTTGAACATGCTGTCATTTCCCTTAACCCTAACTCCCTACATCATTTTCCCCCCATGTAACCTGAATCCTCCAACATCCTCTGATTTCAAAGTGTTAAAACTCCATATAACCTGATCCTCCAAAATCCTCTTATGGGGACCATAGCATGAATCCTCCAAAATCCTCCAGGTGTTTTTTGCATACCCCTAGTAACCTCAATCCTCCAAAATCCTCATGTATCACATTGAGCCTGATAACCTGGATCCTCCATATTCCTGCAGGGGCAAAACCCCTAGTAACCTCAATCCTGCAAAATCCTCCGATGCATCAACTTCCAAGTGCCCTCAATCCTCCAAATTCCTCCATTTTGCAAAGAGGATTTTGGAGGATTTGGGAAGGTTAGGGTTAAAATGGCAGATGACTGTGATCTGAATGGTATGTTTCACAGGTCATTACAAGCCGACCAGGTCAGGTCAGGTCAGGTGTCCTGGTGACAGTCCCTCTCACTTGCCCAGTTTTGGCATGGTGAATGCTTCTAGGGTACAAGAACATGTGGTTATAAGTTAAATATCTGGGTATTGCTGGTTGAACGCCGTATATACAGGTGTGATGAACCCTCCTACTATTCTAACTATCGCAACCTATAAAAAAACACCAACCCCCTTCCTCTCTCATACTTGTGTGTTACAACCTATCGCTCGATAAGTTTTGATAGATAGGGTAATTGACTCCAGTTTGGCACCGAGAGAGGGAGGGTTAAAGGGCAATTCATCTGGCTTTGTAGCACGTCTGAAATGGGGCCTGCATCCATGGGTGGTTCTGAGCTGTCCGGTGACAGTACATCACTAAATAAGCACGAAATATCTATGTGTACTTCACTACATGTAAATGGGACTTGAAGGTTTGCATGGTGGATATGAACAAAGTAAAGAGGGTTTGCGGTATCACCATGTGAAACCTACATTTTCTGATTTATAACTTTTAATGCCATTATTTTTGGAAAGATATGCAACCAGTGGCGAAATCCAGCAGTTGTAGCACTCTCATCAGTAACCTCCCTCTAAAACTGTTTTTAACCCTCCTGTGATCAAGTCACTTGTATGAGTTGTTATGGTATCAGTGAAAATAAGTCATCTGAATGTATTTGATTGATAAAATAACGATGCTCCTGTCGATGCCCCAGGTTTAGTTGCCGGCACAGGAGACTGAACATCTGACAGATTAGAACAGTTGAGAAATTGATCAAAACCAATCGACTTGTTTTGATTGGTCTGCAGTACTGCATGTACAGGTGTTGGACCGACACTGGCTGGAATATAGTTTTACACAACAGCTTTAGGGCACTGGCACTTTCGTCGTTCTGATTAGTAAAATCTTAGGAGGGTTACAAATTATACAAAATAGAAAATGGCCCAAATTGTAGGTTTATAATGGAGCCTCCTCAGGAGTGAGAATCTGGAAAAATGTTCTTAAGTTTGCCGGTCAAAATGTAGTCAGAAAATGTCACATGCAAGACAATGCTGTGAGTTTCTGAAGTCACGGAGATAGCGGCCTTGGAGATATTTGCAGCTCACAAAAAAATCTCCCATGCGGTTGTCTTAGGTTTATTTTTGCTAGTTTAAGTTTTCCACAGTCGCCTGCTATAACCTCTCATGAGAAAATGCTAGAAGAAACCACAACTTTGGTCTGATCGGAGAAGAGGGTCCTTCGGTTCCTCTATAAAAATGTCAAAGATGAGAAAAGATTGGCCAATCTGAGCCAGTAACTGATTGATTCAGAAGTCACTGGAAAAACACGATTTTGTCAACAAATAGCTACTTCACTGCATTGAATAAAGTTGGGTTGTTGAGCGCAGGCACAGTTCTAGACAAAGAATTAGGAAGGGGGAGGGGGGGGGCGCTTAAAAAAATATTTATTCATAACATGGAATTTGCGTCGAGGTGATGCAAATTCAATATATGGGGTTTTGCCCTTCAACCGACATATTTTGTATAAACACTGTATATACTCAGTGTTTTTCCCCGAGAGATTATTTGAAAAAAAATCACTCGGAGGGGACTCGAACCCACGACCTCCTGCTTTCTAGTGCAGACATCCCACCACTCGACCACCAAGCCTGCCAGAGTCGGCTGGCTGGTTCAAATTTGATATAGCAGTGGGTACCGCAACCAAACTATTTATAACAGGAATTTGTGTCGCGATGTTGGAATAAAACCAGTTTTGGGGAGTCTGAATTTTGAGATTTGGGGCGAAATGTTTGGGAGATTTTTTTAAATTAGAGACAAGCTTAAAAAAACCACAAGTAAAAACTTTCAGTGACTTTTTGGTGATGGAGCTAAAATAAACTGTTAGGGCTGTACACACCAGCAGCTCCCTCTCTAATATGGGGGTAGAGCTAATCTCCCCCCCCCCCCCCCCTCCCTCTCCCCAAAATCCTCCAGTGCATTGGTGTCTGTGTGGACGGCATCTTAGCATTTGCACCAGAAAAGAAGATGATTTAAATTCAATTTATGTTAACCCCTTGAGTACGTTTTTTTATGGGAGACGTCGAGGTGTCGCAGCGGTTCTGGCAGTCAAGTAAACCACTACAATGTGTTTGTGCAGTCAAGTGTAACATAAACAATAATCCCACAATGGATTGAAACTGCACAAACAGCGGCAAATGGCGTCATCCGGCCTGGTGGCACTTTTTTTGTATGCCATATGGCGTCATCCGTACGCAAGGGGTAATAATAGTCCATGGGATGATTGTGTAATTTGGAAAACATGGTGTGTTACATATGGGACTGCAAGGGGACCTTTTCTTGGACTTGCACCTCCAGTAGATTTTTGTTTGGAGCACGGAAGAGCTAAGTGTGCAGTGCTACCATGCTGTGAGATATATGCATGACCTCATTTATTTTACATCCGACTCCCAACAAATGCAAGGTTCTGCAATTGAAAATTCTACCGTTTATCACAGTGTTGTAGTACCAGTAAATACATTCAAGAACTGAACTCAACTACATCCTATAAAGAGCTGAAATGCTCATAAGTGTATTCGTACTCCAACTCATGCTCAAGTATATTTCTCTGTACTCGTACTCATCAAAAAAGTATGCGACTGCAACACTGGTCCATCATGCGTAAACCCTCAGTGCAGAAAGCATGTTGCATAGATAGCAAGATCAAGAATTTGGCAAATGGTAAGTTGAAAATTGGCATTGTCAGTTTAAGAAGTGAAATTTTTACTACAAAGATTTTTTTTTTTAATACCATATGCGACTCACTGTATTGTACGTGTACCTCCATCAAAGAACTCACTCATAAAGTTGTATGGGAAAAATGAAAAATTTTCTTTAAATTTTTGCTATTTTTAATAAATGTATTCAAGCTGTTTGACCTTGCAGAACTTTCAACACATTTTGCTAAATTATATGACTTTGTGTATAATATCCCTGTATTTACTTTGACAGTGCCAACTTTCAAGTTATCATTTGATGAAGGTACATTGTATCGTGCAGTTTAATAAATTAGGTATGTTGCCATAGATTCCTAAAATTATGCATTTTTGTTTTGTTTTTGCAATGCCCAAAGCAGTTTGAGCAAAAAAGATATATTTGTCGCAAATGTTATATTTACCGCAAATGTTATATTTACAAAGTTAATCTTGTAACTCATGTGTACAATTCTTCCATGAAAGCTACATTTTAAGATCTGTCTATTCAGTTCCCTGGATCCCCTTCTGTTTGTTCCTTTACTGCACAGGTTGGGCCTCGGGTGAAGATTCATCTCGGGAAAGCCAGGTCAAAAGTCAAAGGCCGCCTCAGCGATTTCCCGTAAAGAAAAAGAAACGTCATCGGAGTCCCCGCTTTGCTGCGCGGCAGAGAAAAACTGCCCTTGCATTTTACAGATATCTTCTCAGGAAAGGGAATGCACAGGTGGCGAGCACCCAGAGAAGGAATAGAATAAATCTCTCAAGGAGAAGGACGGATTTCTGTTGGAGGAATTTCACTAGTGATGGCAAGCTCCACTATGTTCCAACAAGGTCAGTATCTTCTAGACTGGGTTTTGGGCCACAAGAACAGCGTGCTATTCTTCAGACCTCTGAGAACGTGACTGCAACGTTGATTCTTTCAGAGAACCCTCGTCCTGTTTCCAATGCCACAACTGCCCGTACTCATGTACAAGAGGCTCTGACTTCTGTAACAAACCCATTAGGATCAGGAGTGAACCATACTCGCAGAAACCTAAGAGAGCCAATTCAGGATCCTGCGCCATTGCCTTCAGAGCATCTTGCGGAATCGTGCGATCCAGTAGCGGTCACCAATGCTGCCACATTTCATGACGGACGGGTTATGTCTCGTTCCCCACCTACATCGGCTGTGCAGAATGTAGCAAGGACAGTTCCATTCTCCGATAAGAATGCAGTTTGTTCCCCGTCCGCTAAATCTCAAGAACTGCAAGCGTCTGATGTACAAGCAGTTAGCTCCAACCTGGGTGATACAGCTCTAGCAGAATCTGCTATGTCAGTGAAGGATGGCCTGAAAAGAACCCAGCCCAAGTCGAAAATCAGTGGACCGCGTATGCCCAAACGATTCGCAGCTGACAGTGTCGTTCCACCACACAAGAAGGGCATCCAGAAGAAAGTGCCGATGATGTACAGGGGTCAGGTCAGACAGCAATATCCTCATTGGAATGTGGCTTCTTCGCCCTCGGCTACAGGAGTGCGGTTCGGCCAACCGGTTTTTCCGGAACCAAAGATGGAAGGTGAGGCGCCGGAAGTGAAAAACTCGCCATATGATGGTGGCACATCAAGGCAGGGTTTGAGGGATGACGGAGCTCAGCATCCATCAGAAGCATTCTTGCCAGCAGGTACGTGATATACTTCTACAGAGACCAGAGACCTTGATAAAAACTGGATTACCAACCAGATTTCCATGTGTGGAATATTGCTTTTGACTGGCATTCAGCTGTTGTTTGCTTAGCATGAAAATTACATGGACTTTTGGCTGGTAACCTGTTTTTACTAAGCAAGACATTTTAATGCTAAGCAAATTTTTGTGCTTAACAGCTCTATGAAATTGGCCCCAGGAGACAATTTCATGCTAAGCATGAAAGGTTCTACTTAGTAAAACCAGGATTACCAGCCAAATGTTCATGTTATATATGTGACCCACTCCAGAAAAAGGTGATATAAGTCGCGCTATGCATTCACGTGTAATGGCCCTTTCAACATTGAGAGGGTGACATTTTTTTGTTTTTTATCTTTAAAGACATCTTAAATATCTAAATTTTCAGGTTTGGTGCACAATGATGTTGATTTCAGTGAATAAAGTGAAAAAAATAACCTTTTTAGAGTGCATTCTTCCATTGCATGGCCTTAGAACTAGCTATTTCAAAGCCTGTTTTCTCTGTTGTGCAATTTGAACTCCATCGTAACTAATATGCAAACACGTGATATCTCCAGAATGGAAAGGGCTTTGGGGCTCTGTCATGTACCAAATGAAAGCTTACATTGCGGGCTTTTCAAACATACATAAAACTCATTTTTCATATTTTGCGACATAATACACCTTTTTCCAGAGCGGGTCACAAATATTACGTGTAACTGGAATTCAGCTGTTTTTGCTTAGAATAAAAAAAATCACATGGCGTTTGGCTGGTAACCTGTTTTAACTAAGCAAAACTTCTTTGTGCTAAGCACATTTTTTGTACCGAGCAGCTCCATGAAATTGACCCTTGGGCCCAACAACGGTCTGCAGTTCTGTGCTAACCAAGTTAGCCAAGAAATTCTGCACTAAACTCATTAATCCCTTGCACACAAGTATCAAAGATGAGTAACAATGTAGCACATGTGCAGGAAATACCTAAGACGCATGGTTGTTTTGGTGTCAGTATTTATGTAAAAAGGCAAGAAACAATTAGTGATACATTCTCGGTCTGCTTGTTTCAGATGACAATAGTCAACCACATGGGGTCACCAATACTAGTCAAGACCGCCCCAGTCCGCTCTCAGGAACATCTCAGTCCCACCCGATGTCCACAGAGTACCAGCCGGGCTGCAGCACCGAACCGCAAGAGGTGTACTCTGTGGACAACAAACTCGGTCTGGTTCCCACCTCCCTTGCTGTAGCTGTAGGCTCAGACGTGGACATGTCACCAGCCCCATTGCCAGGGGTCAGTAGTGCTGAGACCTCTACCATGCGAGACATCAGCAGTGCTTACTGGAGTTGTATGCCGGACCAGCCTGCCCAGGCTGGTATGGAAGAAGCTGAGAACTATGCAGTAAATACTGGTTGCAGCATGCCGGTAGCCCAAGATATGCACTTTCTAACACCAGAGGATCTGACTTGTAATGGTGTCAATGTAAGTCGTATATCTGTAAATTTGATCACTTTAAATGAAGATTTGTCCTTAACCTTGATTCAATTTCACGTTGCTTCTAGCAGAAACGTTATGCTACCTAAAACAGAAGAAAAAAAATTGCCTCGTCTTATCGTCACTTTTCAGATCGGGCACCAAAAGATTCGTCTTGCCCACGGATACGATGTCTTCATCAGTCGACTAGACCTGTGGGAAGCCGAGAAATCCTCCAAGAAAGGCTGGACGATCCTAATCAGGCGTTTGCTAGATATCTACTTCGACCGGATGACATTAGCCATGGGCAAGCCCACTAACCACGGAAGCAGCATGGAGTACCAGCCCCTAGACCAGAACATCATCGGGGCAATAAGAGGTACGGTGCCAGCTTGTTTGGTTTGGGTTAGCATAGCAGGTCGTTCTTCCCCCTTTTTAATTTATTTTTAAATTTTCCTGATTGCCGTTAGTGCATTTAGCTCTGTTCCCCCTTAGGTTCCAGCTTGAGAGAAAAAGATTTAGTTTCAGTAGCCAGAGGAGAACCCCAGAGAACAATTACGCCCTAAGAAAACCCACGTAATCAAGTAGGGACTGAACGCAGTTCACAGAGGGGAGAGGTGAGATGGTCTCCCCAACTGTCAAATACTGCTAAACCGAAATATTTCAAGAATAAACCCTCAGATTGAAGGAGTTAATCTTGTTTGATTCTTGGCCAGTGGCATATCCAGTTTTATGCACCAGAATTTTGTTGAAGGGTGGCCTCAATTTTTTTTGCCCCGTAATAGATTTTACAAGTTGGTGGGGACGGAAAGTACAAGTTATGAAGCGGTTCCATTTTCAATTTCCTAAGAAAAAAAGGGGGGAAAAAGGCAAAATGCCATTTACTTCCAAGTACAAAATATATGGGGTTGTATGTGAAGTATGTGAAGCTACAGAGTACAGTCGAACCTCATTAAGAAGAGCTCGTTTAATACGACATCCCAGTAAAAACAAGCATTTTTGTCGGTCCTGTCCGAATTGTGCACATTCCTATGGGAGAAAATGTCCTTAATACTCCATTTGTTTTGCGCTAGCCTTCAGATCTACCATGACATCACACTTACAAAGAGGATACCTAATGACTCAAATTCAATAACTTCCCTTACCCTTCTCAGAGGATTTCAATGCTGCAGTGTTCTAATTTTTTGTTTGGTTTGTCTTTTTTTTTTTCAGCCTTCATCAAAGCTCGCTACAACATTGAGAAGCGAAAGCTGGTTCAATCGATCAGTATTTACTGCAGTGACTGCCGGAAATCAGGCATCCCCGGCAGCTTGATAGAAAACCAGCAACCTATATTTTTTCCAGATCAGTGAGAATGTTTTAAAAAATCTTTGAATGATGAATTGGATTTTCTTTTTAGGATTGGTGATTGACAAATTTCTGAAGGATGTATGTTAAGCATCATCTTCTATGTACATGTACATGTACAAATTCATGCATTGTGTTTTGTATCAAAATGAATTGTATTCATGAAGGTTGTCACAAACTATAAAGACTTATAAATTTATACTGATGCAGGTTCATGTACCAATACAGAGATACTGTTTGCCTGGACAGATGTTTTCTGACATTATTGCTCTGTCATTGTATGATGGTGATTTCTTATTAAAATGCGACCTGGCAGTACAAAATCGTTGGAAATTAGCACACACACAAAAAAGAGGAAAATTGTGATTTGGGTATTTTCTGAAAGAACAGGTAATAAGCTTTAACCCTAACTCTCTGAGCATTTTTACTAGAAACCTTCCTCAACCCGTCAAATTCCAACACCATGTTTGACTGTTGCTGGTTAACAATACCCAACCCGTCAAACTCCAACAGCCCCTCAGCTGTTGGGTTTTCATTGAGTGGGTACACTTGGCCAAATGCACAGCATTAACAATGGGGACATTGTACCCATCCTGTCAAAAACCGACTGTATTCATCTGCAAAATAATCAAGCTCTAGTTGTGCCCCATACATTATTCAATGTATGTGTTCCTTAGAAGTATTATGTAAGACACCATACAAGCTGTTTATTCCATTGTTTGTTCCATCTCCATACCCCATTGTTCAGTACATGTCAAACAAAACAAAACAAAACAAAACAAAACAAAAATACAGCCACACACGCATCCCAACACCAGAGCTCTATGGCCATTGCTCAAACCAACCTTCCCCACTCAATCAAAACCCAACACTGTTACTACACACCTGCAGTAACCCTTCCCGTCATATAATCCAACACCACATCAGAAGTACACAGTACCTAACCCATCAAATTCCAACCAAACCTGGTGTTGGAGTTTGGCTGGATGGGGACTGTCGGGGTGCCGCGGCGGCTCTGGCAGCCAAGCGAACTGCTACAATGTGTTTGTGCAGTCAAGCTTAACCTATACACAATAATCCAACAATGGATTGAAACTGCACAAACAGCGGCCAATGGGGTCATCCGGCCTGGTGGCACTGTTTAATCCAACAATGGATTGAAACTGCACAAACAGCGGCCAATTGCGTCATCCGGCCTGGTGGCACTGTTTTTTTTTTCCGCCAAATTCCGTCATCCGTACGCAAGGAGTTAACTGCGAGAATGGATCAATAAACCAATATGAAATGAAATGAAATTAAATGAAAATGGAGTTCAAAATCAGTGAACTTTGTAGATAATCTTACTACAAAAAACAACAATTTGAAATTGACTTTACAAAACCTTGTAACCCCGAATCGACTTTCTACTATAGACAAATATCTTTGCTTGTAACTCAGAATGCTAGACTGTGACTTGCACTCATGCATCACATCGCAAATTGACATGATTTAAAGTTTTCTAAAAATGTATAGTCCTAGACAAGTAGCAGTTGATTGTGAGATTTGGTTTAGAAAAATTCATCTTAATTTTCTTTAGCAGAGTAGATTCTTTTTTCACCAAAATAAGGTGCTAATGCAAATCGATGATAGAATGATTTGATTATATCCTAGTGATTGAAAAAAAATAATAATAATAATTTTATTTATCGGAAACATACCAAAATCATCACTGTATTTGAAACTTTCATATACATGATTTAACCCTGACCCTGCTTAATCCAACAATTTTAATATGATTTTGCATGCACCCTACAGGGTAAGGGTTAATAATCTCAGTCGTGGTTTTCAAGTATTCCTACTTTTCCTACTCTCTCCTATATTATTTTTTAACTTGCTCCTGCTTTTCCTACTTTTTCATCCCCACAACTCCAAAACACGAAACCTCACTGAATATTTTTCATAAGTGTTATACACTGTCATGTGAAAATTACACAACAAAGGGCTTGGGTGCAGGAGTACTTTCAAGAGCTTAGTTAAGGATGGAGCACAAGTGCACTGAGTACTGAACATGCCAAATGAGGCTTGCGATGCTGTGGACATCTACTGAAAGCCTGCAAAAGTCCTACTTTTATCATGATTTTTTTCCCTCCAAATTCCTACTTTTGCCCAGGTGTGCTTGAAAGCCAGCAGCCGTCAAAACCATTAGACACAGAACAGTATGCTGTCCACCACCCAGTGTGTATTTATGATTCTCCTCCCTCATTTAGGCATACAGATTTATTTTTGTAAGATATTTTATAGATATCTGTAAGATATTTAGTTAATAATCATTCACAAAGCCAGGATAATGTGATATTAGTACAATTGACTGAATCCAGTTAGCTTTGTACAAGTGTTTTTCCAAATTTACTTTTACTTTATTCTGTGCATTTAATGTGTAGAAACAATTCAGTATTTTCATTGTTTAGAAAAATAATGCATTGTGAATTCCTAACTTGTTTATGTTCAATGTATGTAAACAAACAAAAAACATTTTTATTGCAACTTTTTCCCAATATTTGTCAATGCTGTATTTAAAATATTTTTATGTAAAACCCAATAAATCTTGCATGTGAATACTGCATTACATGTACAGGAATTCCCCCACACAGATTGTTTCTTTGGGTTTTATGTGTGTGTGTTGAGTATTATAGTTCCCATCAAAGTTATACATGTATCCAGGTAACTGCAAGTTTCAGTTAACAGATTTCCCCTATTTATGGATCCCCCAAAGTTATGGAAGAAAACTATTTTTGAATGAAAAAAAAAAACCACTTCCTTCAATGTGCATTGTATTTTGTTGTCAAAATATACAGATTTTATTTACCCCTTGAGCACGGTATTTTACTGGAGACGTCGGGGTGTTGCAGCAGTTCTAGCAGCCAAATCGACCTGCTACAATGTGTTTGTGCAGTCAAGCATGACATACACAATAATCCAACAATGGATTGAAACTGCACAAACGGCGGCCAGTGGCGTCATCCGGCCTGGTGACACTGGTTTTTTTGCGCCATATGGCGTCATCTGTACGCAAGGGGTGCTATGCGTGAAGATTGTCACACATGCTGTGTGTGCTTTTTTGGGCATGGCACCTTTAAAAACAAATTTGTAAATTGAATTGGTAATTTGTTAGCACACGATAAGTTGTGAGCTTTTCAATGAGGTATTCCACATAAATATCGATTGCAGATAAGTAACTCAGTTAACACGTTGACTGCCAGCCATAATTTATAGGGCGCCACCACATTGCCACTGATGATCTTTGCTTTCAAGCTGTCTATCAATCACAACCATTCCATACATTGATGTACTCATACTGCCAGCAAAGTATTTGATGCATCTTCGGTGATGCCAGAGTATTAATTACCATAACAATAGCATTTGGTTCACTACAAGTATACTCGTAGTGGCAGAATCCGGTACACCTGTCACTACGAATATACTCTAGTCGGCAGTCAACGTGTTGATGAGTTTCAATTTTTGCAGTAGGGGTGTCTCACTCCTATTCTTACAGTGTTAATGTATAGGGCAATCACTGCGCATTAAGACCAAATACATGTAGATTGCACAATGTACATTTACATGTAGTAACCTTTTTTTTTTTTTTTTTTTTTTTTTTTTTTTTTGCATTCAAAAATAGTTTTTCCTTATTTGTTTGCAGGAGGTAATCATTGAATTGAAATTTTTAACTGCAGCATGGACATTACAGCTTTAATATTGTACAAATTTAGGGGGTGGGAGATTCCAAATTCCAAATTCAATCTGTTTATCGTTGGTCGATTTCTTCATGTGGATTGTCTCGTAAATGCCAACAAATTTGGAAATTGACTTTTTAATGCTGATACACCCTATGAGTAGAGACAAACAAATGTAGCAGCTTTAAACCCTAACCCTCCAGGGCATGTTTGCTGGAACCCTGCCAGATGCATCAGATTGCATACTTTGTCACATTGACTTGTGTGGAGAGTCCAGCAAAGTGAAGCTGTCAGCACAGATGCACTGTGCTGCGTCTGGCAGGGTTAGGGTTAAACAAGAAAGGAGAGAATCTGAAGTTACACTTACATATTAACCAGCCAGCAAACAAATACTTGTATCGACTACATTATTGTTATACTTCAAGTTTGAAAGCTTTTCATCATGAGAGTTGCTTCCAAAGTGCTAGCAAGATCAAGCGTTTGACTAATGGTAAGTTGAAAATTGGCATTGTCGACAATTTAAAAACTTAAAGCTGCCAACGATGAATTTAAAAAAATCCATATAAAAATTACTCTGTGCCACTTTTACCCAAAAAGGTATGTGGACCTCCATCAAATTTTAAACATAAAGCTGTTGCTATGGAAAACTTGACTACCATGGAATTGTCAAAAATTTCATAATGGTAATGTTGGTACCGATTGTTTTTTTTAACATTATTTACAGTGAAGCTTAATTGAATGATTGTCAGACGGTGATTTTATTTTTTTTCAGTGGCCACATGCATCATTTTGACAGTGCCAGCTTTCAATACCATTTGATGGAGGTAAAATACTCTTGTATATTTTTGTCACCTATTAAACAAAAACAGTGTTTTAAATTTGGGATGAGCAGATCCCAAGACCCAGACAAGGGCCAGGCTGTCTCTGGCTACAGTAGACATTTGTGTCCCAGTATACAGAGCAGGGTGGACTTCATTTTAACTGTCTTACCCATAAAAGCCACCAAAAACAAAAGTTGGGGCCCCATTTCCATGAAATCTGTGACGCCAGATTCCGTGCTAATAAGATGCAGTTCTCTGCTAACTGAGCTAGCCAAGAAAGCACAGAATCCATAGTAATGCATGAGTAGGCTGTGTCCGAATTGGCAGCTATGGCTATGGCTGCTGCTAAAGGGTTGCTAAGACGTCACAATGGCTGCTCTTCCTCTTGGCAACAGCTGTAGCCGTAGCTGCTAATTCGGACACGGCCGGCCGTACACTGTATAATCAAAAATGTCTTCCTTCTTTTTTGGGTCAAATACCCCCCCCCCCCCCCAATATTGCATCTAGTGCTTGTATTTATTATAAGAGTATAGACTTCTGCTAGTATTTACGGCAATTCCTCACTAACCATAAGCAAAGTCATGAAATTAGGCCCTGGTTTGAGATTATTAGTGTGAAATTAAATATTATGATAAAAAAAACACCAAGTGTAGGCATGTACATGTACATGCACAGTGCTCTCACCCATGGGGAAGGGATGATGAGGCAATACTTGTAGCTTAAATGTAGTGTACACGATTGGTAATCCTCCATTTTCTTGATAGTAGTCTCGATCATCCTGTGAAATGATGGCACCAGGTCCCTCTACAACAGATGTAGCCTTTAGTCAAGGCGCACGTGGCACCCCGGACATGCTGGCATATCCGGGGTGCGTCACGCGTCCAGGTAGCCATGCGTGCCTTGACTAAAGGCTATCATCCGCGCAACGGTTGAAAACGAACGCAGGTTTTCTCTCATTTTTTTTGCCATCCAACAATGCAAAACTTTGAACATGTCAGTGGAATGATATTTCCTTTAAAATACTGACTCCCAAATCCTCCCATTTTGGAAAATTGCAACAATGACCAATCATGTACACTACGTTCAACTGCACATGGATGTTTGCTCTGAGATTACTGGACTACCATTCCAGAAAGTTGTCTGCCAATTCTAACCTAATCTGCCTGTCTGCCATGTAACCTGCGATCCCCCATAAATAAAAAAAACAATAAAAAAACAACAAATTGAGCATATATCAGTACTTGGTGAAATAAGTTGCACTCTGGCAAATTATTGAATTCGTTCTGGTAATAAAACCAGGGATTCCGCAAAAAGTGCATGTCACGTTATACTTTCCAAGTCTGAAGAAACTGTGGGAAGAAGACAAAGAAAAATTCATTTTTAGATGTGGGAGGAACACCCAAGAATGACATTCTGAGAGAAAGCCATGGAATCGGGCAGGAACTGAAAATCCAATCCACACGTTTATCCGGATGGAATTCCAACCTGGGCCACCAAAGGTGGAAGGCGAGGAAGGTTCATTCTGCACCAATCTGTACAACAGTAAAAGTTTCAAACTGTGTATACTATGAACAGTTGCAGTAGTTTCAATTGTGGAAAATTGAATTGTGACGGACTTGTAAATAGTGTACACCTTTTAATGATGGGCAGCCATCCAAAATTGCAAATAACTCCCACTTGGATTTGGGAATGGCAGTTCACAAAGGCAACTTGTTTAGATCTGTTCGTTAAATTTCTTTATTCTCTTTTTATTTTGTAACGTCTCAGGTTGCCTCTCTGGTGAAGAATTGGCTAATGAGAGCCATGTCAAGGGTCAAAGGTCACAGCAAGGACTACTTGCATCGCGCGGTCCAAGAAAGACATACCGCTCTGCTGTAAGACAGCAGAAATATGTTACGTCATGCAGGAGACATCATCAGGGGAAGAATTCACATCTTCCCAATGTCCCCCGGAAAGAAAAGAGAAGATGTAAGTGCTGCAGGTGCATTCCTGTTGAGGGTCTGCCGTCCAATAAAATGGGTCTGCAGTTGCACGTTCAAGACAAGCACGTGGTTCTCCAGACGTCAGATAACATGTCGCTTACGTGGAGCCAATCTTGTGTACCGGGCCTCTCTGAATCTCCTAGATCTGCTTCCAAAGGAACAACCTCCCCTACTCGGAGTCATCAGGGGGCTCGTCCTGCACCCCTTGAAGACACTGCAGAGCACCATGATCAAAGACAGATGCCAGAGCTTGAAGTTTCGAACCCTAGGGAAGGCCAGTTGGAATCATCTGCTGATGTACTGATGGCAGATAACCCAGCCGCTGATGATGGACAGCCTTCTCGTACCAAAACAGCAGTCAATAAAACCTGCATGACACAGACTATCACCCAGACCCAGACACATCCGACTGTATCTGCTAGAACTAACAGAGGAGTCAGTTGTACTTCCTCAATGACTGGCATATCTGGTGAGAGTTCTGCTTCCAAAGTGACCGCCTCCCCTGCACAGAGTCATCAACACGGGGCTTCTCTTGCTGAGTGCCAAGATGGCTCTGCAGAGCACCATGGTCAGAAAGCAGTTTGCTCTTCACCCAAGGAGCCTCAAGAAACACTACCACTGTCGTCTACTCAACCGAGAGCATTTCCAAGTGATCCAGATGCCATGCCTGTTAGCAACAAATCAGAAATTACGATGGCTTCCCTTGGAACGAGCTACTCGAGGATGAGGCCCCAGAAATCAAAAGCGAATACATCACGCCTTCGAAAGTGCTTAAGCAACACTGCTGCATCTCAGAGGAAAATGGTCCACAGGAAGATGCCTCTGAAGAGTTTCAGAGGCCAGGCTCGAAGTTTAAACCATCACTGGAATGTGTCACTGCCCTCTGCCCCTACCCCAACTTCTGTATCGAGGGTGTGTTTCAGCCAGCCGGTTATTTCAAATGTTGTGGGAGGCCGGCAGGCGTCTGCTGAAATGATGAGGTCACAATTCGATGGGGCTTCGGCATGGCTTGGCCAGAATACTGAAGAGATGCGACAACGTCAGCCAAACACCTATCCTCAAGCAGGTACGTGATCGACTGAATATCCCAGAATCCTCCTCCCTACCTTTGTGAGGCCTGTCTGACCCAGTTCATTTTTTCTCTGCTTAACTGCAGTCCCAGTTGGGGGATTGGGAAATAACATCAGTTGTAGTTTTATTATTGTTCATTTCTGGTACTAAAACCAAGGATTCCTCAAAAGCGCATATCGCACTGTGTCTCGCAAGCCTACAGAAACCTGTGAAGAGAAACAAAATGTTTTAGAGGGTTACAGTGGTGGAAGGTGAGAAAAGCTACCACTAGGTCAACCTCGCACCCTTTATGCTGATATGTAGACCGTGAGCCCTTTGTTGACATCTAAACCAGCCTATATTTAAATATAAGAAGAAAATCGGGGTCCTGCGTAGCACTATATCAAGTGTGATGAACAGTAAAAATAATAAATAGTGCTCACCAAAATTAGTGGTGAGCACTATTTATTATTTATTATTTTTACTGTTCATCACACTATATTTAAATGTACCCGGCGGTATGCTCACGTTTTGCATAAATTTGGTGTAGGTGTAAACACGTGACGTTGGAGGGCACATTGTCTTTAAGGACAGATTTTAAACACCTCTGTTTTTTTTAAAAGATTCATCATAGGTTTGAATAATGATTCTCTCTCTATAAATGTAACATTTTGCAGCAATACTCAGATACTCAGATACATGTATACTGCTTGTTTCAAAAGATGGCAGTCGACAACAAAGACTGGCTGCTACTAACCAGGAACGAGAAAGTCTCTCAGCAGAAAGAATGCAATCTCACGACGGCGCTGCAGAGCACCAGCCAGGCTGCAGTACGGAACCACACCAATCCTATTTCACAGATGGTAAACACGGTCTGATTCCTTCCTCCCTCATCTCGGTGCCAGGCACGTCATCAGGGGATACACCACAAGTAGTCGGTGACCCTGCCTTGAAGATGGAAGCTATAGACGGTAGCATTTCCTGGAGCTGTTTGTCAGAGGATCAATTTGATGTTCCTCACTTCATAAAGACAGACAGTCTAGTGACCAATGACGACGTACCGGTTGCCTCAGATATGGGTCCATTGACTGCAGATGATATGATCTGCAATGACGTCACAGTAAGTTTTTCTCAATTTGTATTCCATTTTTCTGTAATTCCGTTAAACCATAATGGTAACTTCAGTTGACTCTCGTTAGTACGAAAACGGACAGGACGAAATTCTGGTTTATAACAAACACATATCCTTGGTCCCGGGAAAACTGTGCACATTTCTATGGGGAAAAATGTGCACATTTCTATGGGAAAAAATTTGCTTAAAACGAAATCTGATTGTACAAAATTCCTGTTTCCTAACCCCGTTGCGTCAAAAACCATTGTTAGCGACCCATTTAGAACGAAAGTTTACAAATCCTGGCTCACCGTGACGGCTTTTCGTTCAGATTTAATTTAAAAGCAGTCCTCGTCATCAGTTTGTGTCTGTTATGTCAGTTGATTCATCTATTATCATTGGTTGGACAGAGCACAACAAAAGAGTCTTAAAAGAGTGCCAGTTACATGTGCCAGTCTCCCGAACCATTTGAGCATTGCCAAAGGACAATCTTCTAAAGACGAACAATGACCTTTATGAAAGGGCTTTTTCAATCTATGCCTCTTGTCGGCTTGGGTAACTGAACTAAACTGAGAAAAAGTGCAGAAAAGCTGGTTCAGCGTTACGATGTCTTTTGCCACCATGTCAGGCAGGTTGAAGTCTGCAGCCATGCAGCTGGTGAAGTACGTATCTGTCCTGACGGCTGTTCCGATCGACACAAAAAAAACGAAACAATAAAAACATACAGCCCCAATATAGTTTTCTTGAAACCAACCGGTCTTTGATAGCCCATGATTAAAAGAAAAATCAAACACGATCTTAGAATCGCCTTGGCAAAATTGTAACCCGGTTCAAAGTAAAAAATATTAAGATACAAAGATACCTTTTTTTCAACTACATTTTACACTTGTTTCTCACATAACAGTGAAGTTTATTATTTTAAACATTTTATTGGATACACAACTCAATAAGAATGCAAGGGTACATTTGGACGTCACGCACGTTCACATACACACGTGTACAATTGGTGTAGTCGTGCCCTCTATGGTGTCAACTTTATTTTAATCTGAATTTTCAAAGTGAGCCAAAAAACTGGCAGGAGCGGGATTTGAACCTGCGACCTCCATAATAAAGTACTGACACTCTGAGCTATCTTGCCCTATATTGGTGGTCTCCTAAATTGTCAGTGTCTTTGTTTGGGGGGGGGGGGGAGGGGGTGCAGTGCGACACTAGTCAGAAGTCATAAACTCATAATGCCACATAGCCAAGAATCATGCCCCAACTTTACCATACAACCTGGGAAGTGACATTACAAAGACACTGACAATTTGGGAGACTAGCATAGGACAAGATAGGAGATAGTTTAGTTGGTAGAATGCATGTATGGTATTCCGGAGGTTGCTGGCTCAAATCCCGCTCCTGCCAGTTTTCTTTGTTCACTTTGAACATTCATTCAAAATTACATATAGAGTCAGTTTACCTTGTGGTTTGTTTGTTTGACATTATGTATTTTTATCTGTTCATTGTCCATTCTGTAGATAGCCAATCACCAGCTCCGCCTCGCTCATGGCTTCAACGTCTTCATCCGTCGATGTGACCTGTGGGAAGCAGAGAAGGTCTCGCGGCAGAGCTGGTCCATAATGACCAGGCGTCTGCTGGACATTTACTTTGACCGTGTGACCCTTGCCAAGGGTCGGGCTGGCTATCGTGGATTCAACGAGGACTACCAGCCATTGGACCAGAACGTCATCGGGGCAATACGAGGTAAAAAATACCGATTTACTTGCAGGAAAGCAGGAAAATACAAAATTAACGAAGGTTATCTCAAGGTTGCCTTGGCAGCCCTTGTTATTTTACAGTGTTGGAGTTTCATGCACTGTGAGGTATCCTTAACAACCCAGCGGTAATGCAGGGTTGAAGTATGAGTTACCCCTTCTTTAATTCTGCTTTTGCCCCTAAATATAATGTGAAAATATACTGTTGTACTGTATGAAGCCAGTTTCACATCTGTTAAAACCCTCCCTCTCCCGGTGCCAAAATGTAACCAAATACCCTATATCTGTCAAAACCTATTAAGTGATAGGATGTAACACAACCAAGCTATGTGAAAGGAAGGGGGTTGGTTTTTTAATTAGGTTTTGATAGTAGGAGGGTTAATGAAGAACACAGAGTTTGCTCAGCAACAACAAAGTTTACAAAAAGCAGTAATTGTTAAGTGATCTATCGCGGTCGAATCGCGTCAACGCAGCTTGTGAATTATTGTCCAATCACATCAATTATAATTCCACGTGGAGCGCGCAAAATCTGAGACAAACAAAAATTACCACACACAATTCCCATAGGGTTGTCTAAGGGGCGTGGTTAACTCGTAAATGGCGATAGGTCAATTATCTTGTTTATCTGATTCTCCACAAATTCTATCATCCAAATGCACGTTGTTCGTACATGACACAACCTGACACGACCTGACCTGAATTGACCTGGCCAAGCATCACATGTATGTCTCCATTAAATTTTGATTCGTTGGGTTGATTTCTTGCAGATTTTATCCAAGCTCGCTACAACCTTAACAGCAGGCGCAAGCTACTTCAAGTCATCGGCTTTTACTGCAGTTATTGTCGAAAGAAGCTGCATGGTTTTTGCTGAAGCCAACCTGTCTTATATCCAGGCACCTGCACGCAGTCCAGGCAGTCTCAACAAATCTGAATCCCCACTGAAGAACCTGTGGAGTATTATGCAACTTGTAGTGATCTGCAGTTGGACTTGGTGACTCCATATAATCCACCAGCAGGGCTGGGTTATCCAATGTACACAGTATTAACCTGTCGCAGTGCAGTAGGACCGTAAAAATGCAACTTTGAAATATTGTCCAATTACATTAGATATTATTGGACACGGAATAAGCAAAATCCGCCTCTTTAAAGGCTAGTTCCTTTGACGATGTTAGGAGGGGCATGACATAGGCTTGAGACTGGTTTCTCCAGCACCCCCTAATTCCTCTGCCTCCGCCCCCTCCACATATCAACTCCACCGTCAAGCATACATATGTAAGAAAGTTTAGCTGAATGCTAATGTTCTCTTCTGTCTGTGTGATTATAACATGGGAGTAGTAAACCAACCATCAAGGAAGTCTGCTATGTTCATCGTCGGAATAAAATGTCAACTTAATTAATTTCCCGCCTACGTATCAAGAAAGCTTCTTTTCCACAAAAATAGCTTCTCACTACATTATATTTATTGTTTTTTAAATATACTGTTTTACGTGCTACACATGAAGAGTGATATGCATTAATGCTGTATAAATTAATAGCATCCTACTCCTAACTCGGAATTTTAGTTTTGATTATGATTACATCTTGAAGAAGTATTTTCAACTTTTTTGTGTGAATTTAGTTGCTTTAGATCATTGTTAAGAGCGCATATATAAACATGTTTTGATAATCAGAAAATGTATTAGATTTGCCCTTTTTTGTCACTCTTAACGTACAAATACTTGTGTTTTTACCGTTTTATTTGGAATCAAATTGATTAGGAATGTAGCTCATTTTAAATGCATGATTAGTAACACTGTGAATTCATATAATTGACCTGTCAATATCAGATTTTTGAATTAGAATAAGGGAATAAATATGTGCTGGGCCGGTTTTAAACGTACGTTAAAAACCGCCTTGGGGCCTTGGTGCTTGATAATGACCCGAGCCGGCCCAGCACATATTTATTCCCATTCATAAAATACCTTTTTGTATAATTAAGCAAAAACCACCGAAAATTATAAATTCCCAATGATTTTGTTCAATTATTTTTTACCTTGGTTTGTAAAACACCCCTTCAGCTATTT
Source organism: Hippasteria phrygiana (assembly GCA_037893225.1). Classification (NCBI taxonomy): domain Eukaryota; kingdom Metazoa; phylum Echinodermata; class Asteroidea; order Valvatida; family Goniasteridae; genus Hippasteria; species Hippasteria phrygiana. Next base: position 1,921,920 of record JAZGUH010000432.1, read on the forward strand.
AATGGTTCGTGCCACGCGCGAGTAGTGGTAAACATTTCCTTTTATACAACACCTGAATAAATCCCCGCCATCCGATTGGTGGAGAGTCGATCACGTGCATTGAATTATTCGACCCATCACACGACGCGAACCCGCCCCGCCTAATACGTTTTATCACATGGGTCTATCACATGGTGCGCGCGCATTGATAGAACCAAAAAACTTTTTTAATTTCACGGTCACTAGGTGGCGCTATAACAGCGCTGTCATTCACACAACATGGCGGCCAAGTTACCCGAACTGCCGCGGTTTGTTCTCCTAACAGACGACGAAATATTGTAACTTGTAAGCAATGCTGACGCTCCAAATACAAAGAGACAAATCAAATATGCAGTGAAACGATTAGATGAATTTGCTAGACACGCAGGAACAACAATTGAAGCTTTAACTAATTCGGAACTCGACAATTTTTTGTCCCGGTTTTATGCGGGACTGAGAAAGGAAAACGGCACGTTGTACACAAAGAAATTCATGCATGCAATCCGCATTTTTAACTTTTCTGGACTAGTACAGTTGTAAACTTCCATAAATTGGATATGAAAGTGCATTAATTGGTTACTGAAAGTTCTGAATTTGTGAAACAGCTTTTTAACAATTCTGAACAGTTTGATCTTCAACACTTCGGAACGGATATTTTTAGATGACATTCTGCATCTGAAGTGAATAATTCTTCTGAACTTGTTGAAAAACAGTGAACATTTTTAACTGTTTGAGACTTTTCGAGACAGCAATTAGTTACTGGAAGTTCTGAATTTGTGAAACAGTTTTTTACAATTCTGAACAGTTTTTAACTTGAATAAAATGCATTGAAAGTGTTCCCCCAGCTATCAGTGTTACTACATGTTTCTTACATTTATGTAAGCACCAGTTTACAAGTTACCAATCAGATGACGAGAATTTATTCAGGCGTTGTATAAAACAAATAATGAATGTTTCACATTCGTGCGATGGAAAGAATAATTTCATTCGGTGACAGATGGCATGTTCTATTCCACTCGGCTTCGCCTCGTGGAATAGAACATGCCATCTGTCACCTCATGAAATTATTCTTACCATCACACTCATAAACATTAATTATTTGTATAATATGGAAATTGACACGCGCGCGATGCGCTCGCCAGGTGGTTGCAGAACGCAGCAGTGCTGGTGTAGTGTGAAATTATGGACTCTAAATTCCGGCGCATCGGTAGTATTGCGCTTGCGTTATTAGGAAAGTGACTGGTCGCTTGAGTGTTCAACCAATAAAATGGACCAGATTTTGTAGGACTCTACATTTCGCGTGACACCGGAAAAATGTTTAAAACCGCGCCGTGTTTAAACAACTTCCAGCCGTGTTTAAACAACCGTTTAAACACACCCACGTGACAGGCTCTCGACCAATAGGGATAGTAAAACTCGCTGAGGCATTTATGAATAAAAAATAAAAAACATGATCCATGTTGAAAAATGTGAACTCATTTTTAGTCTTTTTCGACAATGATGTCACATTATTAGGTGGAACACAGACCCAAACAGAAGCAATGAGCACAACTGCACCCGGGACGCATTTATGTACAATTTTATGTCCAGGTCGGGTCTGGAAGTTTTACAGACACATGTACTACGCACTAATATTCATAACATTTTGAAGTCGTAAAGAAACTGCTGTACAAAATATTACTTCTTGTTTTTCATGCCCTTCATGGTTCTTTGCTTGTTGTCCCTCATACTCACAATTCTTGGGGGGGGGGGGGGTTGATCTTTTTCTCATGTGGGCCCCTATCTCTGGAATGGACTACCTCTCCATATTCGCACTATTTCAGCCGTCTCTGACTTCAAAATTGCTCTTAAGACCCACTTATTCCAGGATAGCTGCAGTATGTTTGGTTAGATGATTTTTGATTCATTTTTTATTTATATTGTTGTATTGCGCCCTGAGCATCATTTTGGCGGATACCGGTGCATTATAAATGTCCTTTTATTGTTTTCATTATTATTGACTAAGCTTTTGTTATAATAATACAAGACAGTCCATTGCTTTAAATTTGGAAATTTTTCAGCAGTTTGCTTTAACATTGACAACTCGAAAGAAGTGGAAAATACAATGTAGAAAGTTCAACTAAATTATGGTAATTATTTTCATGCTTTGTTGAAAATGTCGAGTCATATATGACATTGATGTGGACAAACTCCTAAAACGGGGGTTTAGTTGAAACTTGCCAACAAAATGAATTTTTGGTTTTGTTACTAAAAGAAAGCTTGTCGATTGGACTTTTACATCTAAACACATTAAAAATAATGCAGACGGGATTCTTTTAATAACTATGGGGAGATATTGGTTTTTTCTTTTTACACATCAGGTATTTTGCATTTTGCAGATGAGGATGAGATGGAGTATGATGATGATGACGTGGATGAACCTTCTTGGCAGGAGCTTGCCTCGGCTACCTTGGAGGATGACGAAGATGATCAAGATGATGACTGGAAGCCAAAGGAGGGCAAGTCCATCTTACATAATTCTAAAGAACTGCATCAGTGTGTGACTCAACCCGAGAGTTAACACAAACAAGCGGCGAAAGTGTGTTGATAGCGCCCTCACTTAGCAAAGCATTGGAAATCTGTAAATTTCTCGGTTCGGATAGGGTAAAGATAGGGAGACTTTTCTGAGATTTGTGGTGAAATACTCCGTGGAATGCAATATTTGCAAACTGCTGACACTGGGTCGTGGCTTGCTATTGATGTAGCCTTGATCAAAGCTGTCAAGCTTGTTCCCTATTTACGAGCAAGCGCCCAGCGCTGGACGTACGTACGTACTCCCCCACACACATCTGTAATCAGTACGAAGAATACAGTACGTGTACATGCCCAGTCTCCATACGTACACGCATAGTCGAGGCGAAAGACAGCCTTGACCAAACCGTGGCGGGTTTCTTATGTATTTCTTTACATTTTCGGCCGAAACTGGCCGAGCCAATCAAACCTTGTAAACTTTGACTCGAATATGCATGCACGATACACGTACACAGTCCAAAGTAAACACGCGCTTCAAATGTAAACACGCATATGATGCGCGCGCACGTACCGCGTGCGTCATCTCATCTCATTATCCTATGTTTACCATAGCGCGTACTCATTATCATAGTGAGCAAACACGGTTGGGTCAAGGCTGTCTTTCGCCTCGACTATGCGTGTACGTATGGTGGTGACTGGGCACCAGGACTGGGCACGTACGTACTGGGTTGTGTTGGCTGTCAGCGCTGGGCGCTCGCTCAGCTCGTTAATAGCGCCGGGAACAAAGCTTGACAGCCTTGATCAAGGCTACCATTGATGTGAAGTAAAATGGCATGGTAAAATGGCATGATAAACAATTAAGCTACAAGATTGTTTCATTAAGGCTGTTGTAGGGTGTTTTAACCTACATTGATACCTGTCCAGTTTATTTTATTAACTGGTTATGAGCTTAATACATGCCTCTGTGTTCCCGTTGGACTTTATTGGTCAATCTACCACTACTTTCCTGCAGAGTAACAGAATTAAGTCCAATAGGAATGGACGGATAACTAACGTCCCTGTTAAGTTATCGCAGCCGTGATGATGTAAAACAGACTGACGGGGGGCACAGTAGACTTCCAGCCTTGGTAGTTTAAAGGAAAACCAATTACTGCATAGCCACACACAGAAAACTTAACAGTCCGTCCACGTCAACAAATTCCAAATGGCAACAGGTGTATGATTACGCAAAGGAATGTTGACAGTGAGTCACGGTGCATACCATGATGAAAAAGCCCAACGGGAACATGGCTAGTATTCTTTGTGTTTTCACCCACATAATGTATATATTTACAAGGATGTCAAACCGAGCCATGTATCAAATAAACTGACTTGGGTCCGTTTTATGTTTTTGGGCATGCATGTATAGTTATATTCAGAAAAAGGTAGTACCTCCATCGACCCCCCGTCCTTTACCCTCCTAGCAATACTCGGGAAGAACTACCAGAATCACCACTGATCAAGGCTAATGATTTCTGAATTCATTGTTTTACCTTGCACTCAATAGGTAAAGCCAAGCGAAAGAAAAAGCAAAATGAGAAGAAAGACACCAAACGTCTTCACCTCGAGGAACCTGAGCCTAGGAAAGCCAAGCAACTTGCCACATTGGGTATGTCGGAGGGAAAACAATTTACAGTAGAACGCCGCTAAAATGAACACTGCTATACCAAACATCTGGATATAATGAACATCAGCTTTGGTTTCCAAATTTGTGTCTGATAAGCCAGTTTGGCATCTCAAAGGTCAAAGGTTATTCGGGATAAAATTGCTGACATAATGTCACGCCATGTTACGCGAATGCACATTCTGGTTGAATTTAAAACGTGCGCATTGTGCGACCACCTATTGCGTTCACAAGCGCGCGTTAGGTCACGCGGGTCATTCGGGATAAAATGTCATTGTGCACATGCGCAGTTGAAATACCGAACTGGCTTATTATGCAGAGAATTCCTCATTGCTCTGCATAATAATACCGAACTGGCTTATTATGCAGAGCAATGAGGAATTCTGACAGAAAGTACAAAATAAACTTATTGCCCGATTTATGGAACATTGGCATTATTTCATCCCAGACACCAAACTCCAAAAAAGTATAAACTTGGTTTTCATACCGTTACAATGAACTCTGCTAAAAAATTGCCATGTCACGGATATGCCCAAAGGCTTTAGAGCTTATGGGGAATGCACAGGTGGTGGTACAACACTCATCTGTATGGAAAGTAATGTTTTCTATGAAACTAAATATCCATCCCCCATGTGTCTACAGCAAATATTTTATATCGGATTCCTTTCAGAGTTGAGCAGAAGTAAAGAGGATAGTTCATCAGGAGATGATGACGACAAAGATATAGACTACAATCCGATGGACGCAGTCGTGGAGGAGGCAGATGACAAAGATGCCGAGAGTGACAGCGATGACGATTTGATTGAGTGGGAGGCAGACGATGATGACAGCGATGAGGACAGTGATAGCGAGGACGTTGATAGTGAGGACAGCGACATCAATCAGGATGCTGAGCTGTCTGATGAGATGGGCAGTGACTCTAAGCAGGATAACGACAGTGATGTAGAAGACAGCGAGGCAGACTTTGAAGTTGTGTTGCCGTCTCTCCGTGGCAGGCAAGGTAAATAGAGCTGGCAGGTGGTTCTTTCCTTGCCTTGCCTTGGCATCTCCAGTGGCCTGCAGCAGAAATAGGCTCCAGACCTAACATTGTTGTGTGCAATGTCAATCTCCAGCCTAGGGGTGGGGAGCAGGCAGGCACAGGCCTCGGCTGGGGGGCCCACCATGCCCCCCCATAATTATGCCACTGCTGTTGACTCCAGGTCGAATGCACAATGTGGATTTTTTGAGTCCCCTTCTGGCCTCCATTTCATGGCCCTGGTTTTCTATAAGCGAGGAATCGCTGCTAAGGATAGTAGACAATTCTATTCTATCAGCTATAGCATATTTCACAGGCTGGTAAGGAAGTTTGGGTTGTGTACGTGCAAATACCCATATGATGGAAAAGCATAGGTGAGTGCAGGATTTCTCTGCTAGCGTAGCTGGAATTGCAAGCCATAAGTGCAGAATCTGGGATTGAAACTCCACAGATTTTTTGAAATTTGTCTATAATATGACATGTTCTCTTAAAATTAAGGATGAGTGTATTGTTTTTCATGGTGCAGTTTTAAAAAAAGCCAAGAGGTCTGAAAACCCCCCCCCCCAAAAAAAAAAAAAAAAAAAAAAATTTGTCTAACTTGCCAAAGTTTGTCTTTTTAAATTTTTTATTAAATGTTTGTGTATGCATTACAGACATTTCAAAGTTTCCCAAGGAACTTCCCTCCCCCACCAGTTCTGTAATAACTGTCTTAGGAGACACAAAGTATAACAGCCATGTTCCCGTTGGACTTTTATAACTGAAAGAAGACGACGAGGGAAATTTGACTTTAAGTAGAGGGAGGAAATCCTCGGAGACAAACTTTAGTATTCGTGGGTCGTGGGTTCGAGTCCCACCCGAGTAAGCCTGTACATTTTTTCCCACAGGCTCTCGGGAAGTACTGAGCATATAGTGCTTTATACACTACGTTGGGTAAGGGCCAAAAAAAATAGTCTCTTCTAATGATTGTGTTTTCCATCCAAAGGCATGTGGAAACAACCCAAAACAAAGACAGCTGAGAACAAACTGAAAGGTCAACGAGTGCTACGGGCAAGAGAGGCACAGTCTAACAAGGTGAGAACAAAATTTTCCTTCACTCGTACCCCTTTAGTCTAAAATGCAACACCTTTTGCTAGATTTCACAATCAGTGGGTTTTTTTTGGGGGGGGCAGATTTTGCGGGAACCAATGAAGCTAGGGAAATGTCCCTAAAACTCAGTCCTAATTTGCCTAACAAAAAAATGCCCACACAACGCTGTCCCTGCCTGAGCACACCCACCCACCCTAACCTTTCAAATTATATTGTAGGGGCCCAAACAATTCAGGACACTTTTTACAGATATTTTTTACTTTCCCCTTTAAAAGTAACCAGCCCCACCCCCCTCCCTTGCCAGCCCCTCCCCTACTACAAAGAACCTAGCTACGCAACTCTTCTGGACTATAAAGTAGCCCAGTCTCTGTTACTTGGGGTTTTAAGTCTTTTATTCAAAGTACAATGTGCTTAATGTTGGATTTTGGCGGATTCAGAAAGGTTTGTAACACAATGCAACGCATTGTCTTGTCCCAGACAGTTGGCTCAGTGGAAGAGCAAGGGGCACGCTACCGAAGTTAAGCAGCATTGACTGCAGGCAGTACTTGGATGGGAAACCACACCATGTATTGCTTGCATTAGCGTGCCTGGCAATAATCACTGCATTGGTCTGGGGCATGACAGGTGCTTATTCATTTCAAGAGGGTCACGTCCTTCGGATGGGACGTTAAGCTGGAGGTGCCCTGTGCCGTATAGGATCACACCTGTCATGAAGGAGTAGGGATTTTCCCCCAGTGCCTGCGGTATCCCAGCACGAAGATGGCCCATTGAAAATCATCTTATAGATGACATGGCTACCATAAAGCCGTTATAAATACAAGTGACCTTTATAATAGCATATTCAAATTTCACAATAATATCACGAGGTATGAGCCAACCATTGCTTTTTAGAGTAGGACTTTAGTATAACACGCATCTTGGGATCCACCACAAATGTTTGTTATAGAGTAATAGTGGCCATGCAGTATAGTGAATAATGGAATTTGTGTGAACTGTTTGTACTCATATTCCGGCTGTACAAGTACTTGTACCCGGCTTTGAAAAATTGTACTCAGAAGTCTGTGTAGTTGAGACTTGTAGTTGTACTCAATGGCCCAAATACTCACACTTGAGTAGTACTTGTCCTCTTTAATACTCAGCAGTACTTGTTACTCGATAAATAGTACTCAACAACAACACTGTATTAAAGTCAACTATTATTTCAAACCACTATAATTAATCCCAGGTGTCTCCGTCAAAGTCACCGGAGAAGGAAGTGAGTAGAGACAAGGAAAACATCGACCGTCAGTCAAGGCGATCCCGAGACCAGTCCACTTCAGAGACTGAAAAACCCACAGGTAATGAAACTCGGAGCAAAACGCCGAAAAGTAAGACCTTGGCAGAAAAAACACCAGTCAACAAAGGACAAGGCAAAGCATCAGCCAGAGATGAGCCCGCTGATAGCAAAACGCCTGGTGGGAAAGCGGTAGGTAGAAAAAAAGGAGGGAAAAATCCAGATGGTAAAACCGTGGAAGCTAGAACGCCAGGAGCGAAGACACGAGTAGCAACAACTGAAGATGCTAAAACGGCGGAGGTTAAAACACCCAAGGCCAAGAAGAAAACCTCTTCTCCCAAGACATCAACCCCTGCCCCCAAGACATCAACCCCTGCCCCCAAGACATCAACCCCTGCCCCCAAGACATCAACCCCTGCCCCCAAGACATCAACCCCTGCCCCCAAGACACCGACTAGGAGAACAGATGGTAGGGCTGGTCAGGAGGAGAAGACGCCCAAACAGAGGGCAGAGAGCATGAGGGACAAGACACCAAGGAGTTTGAAGAAGGAAATGAACCAACAACCTGCCAAAACACCGGTGAGTTACTGCCATCTTTTTAACCTTTTTTTTTTAGTGTTTTGTGGAGCATCTTTGGTGAAAAGATTTTGCCCCTTTTCCACCCCCAAATGCAGATAATTATGTTGCAATGGTGAAAGTATTCACCAAACAGCTGTATGTTGGTTGTTAATGGTATAATATAGTATTGATAATGATAAACAGATGGATTAGTTTCCATCTGAAAGCTTGCTGTTTATAAAGATGATGCCAGTACCGATCCTCCTGAGAAACTGTCCATCTGAAATGCTGTCTTCTTGGAGAAAATTGTATCTCCAAAAATGCTGTGGGTTATTACAATTGTCGATATAAGCACATATGAATATGCACAACATTACTATTAAAACTTGCCGATGGATAGAGTACAAACTTTCACATGTTTGTTATTCATGTTATTTCATGAAATATGCTACATGAATTAGGAGCACTGCCTCTAACTGTGTTGTCAGCTCTACAGATGCTGTACTTGGGGTAAAGATTCAAACATGTTTCCTGATTGTCATTGATCCTGTTTTACTACATAAATTAGACTTGGGCGACTCCAATCAGTCTTGTTGACTTGACTTGCTGACTTGACTTGAATCGGACTCGAGTTGCAATTTGTTTGACTTGAGACTTGACTTTACTTGAAAGAACATGACTTGTGGCTCGACTTGACATGATGACATTAACACTTCTGCTAAAATAAACACAAACATACAGGAATCAGTTAAAAAACAAGCCTATAGCGCATATATAGCAAGCTGGGCGTCCAGTACGTATGCAGGGCCGCAGCGCTGACCGAGCTGCATGGAGAATTGTCGAAATGGCACACCAGGTTGATTTTGTACAGTGCATGCGTGCTAGCCTATGCATTGTCATTTTGTCATTGGAATACTCAATTGACTCGAGACTTGGTACTTGACTTGAACAAAATTGACTTGGGACTTGACTTGACTTGAGAAAAAATGACTTGGTTACAACACTGACTTCAATCCATGCAGGAGTCTTTTCTACCTGACTCCACCGCTAGAATCGGAATCTCGACTCCATTTTTTTAAACAGAAGTCGACTTCTTGAAGCAGCCAATTTCTACTTTCTGAGAGTAGATTCCAGGCACCGCCTGACAATTCTAAAACTTGGTTAACTAAAAAAAAAAAAAAACGGAATGCAGACTTCCTGAAAAGACTGCATACGGCATTTCACAGAACTAGCTGTTGCAATCATGGAATCAATCAGAACGCTGTGTAATTTCAAAAGATGTGCCCCAGGCGGCCGGTTTGCACAAAATGTATGGAGTTAATTCTATTCGGAAAAGCAATACCTGGTCAGAGTCAAAGTCAACTCTAATATAGATCTGGGTTTATGACTTCTGAATAGCGCCCACCCGAACAAAGATACTGACAATATGGGAGACCGCTAACATAGGGCAAGACAGCTCAGTTTGTAGAGCGCCGGTACGGTATTCCGGAGGTCGCAGGTTCGAATCCCGCTTCGCCAGGGGCCAATTTCATAAAGCTGTTAAGCACAAAAATTTGCTTAGCATGAAAATGTCTTGCTTAGTAAAAACAGCCAAAAGTCCATGTAATGTTCATGCTAAGCAAACAACAGCTGAATGCCAGTCAAAAGCAATATTCCACACATGGAAATCTGGTTGGTAATCCAGTTTTTATCAAGGAAGCATTTGCATGCTAAGCAATTTTTTGTGCTTAACAGCTTTATGAAATTGGCCCCAGTTTCTTTGTTCACTTTGAAAATCTAATATTGATCCGTTATATTGGTCTCTTTTTACCGTGTATCAAAGCAGTATGTACGTCACGTTAAATTTTGACTGGGAAACCTTTTGTGCTTGAATAGTTCATGAAATTGGCCCCTGCAGTGAACTATGTATTATATGTATTTTTATTCATTTTCCATTTCAGAAGAAAGTGAAATTGCCGGGTGGTACGGTGATTGAGGATCTGGTAACAGGCGACGGCAAGATGGCAAAAGGAGGAAAGATGGTAGGTTATGGCTCAGTCCAACAGGAAATCTTTTTGAATTTGAACAATTTTATGAGTTCAAGACAAATGTCTGAGTTTGTAAACAGAAGCAGCCTTAAATGTATAACCTGCCACACACACACACACACACACACATACCTTTTTTTGCAGCCCTGTGGAGACATGGCATTGTTCTCCCCTTTGTCCCTGCAGTTAAGCAAACCCCATAGACTCAGTACACAAAATTCCTTGTGGAGACATCCTAACCCATACAAATGCCCTGTGGAGACCTATTCAGTCCCTTTGTGCGCATTGTGTTCATGTCTCCACAGGGTACGGAATATCTGTTCACACACACAGTCGTGTACCGACCTCCAAACGCGGACGTCCCATTGTTCCTCTTTTGTTTATACTCTAACTTTTTCGGAAGGCCTCCATAGGTTTTGTACACACTTCCAATCGCGGACGTATGCTGGGAATCGCGGACGATATTGTTCTCTTTTGTTCTCTGGCATTTTTCGTCCGCGGTTTGAATACACCAACGCGCCCAGTCATGTAAACGGGTGCAATCGTGGACCTCCCATTGTTCCTCTTTTGTTTATACTCTAACTTTTTCGAAAGGCCTCCCATTGGTTTTGTACACGATTTTCAATCGTGGACGTTAGGTCAAACGTGGACCCCTTTGTCTACGCCCGAATTCTTTTGTCCTAGGTCCACGATTGCCGGCATATACAAACTCACACACACACACACACACACATGGTCGTACTTCCCTAATACGTCCGAGGACAATGCTTTGTGTTTCCTATTGTTCCTTTAATATAACCAACCCCCATAGACTAAGCACGTATCCTGACGTTCGAGGACCGATTTCAACAAAAGACTCTACGTTCGAGGACTGAAAGGTTTCTTTGTGTTTCCTTTCTTCTCTTGTCCTCGGAGATATATATAGTGCACGTACACACAGTCATGTAAACGGGTGCAATCGTGGACCTCCCATTGTTCCTCTTTTGTTTATACTCTAACTTTTTCGGAAGGCCTCCCATTAGTTTTGTACACGATTTTCAATCGTGGACGTTAGGTCAAACGTGGACCCCTTTGTCTACGCTCGAATTCTTTTGTCCTAGGTCCACGATTGCCGGCATATACAAACTCACCCACACACCCAAGTGTGTAAACACCGGCAATCGCGGACCTCCCATTGTCCCTCTTTTGTTTATACTCTAACTTTTTCGGAAGGCCTCCCATTGGTTTTGTACAAGATTTTCAATTGTGGACCTTGACACAATCGTGGACCCTATTGTCCTCTTTGTTAAAGGTCCACGGTCTAAATAGCTATACAAACGCACACACACCCAGGCTAGGCCTGTAGTGAATGTACTAGTTTATAGTTTATAACCCAAACCATGCTAAATCCACCGGTACCCAACAGTGGACACATTCTGTAGGATTTTGTTAATCCGAGCAGTAAACAATGAACCTTTTGTTCCAGCTGTTTGATTAAGTTGGATTCAGCAGGGTGACAGGGATGGATCTAGGATTAAGATGAAGGAAGACACCTCCCTCAGGAGCATGGAGCAGGGAAGGAGCCCCTTCTCTGTGGCAATTTTAAAAATATATATATTATGTAAAAAAGTATCACATCGCATCCATTCGCCAATCCTTTATTTTATTTTCATTTTTTTTGTTTGCTTTTACGACAAGTCTCAGACCATGCAGAATTTTCACAGACATCTTTTGTATTTATGGGCAAAAGCAAATCTGTTGGCCATTCTCCCCCCTCCCCCTTCACCCCCCCTTGTAAAAATATTTGGACCCGCCCCTGGGATTACGGTTAAAAGTAAGCCATAATGGCTCAATAGGATAAACTACTGCAGGAAACCACCAGAAATCTGATCTGTGATTAGTTGAGCGGAGTTTGTGGTATTTCAAGCGATCAACCATTTTGCACAGGTGCATGTGTACTACCGTGGGACCCTTGTTGGCAATGGGAAGGAGTTTGACTCATGCCTTGGGGGTAAACCCTTCATGTTCAGGCTAGGAAGATCTGAAGTCATCAAAGGATGGGATGCAGGCATTTCTGGTGAGTTATTCATTCATTTATTTGTAACTTCCGTTTTTCTCCAGTTGTTCTTCCAGGATAGACAAACAATAGATTTTTTTGTGGGGGGGGGGGGGGAGAACTGCAGTTTTGGGGGAAGATTATTCATTTTCAGAGATTAAATTGTTGAAGTTTTTGGAAGTCCTCGGAAATGTTGAATACAATTCCTGCAAATTTCAGAAATGTGTGACAATTTTTATACAGGATCCACAATTAATTGCTTATTTTGGTTCATTGTTCATTGATTTCTGCAGCAGCACAATCTATTAAAATAAGTATTTCAAAAAGAAGTACATTATAAACAAAGCAGCAATACTGCAGAGGAATATACACCACATACAAAACAATACCTAGACGAGGACAATTGAAGGTTCAAATGCCACATACACGTACATGCATTACTTTACGATTTCAGTGGGAAGTTTATTGAAGAATGTGCCATTGGGTTTAGTGCCTAGTGGTGGATTTTTAGGGATTCGGGAACGTTTCTAGAAAAATTGTATGGGGAGTCGGGGTTAATAAGCCAGTTCGGTATTGCAGCTGCGCGTGTGCACAATGACATGTATGAATGCGCAAGGTGGTCGCACAACGCGCACATGTTAAATTTAGACAGAATGGGCATTCGGGTAACATCACGTGACATTACGTCAGCAATTTTGTCCCGAATAACCTTTGACCTGGACTACTTCATCGAGATACCGAACTGGCTTATTGAACATATGATAAAACTTGTCCACTTGCCATCATTTTGTTCGGCCTCGTGTAAAGTGTTACCAACTGTTTTTGTTCCAAGGCATGAAAGTGGGAGGCAAAAGACGGTTGACTGTTCCTGCTGCTGAAGGGTAGGTTTTGTCATCGGTTCTTTAATTCTGTTGCCAAGGAAATGAAGAATATGTGATGTGATGGTGATATTTATTATTCTTGTGTTATATGCATAACATTAATGAAGGCACTGTGTTGTTTTCAAAACTGTTTTATTCAGGATTCTAGGATGTCTGTAACTTGAGTTATGCTGTCAGGAATTTAAGAAACCCAGCTGACTTCACTTTGAGAAATCAAGCTTTAAAGTTCTGCGTAACTCATTGAGTTTGCACAAAAAGTGACTGAAAGATTGCAAATTGTTACATTCAAATGATGGATTTTTTAGTTAATATTTTCAGGAATGATAATGTAGATATTGATAATTTAATTCGTAGCAGAAACTCAAATTGTCAAAAAAAAAACAATCTAGGGGACTATTGTGCCATTATCGTCAATGCAGGTTTGGCGACATGCGAAGGGTATTCGCAGATCACATCACATATATGATATGCCTGTGTATGTTCTCATGTACTTTTAATTTATTCTAAGTTGTCTGATTAGTACATGTATAATAGCACTTCTTTTTTTTGTACTGTGTAATATAAGAAAAAATGCTCTTATACACTTTCATGATGGGTAGAAGTTGCCAGACTCAAACACTTTTGAGCAGATAGTAGTTTAGACATTTCCCAAAACAATTTAAACACAAGATGCTTGATCGCAGGCACATTCCGTGTAAGTCCATTTCTTATCATTAACCCTAACCCCTTGGGTAACTTTACTAGAAAGTATCCTGAATCCGCCAAAATCCACCTATTTTGTCATGCACAAAAAGTTGGTTTTGGTGACTGCTCAATATGGAGGTATCCTGAATCCATCAAAATCCTGCAGTAACGCTAGGCTTACAATCCTCAATCCATCAAAATCCACCAGGTTTCAATATGGAGATATCCTGAATCCGCCGAAATCCTCCAAAACAGGGGGAGGATTTTGATGGATTTATGTACGTTAGGGTTAATTGTATGCCTCATGTGCCTAGTAGTCACATGACCCTCTTCTTGGCAAGAAGTTGTAAACACAACTTCATCAATCAAGGCCAAGATGTGAGGCCCTCGCTTGATAAAATCTTACACATGTACATTCTAGATCTACTTTCTTTCACATGTGTAGTTACGGACGTCAGAAGATGGGCCCCATTCCTCCGAACAGCTCACTGGTCTTCAACGTAGAACTCAAGAATGTCACGTAGGAAGAACAGTCTTGAGATGAGTGACCTCATTCAAAGCATTTCATGGACCATTTGAGGGAAGTTTGAATCTTTGATCAAGCAGGTTGCTTTTCTGTTATATGATTAATATACCTCATACATATTCATAAAGGACAGCTAAACTGGCCACTTCACCATTATTTATCAGCGAATGGTTACATAATGTACAAGCACATGTGACTTGGCACAAGAAAAGAGCTGAAAATCGCCCGACATTCTGAGTTTTGAACACAACCATTTTTTTTTCCCCACAGAGAAGTCAATTTTAACATATTTACATGTGACAAGCCCTTTTCTGTCATATCCCACTTATGGTATTGTTTGCATTACACTTGTCTGCACAAGTCCGTCTTGGCATACCAGCACCCCATCAATAACAGCCGGCCAGAAAGGGTTCATATTGTGTTGGAATGCCTTTTAATTTTTGTTTACATGGTGTACTATTAAGTGGGAGCTTTATTTTCTCAAAACAAGGGGGTCACGACTCTAAGAATTCCAAAAGGACTAGGTATGAGCAGCAGCAACATACCATACATAACATGAAATTCAAGCTTATAACCTGAACAGTACTTCAGGAAATACCATAGTTTCAATGTGCTACTTTGCACCTGTTTTGCAAATGTCAAGTGGGGCAAAAATGCATTTGCAGCTCCGCACTTTTTCTGATGCTGAACCTGACGATATTGTTGGACAACAAATAATTGCTTTTGTACATGTATATGTATGAGGTATAGGAAAACAAACGAATGGTTTATATGAGGTACAGTTTTTTTAGAGTTGTTTATAACAAATTGGAGACAGATGTCGCAGTCTTCATTCTCCCTATTTCTCTTTAAGAATATCCAATTATACATTTTTACTGTATTCTGTTTTATTGTATTCTGTTTTAATCATTTATAACATGATTTCCTAAGTACTGTATCTTTCAAGCTGATTTGGAAAATAAAACTAAGACCTAACGCTGCATTTATTTGATTTACAAAATAAAGTGTTGCTTTGCAACTGCTGAATCAAATAACAAAAAAATGTCAGGACTAAGTTGAATTATCAGATTCCCCCAGCATTTAACAAAGTGTTATTAAGCACCAGCCCATTTAGCCAGAGCTTTGGTGGAGTCCCTGCAAGTCCAGTCATAAGTCCTTTCATAAAGCCAGTCACAAGTAACTGGATGAACAATGACAAAGGAATGCCTTTGTCAAAGCTCATTTGAATAGCTTGTGATTGGAATTAGGACTGGAGGGTTTGTGATGGACTTGCAGATACTTGTGATGGACTCGACTACACAATGTACATCCCTGTCAACAGCTTTGCGATAACTTATACTACACTCTGTAGTTCAATGTTCTTTTCGAAGTACTCCTGTATTGATTGGTAAAACATATTCAGACAAGCAAATGTCAATTGCGAAAGATCTCTACAAAATACTTTCTATACTTCCATAAAGCTTTGAAAAATCATAAAAACAATATTTAAGTGACTATAAACATTTCAGAGTCTTATAGCATTTCATAAATGAAGGAATATTATCTTGAAAAGTTTTACTGCATCGATTGTCAGAATTTGAATCGGAAAGAAAGGCACTATAAAAAAAAAATAGTCTTCCAAGATATCAACGGAGCAACAATTTCATTGTTTCTGTAATGTGAGGTACTGATTCAAAACAAATCGGCAGTCTGAAGCTGCCAGGCCCGTTTTGGGGTACGTCACACTGACAAATAAATTTCCAAACTAAATAGCTATTTTTTTCGAATTACATAATTTACAAGCTTTCTAATTAAATATTCCACACACAAAAGAATTGACGGACAATAAGTAATAATTGAATCAGTTTTTAATTTGGAATTAGTACAACATTTATAATTAGAAACTGAAAACGATGCCAAAATAGTACTCTTCTTTGGTTGACACCTCATCACCGAGTTCAATTACATATTCAGTATCGGAAATTGTTTTCAGCAAAATATTTGGTGGTATTTTGATTGATTGTTGCTAACATTTGGATCTCTGGAACCAACTTTAAGATAAGTACATGCTAGTGCAAGGCTTTGTATGAAGTTAAAAATCGCATGAATACAAGCCTTCCCATTTAAAAAAAACCTGGTTTCGTTTAAAAGTTTGGAAAAATGTGTAAATGGATTTTTATATTTTTCTGTTTAAATGTCACATCCTTACTTATAACTTTTCTAAAAGCTGAACTGATACTTCCTTTTGATAAAGATCATTTATAACAAGCTGTTTTACTGCTCGTATTTCTTGGTACAGAGGATAAAATGGGTCAAATTCGTAACTCTCAAGCAGAGAGAACATTGTTGAACGAATGGCATGCCAACATGACTCGGCACATATAAATGTAGTTAGCAAGGTTAAGCTTGGTCCAACTTTGCCAACTATCTCTGTCTGTCTCACGGCACTGCTGCCAGGGACTTTCTACATATGCTGTTGGCAATTCAAACAACTATATGGAAACCAGGCTTGACTCATCAATAAGGCAAATAGGCTTGAATGTTCTTGTGCTATTTTTGGCACATTGTAAAATTCTAATTCATAAAATACAAAGCTAATCTTTTAGTAAGATCTGTCCAGGAAGCTACTGGAATGTATACCTGGCTAAATACTTGGCCCGTAAGTTTTGTTCAAATGAGAACATAAATTGCAAGTAATTTAAACTTGAAACATGATATCTGAGAATTTCTACGAAACAATAAATGTAATTACTCATTTGTTAGGACGGCTGAACGGTATAATTGAAAACAGATTAAAAAGTCTTGGTCAATATCCCAATTATTTGATCCCTTTTAAAATCACCAAGAATCACTGTGGCTCGTAGCGGTCCATCATGTGAGTGACGATTCGTTGAAATCAATGATTGTCCTCGCTAGTCGAAACGTAACAGATTGTCTTCGTCAGCGCCGTCTTCCGTTGGTTCGGGAGTTTTCAACACACGCAGACGATGACAATCTTCTTTAAAATGTCATTTGTCTTTCCTCGTTTGTGGGGGTACGATAATTTCAAGGCTCCTCAGCAAAGCTTCATAGCCCTTCTTAGGTAGCAAGCTGATCAAACCAAACAACAATTGTCAGAAACTTTTCTAAAGATACAACTAAATAAAGGTCAATCCATTCAGCCTCGCCCATTGATGTATTATCCAATCACAGACTTCTCAACTGCACATTTAAGATTTTTGTCGGACTGCAATCTGGGCTGTGACTGATAAATATGTCAAGGGGCGTGGCTTTATAGGATCAGTCTATCGGGGGAGAGGATTTTTTTCCTCTCTTTTTCTGCCGAGCACAGAAAATCCAACTTTAGAAACAGCACTAGTCACTGTTAGGGGGGGGGGGGGGGCGAGCAGTTTTAAAATTTAATGACTGCAGACAATTTTAAGAAGCGGACTATTTCCTGTGGATGGTTTAACAGTTGCTTTGATTTTTGAGGCTTCTGTATGCCAGGGAGACTGAAATATCCTGTGATATATGGTTCACACATAACATTGGTTTGTTTACCATGAAGTTTAAAAATGGGCTCCAGTCTGGGCACTTAGCGAGCGGGGCACTGTATTGTGACTCACCCAAATTAGAATACAGAAAGAAATTCTTCAGACGACTACGAGTCATATTAATTACCTGTCATATACCTCATACATATTCATGAGTGAGAGCCACATTCCAACTAGTCAATCTGCCATCATGTGCCAGCAGATATTTATGCCCAGTATCGCATGTACAACTTGGATTATGCATGCCCAGGGTCACAGGGTCATACTTCAAGCTTCATGCGAGGATATAGTATTCGCGGGAAAATCGTCCATCAGCATGTTATGCCAGAGGCCAGAGTGATACTTGTCTCTACGAAATGTGACACCCCGTGCCAAAACAAGGCACTTCCTCCCAAAAATCTAAATTAGGTATTTTTTTGGCCCATCACTTAAAGAATTTAAAGAGCTTTTAGGTAAAGTCTTTCTCAAGTTATGGTAGAAAACACATTATGCTTCTGATCATTTCTTAAAAATATAATGCCATTCGTTAAATGCAATAACAGCCTGGTTTGGCATGGGCTGTTACAAATTATGAAATTTTGGAAAACTAAAATTATTACCGAGTGAATATGTATGAGATATAATAAAACAAAAATATTTCAGATATTTCAAGTTCCAATATCAACTATCAATCAACTATCCACCCTCAAAAACTCCTCAAAAAAAGTTTGGAATTTTTGTTCAACCCTGTATTTCTTGAGTTATTTGGGGATTGGTCATATTATGTTGTGTATCAATAAAAAGCTTGTTTATTCTGCTTTACGATAATACCTCATTTGTAACAATAGCTTGTTCCAGAGCTGAAATATTGTCTTGATAAGATGGTAGGGTCACAAACAAAATGTGCCAAATCTGTGCTCAACAAAACAATCCACTGTGCTTAGAACTGACAATTACAGGTATTGATTTTGAACTGACCATTAGTGGTATTGATTTTGCTGAGTGGATTTGGTTTGAATGCCTTTGATTTGTATTAAATAAGAACAGGAATTGAACAGGTGGTTGAGCATGGATGAATGCACAGTGACTCTCTGGTTCTGGACTCTTTTTTTTAAAGTGGTCATTTGATGTTGGTATTAAGCATCATCATGGCAAGATTGTCCAATGTGGAAAAGGCTAGGGTGATTGGACAACTTGAAGCTGGTGTACCCCAGTAGCAAGTTGCAGCAAACTTTGGAGTTATCCCCAGTCTGATATCCAAATTAAAAGCAAAATTCCGTGCAACAGGTGATGTCAAGGACAGACCGAGAAGTGGGTGTCCTAAGAAGACCACACCGCAGGAAGACCCTGACCGCACTGCGGAACCGGAGACTTTCAGCAACAGACTTGGCACATTTTGTTTGTGACCCTACCATCTTCTCGAGACAATATTTCAGCTCTGGAACAAGCTATTGTTACAAATAAGGTATTATCGTAAAGCAGAATAAACAAGCTTTTTATTAATACACAACATAATATGACCAATCCCCAAATAACTCAAGAAATACAGGGTTGAAAAAAAATTCCAAACCTTTTTTGAGGAGTTTATATTATTTGTACATGCACACTGTTGGCACCTACTTGAGGATACTTACGCTTTGAGTGCCAATAATATGTGGGAACTAGCACTAGGTATCAGAATCTCCCTAGTGTTTCTCAGCACGCCATCCACGATCTCCTCCGTCACGTCATCCTGCTTCAACATTTCCGTTCCACCCCTGGATAATTAGTCACAATTATGTGTCAAACAAACTGTTTACACTGAGAACAGAAAAGTTATTTTAACCCCTTGAGTACGTTTTTTTTAGGGGAGACGTCGGGGTGTCGCGGCGGTTCTGGCAGCCAAGCGAAACGGCCACAATGTGTTTGTGCAGTCAAGCATAACATACACAATAATCAAACAATGGATTGAGATTGAAACTGCACAAACAGCGGCAAAGGGCGTCATCCGGCCTGGTGGCACTGTTTTGTTGGCGCCATATGGCGTCTTCCGTACGCAAAGGGTTAAACAAGATTTCTTCTTATCCTCAAAAAGAACACCACAACAAAACAAAACTAGAGGTTAAGCGTCTGTTGAGGTCAACAGACGCATGGCTTTTCCTGGTTTTTTTTTAATCAGCATTAAAGTTGTTAAGGGTTTTGTTTTCGCTGAGTTTTCTAAGATCTGAGATTATTTCATGATCTAGATTTCTTACTTGAAAGTTGACCTTTAAGTTTATATTACTTGACCTATGATGACATTATAAGGATAGTACTTATACATGGTGTTGGCCTGTGTCGAGATTGGAGTCAATCTGATCAATGACAGTAATATATAATAATATGTTAAATATTAAAAAATTCCAAGAAAATCAGTTGATGACGTTATCATGATGGCACCTCAATTTTCATCTATAACACGAGATACACTAGCAACATACCAGGTTTGAAGGCAATCGGACCTACCGTTCTCTAGATATGGGCCCTTCCAAAATGCACCTTTAAGATGACGTCACATGACACGTGATGACGTCATCATGACGTCACGTTTTGGCATACATTTTCAGCTTAGGGTCTCTGTTTGTATTAAGTTTGATTAAGATCTGATGTTGTTCAGTGACCAAAGTGTCCCGTACAAAATTCGTGTACAAAGTCTATGGGATTTGGGATAGAACTAAAAATTCATAGAAAATCAGCCGATGATGTCATCATGACGTCACCTCGGATTTAACATCCTAGTAGCATTATCTACCTGCACACTAATTTTTATGACGATCGTCCCTACCCTTATATGTGTTTCAAAAAAGCATATTTTTGATGACGTCATGATGACGTCACACATTTTTCACATTTATGTGAAAGAATATAGGAGCTAACAGAGCTATTACAAAAAGAATTTTGAATTTAGCATGTTCTGTTGGTGAGATATGGCTTTAAGAAACTTTAAAGTTCAAAAACTTAAAAATTACTATAAAATCGCATGATGACGTCATCATGACGTCACGTCAATTTCCATCTATAACACGAGTTAGCCTACCAACATATCAGGTTTGAAGGAAATTGGATATACCGTTCTCTAGATATGGGCCCTTGAAAAACGCACATTTAGGATGACGTCACGTGACACGTGATGACGTCATCATGACGTCACTCTACGACATACAATTTCAGCTGAGGGTCTACGTTTGAGGTAAGTTTGGTTAGGTTCTGAGGTTTTTTAAGACCTAAAGTGCCGCCGACAAAATTCGTGTACAAAGTCTATGGGATTTTGGTCAGAACTAAAAGAAGAAGAAGAAGAAGAAGAAGAAGAAGAAGAAAAAAAAAAAAAATCAGAACAAAAACAAAGCCTTTTCCGAAGGATTTCGGAAAAGCCAAAAACAACAGATCATTTAAACAAAATGTGTGAATACTTAAGACAGTTTACTCATTCCTATTGGTCAGTAGTGCCCGTCACATGGGTGGTTTTAAAGGGGTGATAAAAGTACGAACTGGTTTTAACCCCTTGCCACCGGTTGCCCCAAATACATGCGGATTGAAAATTGTTACCTGGCCGGTTGACGTGTGTGTGCCAATCTCTGCATTTTCAATCCATTATTGGGGTATTGTGTACGTTATGCTTGGCTGCACAAGCCTCTTGTTTCCGTTTCGCTTGGCTGCACAACCCAGGCTGGTGCCCATGTAATGCCCGGTGGCAAGGGGTTTTCATTAAACACTTTTCCCGGTGTCATGAAATTTAGACTCCTATGAAATCTGGTCCCTTTTATTGGTATTACGCAAGCGCATACACTACCAATGAGTCCGTGTTTAGAGTCCATAAATTCACACTTTACTGGGCCACTGGCACTGCTGCATTCTGCACCACATCGTGCAGTACGCGTCACACGAGCGTCAATTTCCATATCAGGGCAGTTTTAGCACTACTCGCAAAAATGAGGCACGTACTATTAAATAGCTAAAGGGGTGTTTTACAAAACAAGGTAAAATTATTAAACAAAATCATTGGAAAGTTACAATTTTCGAGTTGTTTCTGGGATTTGGTAAATTATTTTGGCTGTACCACTCACTCACCATGGGGACAATGTTGATCTGGATGCGACCAATGATCTCTATGTAAACTGGATAGCACATCGGCTGTACAAGTTGAAGCCGCCATGCATCCACCATATTACCACTCCCAAAACAACAGGTTTCACAACCTTATCCTTAGGGTCTACTTTCAATCTCGTTCTCCTTACACAGATATCAGTGGTAAAACGGGAGTGGTAAAACGGGAGTGGTAATATGGCGGCTACTGTGCTTGAACAGCACACAATGGCCAATGGGCTATCCAGTATATATAGAGATTAGTGGATGTGACATGTATACTAAACAAAGCTGATGTGGCTGTTTTGACCGGTGCACACTGTTGGGAAAAACACCACTTCTCACATGGTATGTATATATATATATATATACTACTAACAAAGGATCAGACATTTGCCTTTGAAAATTTCAGTCAGGTGTGTACTGAAGTTGATTTTACTCATTGTACACTGCAGCGCATGTCCATGCTTGGTTAAGCACCGCAGAATGTGAGATGATGCAATTGCTCAGTCAGGTGTTTCAAAGTCAAATTGACTGGAGGGGTTAAAAAAAAAAAAAATTATTAAGTTTCATCCTTTAATTTTTTTGAGTAGTATATATATTAAAACAATTCTCTCACTTTGTGGTCACGCTGTGAATCATCCCAGTGTCAATGAAACTTGGGCAAACCACCGTGGTCTGGATCCCTGGCTTCTTAAACACTGTATTGATTTCGTCCGTGAGGGCATCGTGTAGACCGATGGCAGCATGCTTTGAGGCACAATAGTCAGTGAGGCGGTGCGTGCCTAGCTTTCCAGCCATGGATGCAATACTCACAATGTGACCGTCGTTTACCTCCAGCATTGCCGGTAAGAAACTGCGGATGGTCTATTGGGTCAAATAATCAACATAAAGAATGTAGAATGTTTATACCTGACATAGCTGTATGAACTCTTATGGCTACAAAATACATACATGGACTGCATTATCAATTAAACGAGCAAAAAGTCACACTAGAATTCTCAGTTACAAGCAGATTTCAGTGGGAAGTAAAATTTCAGCATTTTAACATTTCTACATCTGAAAACCCCTTTTCTATCACATTCCCAAGTGTTAAAACCGAATTCAAATTTTGAAATATGGTTTTGGGGAGTTTTGTTTTTGCACCGAGAGTATTTATTTGCAAACATCAAAAAACAAAACTACTTAATTATTATGAAATATAGTACCAGACTAAGTAAATAGCAATCTCAAGCATCCTGTGAAATCATGGCACCTGGTGTGCTGTCGTTTTCAAGAAAAGTGGAAATTTATATCGTTTTCCAATGATTGTCAGCCGACAATCATTGGAAAAAGTCTAACTCCCAGACCTAAATATTCCCTGACTCTATAAATGCTCTGTTTTGTCTAAAGTATGGTCAGGGAACCAGACTACGAGAACATATTTTCCATATATGATGCACGATATGGGGCAGAGGGAACCCTCCCCCCCTCTTTTGTGTTGGTCATTGTGTTCCCGGAATCTCAGGAATTCTTTTCAGGTGTCTAGGGGGGATGTGTTAGGTAACAATAGTCTGGAGAGTGTATAGGGTATAGGGACAAAGGGGGGGGGGGTACCCCTCTGCCCCCATATCGTGCTGGGTATAATATTTTCTCTCTGTTTTCCCAGCATCTATGCACACAAAACTTTAACAGGTCAGTGTTACAGGTTGCAGACCAGTAAATCGGGCCCAAAATTGCCTACGCTGGCCAAATCACGATTTGCGCCGCCTTAAATTCTTTGCTTTTAGAGCATTTTGTTGGCCATGAACTTGAGGGTTTGTAAAAAAGAAGGCTGGAAGCCGTGCACAGGACTGCCAGCTTGTATTACTGTGAAATTCGGATGAAATTGAGCCCTTTAAAAGTGCTCTATTTTAAAATGGAGCGTAGGGATCATCTTTCAAGCTGGCGATGAGCTACAGGACAACTTTTAGTGGGGATCATCTTTGGATGGAAACTTTTCCCAAAAGTCATTGGTTAATCCATACAAAATTGAACAGAAACTGAAAAATGATGAAATAAGCTTTAATTTAATGTGTGTCTCAAACACATTGGACAGTCCTAAGTATTTTTTCCTGACTCAGAATTTTGAAAGTTGGCATATTTATCATTTGGGTGTATGGAAGTTTATTTACTGGTGTGCAACCTGCAGTATTTGCTAGCACGCAATAAAATATTAAGCCCCCAAATCAATTTATTTCTGAAAATCACAGCAAAAGCAAATGATGTATACCGCCTCAAAACAAGATTATAGCGTGGGCTAGGAATGAGTAATTTATACAACTCACATTACATGAAATTGAAGCTCATGAACTGAACTTTAACCCTTTCCTTACTAATGTCGAGTTTACTTGACAGGCCACAGCTCCCCTGCTGCTTACCAATGTCAAGTTCACTGGACAAGGAAACCACACACGAGAGTATTCAAACAACAGATATTCAACGAACTGTAGTGCTTGTGTTTTTTGCCATTCATACATGACCTTTATACCAACAGAAAACACTTGTTCAGATCTTTCTAACGGTGCTATCAAACTCATGTGTCACCATTACAATATTTTGAGAAAACTGTATCTGAAGTTTTCCTGTACAGTTATGTGTATGGAGTGCCATTTGTTCATGTGACAAACAACTTTCCTGTTTGATAAAGTGAGCCAGACGAGAAAACAGCCATATAACTTTGCTATTTTAGCAATTATGACTAATTTGTACACCATATGAAAGAGTACAATTTACACACATTTTCCTTTTCAATCAGTTCTTAATGGTTAAATCTTTGGTTGAAAATACAACCATTCAGCAAGCAGTCAGCTGTTTTTTCCTGCTTGACGGAACAAATAATGTGGTACTGGTGAAGATGAGCCAATAAACAATGTGGTACTGTAAAGGGTTAAGGAAATACTGTCATCTCAAATTTCAGTTTTTGCTACTTTCTAGTATTTTTTACTCATTTCATAGTGCCAAGTCAATGACACAATTTCTTTAATTGCAATTGAGATGATCAACAGAGTTTTTGAGCCACCACAAGCAATTTGTCCTTTACGAAATGCTATAACTTAAGTCCTCAAATTTTCTAGAGAAAACTCAATATTCTCAATAAAACTCAATGAAGGAATCAACTATGAGTTGCAAAATCAATGACATGCAGGCCTGAGTCACAATTATCTCCACATTGTCCACAGGCATGCAACTTGGAATTTTGAAGAAAAAAAACAGGGAAATTCCAATCTTTACAAGACTTTGTGTAGTGGTTTTCAATTTTCAATGGCATAAGTGTGAAGTGAAAAACGAGGAAATCAGCTGATCCGAGAAAAAGTTGCATGCCTGTGCCCATCGTCCTCACCCAAAAATGTGCCATGATGTTGACATTCATGGTCTGTGTGATGTTTCGCTCCGACAGACTAAGTATGTTCTCTCCAACCAGCACACCGGCATTGTTAATCAGCATATAGATCCCGCCCACCTCCTCCAAGACGCGTTCCGCCATCTCCGAGATGGCAATTGAGGAAGCACAGTCCACCGTGTATGAGAAAGCCTGGGCCCCAAGGTCGCGTACCTTGATGGGAGAGAAAATTGATAGAATTCACTTAAACCTGTATGAAATTGGCAACTAATAAAATTGATTTTATTTTTTCTCATTAAAAAAAGGCATTTATTGAGAAAAGAAATTAAGGACCACCATACTTTTAACAATGGCATCCAGGATTTTGGTATGATTTTACATTGATGTTTCATGCGACTAGCATGTGAGGGGAGTGGTCACCTGGGAGGGGTGGGGTCACCTGGGAGGGGTGGGGTCACCTGGGAGGGGTGGGGTCACCTGGGAGAGGAGGGGAGGGGTGGGGTCACCCGGGAGAGGAGAGGTGGGTCACCCGGGAGGGCCCCTCTTTAGTTTTGATAAATAGAGTCAGGGGGATGTTTTGTCATCTTTATCATCGCTTTACCCCAAAATTTCCCTCAAAAACTAAACTAAAACCCTGCACTTTATCAACGGCATACCTGTTGTGTTGGTTTGTAATACGGAAAGAGTTCCATATCCGGACATCACTTATTTTCTAAAAACTACCAAAAAGTGTAAATCTAATGGAAACACGAATTTAGGGGGGGGGGGGACCATTTTCAACTTATTCTTTGAAAATACTTTGACTTTTTCTGTCATGGCCCATAGACTTTGTGCACGAGGTATACGTGATGTCTGGATATCAAACTCTTTCCTGTAATCGCTAACTAGTTTGGCCATTCCAATAACCTAAAAGTGGATTTTTGTTCCCTTGGCAGCAGGGCCTACACTGTAACACAATCGCCAGAGAGTGGGGAGGGGTTACCGGGGGGAGGGGTGGGGTTGCAGGGGAGGGGGAGGGGGAGGGGGAGGGGAGGAGGGGGGAGGGGTCATCTGGGAGGGGTGGTGAAACTTTGGTGCATAACAAATCACACCAGTCAGATCATGGAGGAAGATCCAGGCCTGTGTATTTTTCTTACATCTCTTGCCGTTTTCTCGTTGTTCGCCTGGTTGATGTCCCACAAGACCAAGACGGCATTTTCCCGGGCGAAGCGAAGAGCCATACCCCGCCCCAGGCCGTGTCCCGCCCCGGTGATCAGCACGGTGCGGCCCGATACTGACTTACGAGAGGCCGGCACTACGAGTCGGAAAACAACCTCCACATACGACAGCAGAAGAGTGCAGAGTAGAACACAAAGATCGACAATAGTGCCCAAAATAGACATCTTGGCTTGATTTTGGATGTGTTGTATGTGACAAAAACTGAATAAAGTAGTAAAATGTAATGAAGTTAATTTCCACAATCCCGAAGCGTGGTGCGTGGCAGTTATTAATATTCATGCATGATGTATCTCGCTCGGTATATACACTGCACTAGATCGCTGCGCGTACGGTAACGTAAAGCCTACACAATACGAGCTTTGTGCCTCCGATCGTACCCACCGCCCAAACATACAGGGCGCATGGGAACGTCTTGATGCGCTTCACAGTTTTTGTGAAAAAACGTACGGCATTATGGGCAATGTACCATGCATGACCGTCGACCCTGTGTGCGGATGGCAGGGTCTGTTTACGTTTGTTTCACCTTATTTCTCCATGGTTTCACACAGAGAGATCGGCCGGGCCCGGAGTTATATTCAACTCTATGGCCGGTGTCATGCCAAAAAGTGTCCGGTGCCAAATACTGTCCGCTCATTAGCATACTGCTCTCTGATTGGTCAAGTGGGTATTACGTCATCGCGATACCGGAAGCTTGCTAAATAGTGTCCGGGCGTACGTAGCGTGCATCCATCGCGTCCTTTGCATGCCGTCCTTTGCATGCCGTCAAGCTATCAACATTCGCATCTTTTAATATCATCTTTTGGGGTTTATTTTACCTCTTTTATTGTTGATTTTTATGAATTTGACGAAAGGGCAATTAGCAGCATTAAAATAAGAATTATTCTCACTTTCTGGAATGTTGATTTTTATTATCGGATGAAAAAATTGCAAAACCACCCATTCATGTGGAAAATGTTTATAACTTGAAAAGATTGTAATTTCCCCTGAATTGAAACGGGAACTAGCTGCGTGATTGGTCTCTTAATTGAACAGGGCATATCTTGTTATGCATCTTCATAATGTTCTTAAATACATATACTTACATGTATTATTTATAATAAATACAAAAAGGGGATTTTGGAGAGGAGAACATTGGGGGAAATATAAAGGGGAACATACAAGCAGACAGTATGATAAAATTGAACGGGCTGTCAAGAAAAAAAAGTGGATAAAAACTCATCCAACGATTCAAAATAGTCTCTGGTACATGAATACGTATGAGGTATAGTAAAAAAAAGTATGTGCCAAGGAACGGACAGTATTTGGCTAGGAACGGACAGTATTTGGTAGCGTGCTTTGTGCGTGGGTATTCCTATTGTGCTGTGCATAATGCAACGTACGTTGCAACGCATGCATGAGCGGACACTTTTTAGCAGCGGACACTATTTGGCATGTAATACATGCCAAATAGTGTCCGTGTCTTTTGCGCCTGCTCAGCGGCCAGTATTTGACCAATCAGAGAGCAGTATGCTAATGAGCGGACAGTATTTGGCACCGGACACTTTTTGGCAATTAATACATTTCATGGCGCTGCTTACCGTTAGCGAAAAATCCTTTGGCTCCTGAGCATGCGTACATCTCGTAACTAAGGATTCTGTGCTTACAGGGTTAGCGCAGAATTTTTCCGCTAGCGCTGTTAGCACAAAATGGTGATCGTAAGCGCGGAAAGCTGTGGTTAGCAGAGCCATGAAATTGGGCCCCGCGGGCGGGAGGTGATCCGGTCGGTAGAGCCGAACGGAAACAAACAGGATCGCGAACCCTTTAGGGCGCCCTCTCGCTATATGTTGCATGCTGGGAGAATTTGTACTACACAACAAATGTCATCTGCTTCAGATTTTGTAGGGTTATTTTTATGATAAACTATCTAGTATTTTCAGAAAAGTAAATAAATCGTACATAGCTTTAATAACAAAAATACACTGTAAAATAATTATGAATAAATACTGTCAAAAAAACTCATTAAATGCTTCAAAAATCTACGAAAAAATACCGTCACTTTTTATCTGTCCGTTTAGCACGTCGCCATCTTGGATCTTGCGAACCAACCTCGCGAGCAGGGTCCCTAAAATCGTGATCCGGAGCAGCTTTTGAAGCTGCGGATCACTGATCGCGATCCGGATCTATGTGAAACAAACAGGCCCTAGTGATCTCCATATAGACTATTATAGTCTATAATTATGGAGAATGTAGATCAATAGTCGGATTAGTCTATATGGCGGCTGCTGGCGACATTTGTGCGTAAAGCGCGCATTTTTTTATACATGGAGATCGATCAGTTCGCTCGGATCAGATTCCGCCAGCCTAGTGAATCATGGAGCGAACCAGCGGCTGGATCACTGGGTGCGTTCTATTAGCTTACACCATAAGCGCGGGAAACCACGAAATGAGGCAAATCGAACGCTGCCGTGTATTCGCCTAGCCTAGGCATGCTGGGAAAATTAAGAGCATAGGTCGTTTGGGGCAGGAACTTAAAAAAGGAATGATGTTAACACAGGCTCGCTGTCGTCTGCTCTACCGGAAAAATCTTGACCATGACAACATAATTATTAAATTCACAATTTACACTCTTTGCTTTCCAATTTATGTCACCGTCAATTTGTACATTCACGTCGAATTCGACTTCGCCGCCATGTTTACGTTTTCAGCTAGGTGGTGACGTCATTACACCCGCCGGGCATCAGAGATCGACCCGCTTGCCAGCTAGATAGAGCTGGGGTACTGGTGGTAGACACCGGGGCAGACACGAGTATCACGTGATGACTAATCGAACGGTCTCGTGCAAGTTTCACTTACACGTGTATAAACACACATACCTATTTTTGCATCCCTGTGGAGACATGGCATTGTTTTCCCCTCTGTCCCTGTAGTTAAGCAAACCCCATAGACTTTGTACACAAAATTCCCTGTGGAGACATCCTAACCCATACAATTGCCCTGTGGAGACCTATTCAGTCCCTTAATTGTTCGCATTGTGTTCATGTCTCCACAGTACGGAATCCGGATTCGTGTGAAACAAATGGCCCGGTGACTCCAGCGGGTCACAGGTCACACAAAATCTACCCAATCAGTGCTCAAAGCGCATCAGACGTTCCCAGCGCCCTGTTTGGGCGGTTATGAATACTACGAGCGAACTTTGCCCCCATAGGCCATGTTATCTCACTACCATAAAAACATTCAGAAAGTGACATCCGTGGTACCAACCAGTTGGGAACTAGGTTAACTTATGTTTTCCTACTCAGTTTGATGTAAAAAAACGAAGGTTGTAAGCGGAATAACGGCACATGATGACCTACTTTTCAGGCCATGCGACGCATATTAAAAAAACATGACATTTACGTTAGACCATGGAGGAAGGACTAGTGTTCCTTCCTCCATGGTTAGACTCGCGGGGGCCGCTATAGAGTACCAAAGTGATGACGTCAATGCAAGGTTTTGAATCAGAATACTTTTGTTATTTTGTGTCAATGTGTTTGCATGACTGGCTGTCAACAAAAGAACAGTCGAAATCTCCATTTGTTTGGAGCCAGTTGTCCTGCCAACTGACGTCAGACTTCCGTACTGTCTGCGCCCCTGCATGATTGCGCGTCTGAGAAGCTTGTCGGCAGCTGTGTATGGAACGCCGCCGCTACCAAAAATAAAGTGGTGGATTGACTTATAAATAAAATTATATAATTAAAAATGTATTCTCCTAGCATTTTAAGAATGTACCATTTTCAGAGAAATATGGAATTGTATATTAATTTGTAGAAGTTATGGTTTATTTAACGTAAACGATTCTTATTTTCATATTAGATTTTTGTTTTGTGCAAATGGCTGTCCATACAATGCAAGAAATGATCGCCTGTGGCGTACAATTAAAGGGCGCAAGATAAGAGGGGGTTACAAGGTCTGATTTCACCCCCTCGTTCCGTTTGACTGCAATGACAACACGGATTATCTGATTCAGCGATTTTTGCCTGCTTATGGTAAGAATAATTTCATAAGGTGACAGATTGAATGTTCCATTCCAGAGGCGCGTGGAATGGGACATTCCATGTCACCTCATGAAATTATTCTTACCATTGCACGAATGTGAAACATTAATTTTTTAAAATAAATTCTCGTCGGATTGCATGCATGGATTTCTTTGTTTACAACGTGCCGTTTTCCCTTCTCAGTCCAGCACAAAACCGCGACAAAAAGTTGTCCGGTTCCGAATCAGTTAAAGCTCAATTGTTGTTCATGCGTGTTTTGCAAATTCATCTAATCGTTTGGCTGCGTATTATTTTAATTTGTTTTTTTGGCTGAGTTCGGGCGGTCTGTTCTTAACACAAGTTCCCCGTTTTTGCGCCCGAATATATAGCGGGAACGCGACCCGAGAACATTGCACTCGGAACAAGATCATACGCCACCTATACCAGTCGGGGTTTACAAGAACATGACGTAATTTGACGCGACGTAGCAGACGACCAAAGATGGCGGATGATCTGACGAAGCATAAAAAGTCGGCGTACAAGTTGCCTAAAATTCCTTTCTAAACATTTTGAAAATAAAGCTTTTTCTGAACAAACTAGAGGAAAATGCAGTCAAAATGTTGTGCTTACGTTAAATTATTTTGCGTCTGAAATTCAGGTTCTTTTTTACGAATGCTTCAATAACGTACATGGGCGCAGCCATTACATTTTGCGTGGTTACCAGCGATAGTATACAAAATAATGAATGTTTATGAGTGCGATGGTAAGAATAATTTCACGAGGTGACAGATTAAATGTTCCATTTGGTTGGGCAAGACATTCCATAGTTTGACGGTTTTAACAACAAAAAAGACTATATGAGGAGTTGATGTGTAATGAACAATTTCGAACTGCTGGTTATGCGAGCGTCTAGTCTTATTTAGTTTCGTCTGAATGTATAGGTAGGTTGGGGTTGACATCGATTTCACCGTTGGTCATTTTGTAGAGGGCACTAGGCGTCTTTGTTCCATCGAGTCCCAGTTCAGTTTATGTAGCATGTCAGTCACAGAAGATTTTGGTTTATAGCCGTCGTTTACAAATCTGGCAGCCCTTCGTTGAACCTTCTGAAGGATCTCCTGATTTGATTTAGTTCCAGGATATTGAGGCATATTCCAAGTGAGGTTGTACAAGCGTAGTATAGAGATTTTCCTCGACTGTTTTGGAGCAATGTGGAAGGTTCTTTGTATGAAGCTCAGTACTTTCGTAGCTTTTGCTGCTGCATGACGTGATTGTTTATCCCATTTAACATTGTTTTGTAGGATTATCCCAAGCTATTTGTCGTCTTTAACTTCCCCCAGGGCTTCCCTAAGCATGGTGTAGGTTGCATTACCAGGATGCCGTTTTAGCATTACCAGGATGCCGTGTTAGCAGCGTCAGCATCGCCTAAGAGTTCCAATATTTCGTCGTCTGTTAGCCGCGGTTCGGGAACATCGTCCGCCATTTTGTATATGAATGGCAGCCGTGTTGTAGCGGCACCTAATGACCGTAAAATTCGCGAAGTTACATTACACGCCTACCGTGTGATGTAACTTCGTGGCGTGCGATGAAACGAATAATTCAATGCACGTGATCGACGATCCACCAATCAGATGGCGGGGATTTATTCAGGCGTTGTATAAATGGCGCTCTTGCAATGCCATGGGGCTATCACTACGTTCTTGGGCGTTCGTGTGGCCGGAACACGAACAAAGACACGAGTTGTTCTTTGAGCAAACAAGAACAACTCGCCCGAACTCGGCCTTTGGTTAGCAGCGTCAGCATCACCTACGAGTTCCTGTATTTCATCGCCTTTTAGGAGAACAAACGGCAACCTCGTTCCCATGGTGTCGAGCAGCGCCCCCACCGACACCACAGCTGCTCTCTCACCCTGGTATGGGATCATTTAAATGTGCACAATTTTTGAACACGCATGCAAATTAGGCTCCCTGTGAGCGATGTATTCTGGGCACGCAGTAGTCTGATAGCAATACTTAAACTTCACTTCTTCGTCGTGGTACTAGATTGATTAGCTCGATTGTAAAATCGTGCAAAAAGGCTGCAAACTACGTGCAGTTAATGGGTTCTCAGAATGGTTGACATGGTATAGAAAAGGACAAAAAACAAATTTACACACCCTTGTGATACCAGTTTTCCTTGTGGTTTTTCCGTACGTGGCACACACTCGCCGGCAAATTAGGCTTCAGACTTCCTTTTGATAAAGCCTATTTAAAGGACAGGCTTTCGGGGCAACATGCCTCGGACTGCGGCATGGCGGGCGGCGTTGCTGTTGGTATTGGTATTGACAGGACCAAAAACCGTCGTTTCGCAGCTAGAGCACTCTCACCAGGAGATCTTATTAGGAATTATTTGCTACAACCACTGCTGCTACATGCACGCCAGTTTAGCGATGTTGACCCGTGCATCCTCCACCGTTTTATGGACCTTCGTTCCGCAACTTCGGCATATTGTGTCACTCAGTGTGAAAGCTATGGTGACAGAAATTGCGGAAAACCTTTTTTTGTCCACTGACTCTACAGATGTGCGTGCCACGATTGTCGCTTTTGGAACACAAGATGCAAGTATCAGATTTGACGGGTGTATTTTTTGAGGGGCTGGGCGTCGCCATTGCAGCCATTTCAGAGAATATATACTACAGAAAAGTCACTAACGTTAAACAAATACCAACAAAAGTTTCACTTTTGGCGCGCCGCGCCGATAAACTTTCATCAAGAAATACAGTGGAATCACCAACTGTACGGTTTTAATTTCTCT
This sequence comes from Hippasteria phrygiana, assembly GCA_037893225.1. Classification (NCBI taxonomy): domain Eukaryota; kingdom Metazoa; phylum Echinodermata; class Asteroidea; order Valvatida; family Goniasteridae; genus Hippasteria; species Hippasteria phrygiana. The sequence continues at coordinate 1,955,150 of JAZGUH010000432.1, forward strand.
ATATGCTAATAAGCTAACGCTGCATTTTCACTATCCAATCAGGGCACGAGTAAGGAGTTCCCATCCCAGGGCTTACTATTGGAAACGAGGTTGAAAATAAAGTAAGCTATGGGAACGAGGTTGAACAAACGGTGATTCACGAACATCGTCGGCCATTTTGTGTGAATGACAGCCATGGTGTAGCGCCGTACCAAGTGTGTGACAGTGGAATTATGGAAGTTCTATTCAACGCTTACCGTTGAATAGAACTTTTTTGCGGTGCCGTGCGTTGGTACGAATAATTAAATGCGCATGATCGACGATCCATCAATGATGGCGGGGATTTATTCGGGTGTTGTATATTTGACTAATCCGGCGACCAAAATTAGAAGCATGGGGGCGGGGACCAGTCTATTTTTGAGCTAGGTTAGGCCTATGTTCTATTTATACACGGTGACAAATGCACACGACAGGCTACAGAAATTGCATTGATGTCGCGCCCAATACGCGCTCTCTAGCAATCATCCAATAGGAGCTTACCCCTAGAGCAGCCTTCGCCGAGGGCTAATGTTGCGACTTTTTCTGCCATATTTTCATCCACTGCTGGCATCACTGTGATCTAGTAACAATTGATTTAGTGCCAAGTAACAATGGATTTCCATTGTTAGTGCACCGTTTTTCTTTTGTTAGATGCTCATAGTTATACTGTGGGAAGAAAGGCCTTCTCGGTTCGGGTGGTTTAAACGTGGAGGTAGGTATACGACCGACCACGCAGCGACAGTTAACCCCTTGCGTACGGATGACGCCATATGGCGCAAAAAAACAAAAAAACAGTGCCACCAGGCCGGATGACGCCATATTGGCCGCTGTTTGTGCCGTTTTAATCCATTGTTGGATTATTGTGTATGTCATGCTTAACTGCACAAACACATTGTAACTGTTCGATTTGGCTGCCAGAACCACTGCAACACCCCGACGTATCCCGAAAAATACCGTGCTCATAGGGTTTTAACAATTTAAAAAAAAAGATGAAGCAAGACAAAAATTAAAGAACGAAAACAATTGTAAACTGACAAAACCGCTGCGATGCAGAAAAATGGCCGACTGCTGATGTGATCGGCCAGCCGGTTTTTTTGCTTGCAAGTTGCCACTGTTGCGATGCAAGTACGATGTGACCTCATCATATGCATAAGGTCTATTCTCGAAGTCGGCAATGTATTGGTTTTTGCGCTGCCCCCTCTCTATGTATATCATTTAATACACACATACAGTCGGCACAAAAATGATTGTGGTAACATGACAGTTTATCCTTGCCATTTTCTTGTCAAAATTTTACAATACATACAAATCTGGAGGTGCTTTTGGCAAAGCATACATTACAAGGGTGACTAAACATGCTTGGGAAAAGCATTTTGTGAGCAAGATACTTCAAATGCCTAGTTGATACTAAATAGTCTTGAATAATTCACAACACATTACATTTCCACATAATTTGTAGTAACTGTGACAATTGAAAATCAAACAAAGTAAAACTGAACAGACATACTACAAGTCAATATATTTTCAATACAAGAGCTGTGATACCTTTCTGCAAGAAGAACATTATCTTCATTTGTAAAGAAGAAATATGTTTTGTATGAAAATTACATCTACTTGTCAAGCATAGGCAAATGAATCACATAACTGTTTACTGCCGGAGAAATTGGAGAATCATATTTTTCATTTTGTTCCTTAAAGTTATTTCATTTCAAATTGGAGATTTAACTCCTGGGTGCCAAAAGGGAAAATGACTTGCTACAAGTACTGGTAGTTTAAATGGACATAACAGATTTGTACAAGCATCTCTGTTAAAAATATTGTTAAAATCTTATTAAAATTCATTTGAAAAACTGCAAATGTCAAACCAAATCCCACGAAGAGACGGTATTCCTACACTTTCAGCTGTGTAAGTATAATAATTGAAAACATTAGCTGTATGTTGATCATAATCTGCAACATATCCACACTAGACAGAAATTCTTAAATAAAATAAAATTATACTTTGTCAATATCAGAAAAATGCTGAATGACACAATGCAAAGTATCTTTTAAAAGTCAGAGCACTGAATTTGGCACAACATAAGTGCTTTTTTACCCCTCCCCGAAAAAAACCTGAACACAATAATAAACAAATAAATCAATAAAATAGCAAATATAAAACTACTAAAAACCAGCAAGTAAAAATTTGGTTATAGTCACTTAAAATTATGAGTATTTTATAAAATTTCCCTTTACTCACAGTGAAAGCCCCCGTAACATTCTGAATGGAGAACGTCATCCGACATGATGAAAAACCAAACTTACTATAGATCTTGTTTTTCACATAGGCTGAATTATCTTTCACAGTATCAAGCCACAAAAGCACAAATGAATTGCACCGGCTTAGTAAATCTGGTACCCAATGGTACATGTGCATTCTGTATGGACATTTCTCTCTAAACTATCAAGAACTGGCTTTCATATTACCAAAACAAGAATCACAATCACACATTACATAAGAATAAAAGAATGGTACTTCCTAAGGGTATCGTGACGCTATTTGTTTTGTTTCTAAAAGCTGTACAAATTGCACCTTAACAAAAAAAAAGCTTCACAAAGGCAAACTGTGGGTTAGCCAATAAAATAAATTGGTGTGATATATCAAATGTTATAGAGCGCACTGCGGTGGGAAAATAGAAACGAAAACCTGCACATTCTTTTGAATTGACAGAAAATTGAGTCATTCACATTAATGACTCGGATTCCTCACAAAGACAGAAATAAGGAACTTGGCAAAGCTACACTCAAACAACTATATCCGTTTATATTTATATCAAGTACATGTATTGAAATTAGTGCGACAAGGTTATATCATACGTCAGCCTGCAGAATACTCCACATCAACCATTTGTACAGCAGTTTGGAAATAAGAAATTTCATACACATTGTTCACAAAATAAGCTCAGTTCACCTTTAACTGATGCAGAGATGAATATATAGGTGATTTATTTTGCTACTCCTTTTAATATTGAATATATTAATTTTGTTTGGTACATAAAAACCATGAACATAAACAAAACATGTACACCGGGGGTCAGAACGCATCATAAGTCTAATCACTTATCAACTACAACAGCTGGTTTAACAAAACTAGCACAAGAAATGGACGCATTTGAAAACCCTGTGACGTCAGTACCACTAAATCTTTCTCTATAACATATTCCAAAATGGACGACAAAATAGACAAATGATTATCCATATCTTATATTGTTTCTTCTTAATTTATTATGCAATGTTCAAAGCAATACTGGTCAAATTATTCAACTGTGGGACTGTTCTTTATTAACACAAACACAACAAACCAAATCCTTGCTATTAACATGCAATTGCGATTTTTTTTGTTTGTTTTGATTTTTGTTTTAATTTTTTTTTTTAGAAATACGGACTACAGAATACAGCCATTTAATGACAGAGGGATATTTCCAACATTTCTGACAAAATTTGTATTTTTAAATGATAGTTTGATTTGTACATTCGGGTGGTTTTTAACCATAAACAACTCTAATCAATTTACAAGATAATGCAAGTTTAACTACCATGATCATTATTTGTATACTATTTACATTCTAACTGCTGTAGTTTCATGCAAACACCTTCAATTTAACCCTGAAGCTTACTCCAAAACAACTTCAGTTTGTCTTTTACCATTGCTTTCCCATTCATTGATAATTTGATTATCATGGTTAGCCATACTCCTTGACTACGATTTACACTTTACATCTTTGGTACACGGTATGGCTTGAGCAGACCAATTTAACACTATTGCATAGACAAAACACATAGCCTCGGTCAAGTTCTTTTAATGATAGGCCAAAGAGGCCTGGCTACACACAAGCACTGTACTGTCATATCGACCAGTACCAGTACCCCCTGATGGCAAGCTACATGACCAAGTATCCTCCTCATAAACCTTGGTCTGTCTGTGGCATGCTCTCTTGAATACAATGATAGATCATTACTAAACCAGCCTGATCATTTTTCTTACAAAACACCTTCTGTTATTTTATACTGCCCAAGCTTTTAAAAAAAAATCTGATTTTTGTTCCCTTCTAAATATTTTCCTCTAACATTTCATGTTAACGAAACAAAAACACTTTATTCAAGGTTGGGGTATCTACAACCCTCCAAAAAAGCTTTTATTTTCAGTTGCTTTCGCGCATCTGCCGCACACAAAAATACAACCAATTATGTCAGGTTGCCAATCATTTCATGTTTCTAAACTTTTACTCCTTCGATGTCTCATTTAAAAGTAAATAACCTTTGAATTGCTAGAAAAAATAGCAACTTAAAAAAACCTTTGGGGGTGAAACTCAAAAAGAGCATGGACAAGTACAGTGGAACACTGCTACAGACTAATCCGGCGACCAAAATTAGAAGCATTTACTGCGGTGGCACCACGCTCGCGTGCGTGTTTTACGCACGCGCTCCACGCAGCTTCGACCAACAGCTAGCTAGGGTGTTTACAACTTGCCAAAATGCGTACGCGACTCAAAAAAAGAACGCGGTCAGCCTCCACGTACGTGCACGCGCCCAGTCGCGAGCGCGGCACCACCTTAAAAATGGCTTCTAATTTTGTTCGGCGAATTCCCAGCCGTATAGACTAATCCGGCGACCAAAATTAGAAGCATTTACTGCGTTGGCGAGGCGCTCGCGTGCGTTAGATACATGTGCTCGACGCAGCTTCGACCAACAGGGTGTTTACAACTTGCCAAAATGCGTAGCAGAAAAAAAATACCAACAAGGAGGGGGAGGTTCGACCCCCAAACCCCCCCCCCCCCCCCCCTCTGGATCCACCCCTGCCCTAGAAATTTACTAAGGGTGCGCAGACCACACACATTCACCATTCTATCATCCAAACGCGCATTGTACGTACATAACACGACCTGACCCGATTCGACCTGGACATGCATCGCACGTACGTCTCCATGACACGTGGGAGGCAAGTTCCACGTGTGCACACTATAAGCGAGAATATCATACCGACATTTTGTCGTCATTGGGTAAACAGTGCTACAGAAAACTTTAAATAAAATGTTACATCTAAGGAAGCAATGGCGAGCATCGAATAGCTGTAAGCATAACACAATCCGTAATGCATACTGTGAGTAAAACAGTGACATTGAATAGCATACTACACATGTATTTGACACCTGTGAGAGACTTGAACACTCTGGCCCTTCATAATGCAAACACTGCTGATTGTCAGTGTGGCCATTTATTCTATGTTCCACCATGCATCCACATGTACACTGGAGTGCATTTCTCTCGCGCAAACAATTTGGCAAAAGTTACTTACGCATTGTAGTTTCATGCACATTCCATTTGAAATGAGCTGCACACACTGTCATTATTTGCTCCAGTTTTGATTTTGAATAAAACCCCTAAAAATTTCCCCCCACTTAACTCTCTTTGCAGTTCCTTGCAGCTTCATCATTAGTTGGTGATAAAGGCAATTTGTCGGCTCTTAGTAGTATTTAACACACGTTGATTGAACTGATAGAGCGTGTATAAAGTTGTAGTTTATAACCAGCGAGGGGCCTGGTTGCAGATATAAAGGACTGAGCCAAAGGGGCGCCTACGCACCTGTTGCAAACAACAGTGATCTGCAATTCCTGTCCCCACATACTTTCGTACCACATATTTATACGGCTCACGGTTTTCATCCATGACGAAAACCTACCTTTGACATTCCCATCATCAACCAGACTGTCACGCAATAATATTGTTGAAATGTCATTGTTACAAAGTTCAAGTCTTTGCACACTATATGGAACTAGAAAATTCCATTTTGACTTCAGGGGTCAAAATGATCTGGTTGATGTTGGGCATTTTGATAAAAAAATTCTGTACATCACTAGTCATGAAGACAACTTGTATTACTCCATTCAGCAACAAGTTTAAAACTGCAAAATGCTCAAAGATGACTTTCATTTAATTTAAAAATAATCATTGATGTATTCAGCCATCACAAGCTCCCATTACTGCACTACCACTGGTCAAGTGAGTGGTTCAGTAACTGTGATTAGCTACTGCCAGCTGTGCAGAAATATATGACTGAAACGTTCCCAGATGCTATGTAGATCTCTTTTATGTACCATTTAGAAAAATCCATCCAGTGACTGTGGTGGTCTCTTGCAGCGCCGTTTACCGTTGCCTTCCTCCAATAAGTAAGTTAGATCAACAGCTATCAAATAACACAAATATCTCATTTCAATTTTAATGTAAGACTAGCCTTAAGTTGAAGAAGCATCGGTCTTAAATAAAAGACCATCCTGTTTGCTACACAGTAATTAGAATATGCTAATGGTAGCGCACAAGTTTAGCATCTCTGTCGACTAAACTTGGTTCTCTTACTGCAGTGGTGACTTGCTTGGCATCAGACCCTCCACATGGTTTACCAAATGGAGGTTATCAGATGAAGCTATATTAACCCTAACCCTCCTCAATCCTCCAAAATCCTCATGGTGGTTTTGGAGGATTTTTGAGGATTGAGGATGAATGGTGATTGAAGCACCGGAGGATTTTGGAGGATTGAGGATGAATGGTGCTTGAAGCACAGGAGGATTTTGGAGGATTGAGGATGAATGATGCTTGAAGCACAGGAGGATTTTGGAGGATTGAGGATGAATGGTGATTGAAGCACCGGAGGATTTTGGATGGGTCCTAGCAATAAGGGCCTAGGGGGTTAGGGTTAAAGGCAGCATTGAGAGATGTCCCTTGACAGTAAAATAATATACATGCAGGTAACCTTAAGCATTTCTGTGACGACTTCATCTTTCATGATAGAGCCTTGCAGTGTTTGTGATTATTTCGTCAATGTGAGTCTGACTTACGTTGTTTGCTGGGTAGCTTGGCTAATAAACCAAGAAGCAAGCCGTTAAGTCGCTCCTTCTGGAAGCCTATTCTCTCTGCTTTCTGTTGTTCTATCTGCCTTCTTGCAACCAAGGACTGCTCCTTCTCTCGCTTCTTGTTACGTTTCTTCAGTTGCTTGCCCTCATCAGCACTGTTTGTGAAACACAAATACAATACAAATGAAGACAATGATACCTGACCTGGACGAGTCCATGGGAACAAGACAAGTATTCTCTTCCAATGTAAACATTCCTTCCTATATCATGTATTACATTTAATTTCAAAGTGTTCCATTAGACTCCCAATTCAGTAAAGCAGACACCAGACATGAGAGGCGTCATCATCACTACTCTTTACTAGGGATATACCGAATATTCGATTGTCAACCGAATATTCAAATATCTTTTTGGCAATATTCGAAAAAATATATATGCACGTACAGATATGACTGATGCTATTTTAGTAGAAACGTTACGGAGCTTAGCAGTGTCAAATACCGCATTTTTGTCGAAGGTAACTTTTTTGTGGCCAGAAGTTTTTGTTCCCATCCGTAAAACCCTTGACACTTGTAAAAAAAAAAATACTCCTGCAAAAATGCAGGCTGGAGTTTGGTTTCTTATCAGAACGTTATGTACCCGTAATGATCTTGATACAACGGGCGCATGCACAAAAATGTCGATTGAGCAGTCCATAATATTGATCGGCACATGTAAAACACCGGCGTAATGGTGTGGCATGCAGTTGCAGCTGACGCGTGAAAAACTTGATCGGCGAGTATCGAATATTCGAATATTCAGTCAAATCAAATTTTGAATAATCGAATACTGAATTATTCGAAAATGAACAGCCCTACTCTTTTTACAAAACAAAGCTAACAGGAGCAATTGCAACAACTATTGGTGGTCATTCCCAAGTGTAAACTTGTGTAACAAAATTCATTTTAAAAGTAGTTTGGGGATTTTTGGTGAACAGCACATACCTGTTTGTCTTGCTCTTTGCCGTGTTGGATTTGTTCTTTTGGCTTTGTTTATCATGGGCTGTAGATTGTGATGTCCCTTTGGTCTGGTCATCTCCATCATGGAGTCTGTCACTCTCATCTCTGTCTGACTTGTCCTTGCTACACGTGGTGCTATAAATTACGGACAATGATCCTGTCAATCAAATGACTGCACTGGTGGAAGCATGCTAGTGACTATCTGTTACAGATGCACCATTCCAACAGTATCAATGCCAGTCAGACAACACAAAATAATAAAAATGCAGAGTTGAGTACTTGACTTAATAAGGCATGAGATAATACGTCGGTGAAGGGCAAAATCCAATATTGAATGTACATCACCCCGACACAAAATTCCATCTTATGAATAGTTTGGCTGCGGTACCCGCCGCTATATCAGATTTGAACCAGCCAACCGACTCCGACAAGCTCGGTGGTCGAGTGGTAAGACGTCTGCACTAGAAAGCAGGAGGTCGTGGGTTCGAGTGCCACCCGAGTGATTTTTTCCAAATAATTTCTCGGGACAACACCGAGTATACAGTGTTTATAAAATATGTCGGTGAAGGGCAAAACCCAATATTGAATGAGATAATCTTTGACTCTGTATGTATTGGCTCTCCATACACCATTTGGTTCTTGAGACACGCATATATAGGATAAGAGCCTAAAAACTAACTGCTCATAGTAGTAAACAACATGACAAGCAGGTTTAGGAACTCATGATGTTATCATTATAATGGAATGTATTTCTTCAGTTAAATCTGTGAACAAATCAAATCATAACAAAGGGAGTAAAGCTAATGTCAAACCATAAATATCAGAGCTGCCAACCTTTCAAACTCATATCAGGATTTGGAAAGCAAAAAATAAGTATTTGCTCAGAAAATCTGTATTTTGTTCATGAACTTTAAACTTTACCTGAAAATCAGATTTTTTTTTTCTCACACACCAGTCTCATCACTGAAGGAGACACGCCACGTGCCTGGTGAGTTTAACAAACCCACAAAGTTTCTCTGCAACTTTTGTTTCCAAACTTTTATGTACAAACGTGTTGACAAACCCATCAAGTCGGGATTCTCAAATCACGTGTTTCACATACGGGCCATGAGAGGGCGCGCTGTCACACGGGACAAACAACTACAGATTCCCAACTTAAGTCGTGTCTATCAACTGTGTCAACTTTGTCCAAAAGACAAACATTTTTCAGGCATTGATGCTACAAATACATGATTGTTATGCAAACCGATTAAAACACAGGAAAAACAAATTGAATTGGGTACTTACCGACCTCCATATCCCCTCTTAAAATGCTCAGGTACGAGGTGCGGCTGAAACATAGATGCATAGCACACAGTTATCAAATATACAAATCACATGAGCCACATGGAACATGTCGATATGCACATAATATTAACTTTGCAAGGCAGGAGGGCGTAATTAGGTGCTAACATGGATTCGGAGCTCATGATTTCCTTAAAGAATCACTTTTGTGACACTGGCTTGTTTAAATAAACTTCTCTTGGATCTGTAATAAGGTTACAACGAAAACTAAGCATGAAGCTCAGTGCATGCTTCACGCAAATCAGAAATGGAAGAAAATTTTGTTATGGTAACAGCAAGCTTCACCAAGAAACACTTCATCAAATATTAATTGACCTTTAAGCTTCAACTATACAGTCAGTAGGTCTGAAAATTGGGATAATTTTCTTTGGTTCCTCCCATTGAACATTTGTCCTCAATTTAGATCTGTACCCAAGAAAACCATAAGAGTGGTGGGGCTGGCAACCTAAAATGTGGCCAACCCCACCACCTCTGTTGCAACCCTTTACCTAGAGTGGCTTTTAGCCTTGTATTGGGCGACTTCCATTAAAAAGAAAATCCACCCCATTCCCACATCAGCCTCCTAGTAATCCCCCTAGTAATTCCCCCAGTAATCTCATTGGAGGTATCCAAGTAGAAGTTGAAGGGTTTAAGTCTGGATGTTTGTTTATAAAATTAATCCATCCACTGTCTATGACCTCGCAGCGCAAGATTGATAAGTAAGATTTGAGGCTTTGCGTGGCGGAGATAATAAATGAAAGGTTTGCGGAAACACCATGTGGAAATATTGAGAGAATGCTTCTGAAGCAGAGGTACAAACTCGACGTTCCGGTCAGTATGCTCTGACCGTCTTCAGGAAAATACTGACCGGAACGTCGAGTTTATACCTCTGCTCCTTTTCAGAACCATTCTCTAAATTGAGAAATATTTCCACATGGTGTTTCCGCAAACCTTTTATTTATTAGTGCAAGATTAAATGTCACGTGCCTTAGGAACGGCACATACACATCTAACTTCTTTGTGGTTTCTCATTTCCAAATTGTGGCAGAATTTAGTAGTTCAAAATGCAAAAGGACATGAAGACTGATGGGAATGAGTGCATGACAACCACTTTTTTGAGTATTGTGCAGAGAGACTGGTTGTCCAAGATCTGAGATTTTGGTGCCACGAGCTGTAACCATCAGGCGAGTCGGTTTAGCCACCGTTGGTAAATGGCTGTCTGACCCAAACTTAAAACTATATTCAAATGTTTACTATTGGGGACCCGATGAACTGTAACAACTATCATTATACACAGACAAGTTGGCACAAAATATCTGTATCAATATTAACAGTTTAACAAATTGCTTTTGACACATTTTCTGATCTTTCTTTATTCATCTGCATTGAAAATTCTTTGCGGATCCTATTAACTGCCTCAAGTCCAAAGAGCGGATAGTGAACAAGGTGATCCGTGGATCACACGTGTCGCCTTTTTTTGGTTACTGCATCGCATTTGCAACTTTTCAAATGAGACCAATTTTACATCTTCAGCCCATTTTAAAACTTGACCTCAGATGACCTTTGACCTCATTAACATATGAGGGTTCCCATGTATAGCCCACATTTGGTTCCAATTGGACTTCAACTTTTCAAATGACACCAAATGAGAGCAAAAACTAAACCTAAAACCAAGCACACGTGTCATACGGGCACACGTGTCATACGGGCACACGTGTCATACGGGCACACGTGTCATACGGGCACACGTGTCATACGGGCACACGTGTCATACGGGCACACGTGTCATACGGGCACACGTGTCATACGGGCACACGTGTCATACGGGCACACGTGTCATACGGGCACACGTGTCATACGGGCACACGTGTCATACGGGCACACGTGTCATACGGGCACACGTGTCATACGGGCACACGTGTCATACGGGCACACGTGTCATACGTGCACACGTGTCATACTGGCACACGTGTCATACTGGCACACGTGTCATACTGGCACACGTGTCATACTGGCACACGTGTCATACTGGCACACGTGTCATACTGGCACATGTGAGTGGCATATTACGTCATAGCTTCATTATGCAAAGGGAGTAATGCAACTTGCCCACCAACATTTTTCCGCCAAAAATTGCGATATATTGCACTATTTGCAAATTTTGCAATTTGTTGCGATTTTTTGAGAAATGCTGTTGCCCACCGGCGCAACGAGCGCAAGAATTCGCCAGATTTTTCAGGTATATTTCAATTCAATTCCGGACACAGAAGAGCTTGTGCTGACTTGCGCTCGTTGCACATGCTTGCGATGCATTGCAATGCATTGCGAAAGATGTCTGGCGCAGCTTGGCTTGCGCTATTTTGGGGCAGGTTCAAAACTAGCGCAACAGCTTGCTAAGCCATTTCACAAGCTAAATTTGCACAAGCTTTCGCAAGAAGGCTTGCCCACTGCTGCGCTACTTGCGCTATTTTTGGCTTCGCAAGCTGGCGCAAGCAGTTTCGCAAGCTAATGTAGTTGGTGGGCAACGTGCATAAGTGGATAGCACACTGAAGAAGAACTCACCGAGTAGTCTCTCTTGGGCACAAGTTTCTTATCAAATTTGTCGAATGCATATGACTTGGTACAGGTAGGATACTTGTTCCTGCTGATAGGGTTGAAGAGATGAGCCGTCTTGTCTAATCGGTACTCACAAATGTAAACATCCTTCTCCTCGACACCCTTCGGTCTCCCTTTAAAACGAAACACAAGCATCGACTTGCGGTAAAAAGTCTTACAAATGTTTCAATAAACCGTTTGATGGATACCACCATCTTTGCTCAACACTTCCATCTTTAGGGGGCAGGCCCAAAATTCAATGCATGATCTCCAGGGGGATTATTGGCATGCATGTTCAAGCCAATTATCAACATGGAGATCATGCATTAAATTTTGCTCTTGCCCCTTAAAGATGGCGGTATCAAGCAAAGATGGCGGTATCAAGCAAAGATTGCGGTATCCGCGAAACGGCTTATGCAGTAAAACTACTTTATAAATCAGACAAACACAAAGTATTCCACATATTAATTAGTATTTATCCTTTTTCAATGTGAGCAAAGAAAACTGGCAGGAGCAGGATTCGAACCTGCGACCTCCGGAATACTGCACCAGCGCTCCACCAACTGAGCTATCTTGCCCTATGTTGGCGGTCTCCCAAATTGTCAGTTTCTTTGTTCGGGTGGGCACTTAGTATTCATCCTATTAGATAATTTCTGAGGTCAATGTTCCTGAATGTCATATGCATGCACCTGTGATAAAGTGATCGATGAACGATGACCATATATGCATGTTATATCAGCAAGGTGAAATGATGGTTTGACTGGACGTACCTTTGCAGTAAGTATACAAGTCCATGACACAGCAGACTCCTACAATGACCTCCAGCTTGATGATCTCATACAATGGCACTCTGAAGAGCTCATTCTTGAAGAATTTCCTTGAAGGGGTGTGGTGAGTCTCATAGGGTCGAAGGAAATGATGACCAAATGCAAAGGACTCACCACTAATAGAAAACACAAACACAATATTAGTCTATCATCTGGGAAAGAGTTCCATATCCGGCCATCACTTAGACCTTGTGCACAAAGTCTATGGGCCATGACAGAAAAAGTCAAAGTATTTCAAAGATTAAGTTGAAATTGTTTCCCTCCTAAATTCAAGTTTCTTCATCAGATTTATACTTTTTGGTAGTTTTTAAGTCATATTAAGAGAAAATAAGTAATGGCCGGATATGGAACTCTTTCCATCATCTGTTTTGTCACACTTCAAGATAATCAACAACATTTATGTAACTAATTTTGCATATGATTAAAAAAAGATTGTTTTTATTTGGAAAATGTTACACTATTTACTTCATACATGTGAATGCTTAAACCGATGTCGACTTTTTCCCATGATGCACTGCATAATTTGGCCTCTCCCCGGCTTGCCGCTGGCGGCGCACCAAGTTGTGAACCGACCAAATTGTGCTATTTGACTGAGAAGAAATTGTGCTTTTTTTTTATTTCTGAGCTTTTCAGGCGTGACTTTTTTCAAAATTTAACCAACTCTACCATGTTTCCAAAAAACGCACAACTTTCTCTCCTTTTTTCAAAAACCTGCAGCAAAAGGCCACATTAAACATGCAAAAACTGGCCCATGCCATAAAACTGACCATTCAAAAATCAACAAAAATTACTTCAATATGCCACAATTTTATTCAGTTGTCAAGAATGATTTATCGGTATTAAATCTCTTAATTTCCTACAAATTCAAACAAATGTTGCTCAGCATTCATCCGTATTTCTTTGCATTTGTGTGAGATTACTCTCTTGATATTCTACACATCATCTCCAAGCCCTTATCAGCGAATTTCATCATGAACTCACTTTTCATTCTTCCATAGTTTCTCTACTCTGAAAATGTTGAGTTCCTCCGGGCTGACCACTGACATGACATCCGATGACAAGTTGATTATGGAACCATCTCCACTCTGACGTTGGTTTTCATTGGCAAGATATACACAGCAACCTGAGAATCGATATTTCAATACAACTAACTTTGTAATGAGATATTAAGTGCGATCAAAAAGGTTCTCGTCTGGGAAAATTAAAAAACATTACTCTGTGATGTAAACATGTTCTGACACAAAAGTCTTCTTTAAGTATTTCTTTGATTAATCCTAACCCTGCTAAATGCAACAGAATGCACCAATGGTAAAAAGTTGAGCAGTCAAGGCATGTCTCCTGGTCTGATGCATCTTTTTGTATTATAGTATTATACATGTATAAGCCTCCAGCAACAAGGCTGGTACAGATGAGTTCACTGCACAGTGCAACATTGCATTTGGCAGGGTTCTTATTTCAGCTGTGTTGCATTCTGTTGCATTTGGCAGGGTGCTCATCAGAGAATACCTCGTGGGGGTCAGGGTTAAAAACATTACTAAGGGAATGCTGGGCCACCGGTGACCGGAAACGGCCCCAGCTACTGGTGCCAGACCAAGCCAAAAGGCCGCAATACTAAGTTTATTATAAGCATGAAAACAGTGTATTACACTGTTACTCCCATTCTAAATACCTTTTGAAAGTTGACAAATATTTCTGCACCCCTATTTCAAAGCACTTTACATGTACAATGTGTGCCCAGGTGCAGAATGCCTGTTTATTACACAGAAAAATCGCACTGGCTTTTTTTTTCAACATGAACTGTTGTTAAAGGTAGTACCGGTATACATCATTTGCTTTTGTTGTAATTTTCAGAAATAAATGGATTTGGGGGTTAGTATTTTGTATCGTGCTAGCAAATACTGTAAAACTGACCTGTTTAAAGTTTTGGGTGCATAGATGCTGGGAAAGCAGAGAGAAACACAAAAATTACGTTCTCGTAGTCTGGTTTCCTGACCCTACTTCAGACAAAACAGAGCAACTTATACAGTCGGGGAATTATCAGGTCGGGGAACTAGACTATTTCCAACGATTGTCGGCCGAGTATCTGCAAGGAGATTACCCACAAGAACTTGTCATTAGACCTCGGGATGATTATGGATTATAAGAAAACATGGTGTGTTACATATGGGACTGCAAGGGGACATTTCCTTGGACTTATTCTAGATATTCCACATGAACAAACTGTATGGTACCTTGTCGGATGGTCAGAGATTCATCTCTTTGCAGACACAGGTAATAGGTTTGATCAGGCTGTGCAAACTTGGGTTGTGGCACCATGCGTATTTCCTGTACGTGGTGAAAACAACATGTTTTCAAACTGGACAACAATAGACTGATCCATTAAGCCACCACCACTTTAGGCCAAAAATCAAAAATTGTTTGGTTGTCCTCGACCGCCCGCCCCTATTTTTCGGCCCGCGCCAAAAAAGTGTGCTTAGTCTATGGGGTTGTGTTATATTAAAGGAACAATAGGAAACAAAGCATTGTCCTTAGAAGTATAGTAAAACACGACTGTGTGTGCACGCCACTGCGATTGGTCAATAGTGTAATTTGATCCATTCCAACAATAAGACAAATCATTTCCAAAATGAAATTCAAATACAGTTGAAAAGCCAACATTATTAAGCTATCATTTAGATTGACAGCACTAACCACTCTTAAAACCCTCCTGTGCACCTGGCCAAAATCGACCCAGTTGTTGTACAGATCAAAACCTATCAAATGACAGATTGAAACACACACAAACTGTGAGAGTTGGTGTTTAGAGTTTTTGATAGGCTGTGATAGTTATAAGTATAAGAGGGTTTTAATATAAAAGTGTAACTAAGTAATTGGGAAAACCTGCCTTTAGAGTACATAACAGGATAGTACAAAATTTAGAACACATATGCTGATTATTTTCTCATTATACCCATTGAATTTGCATTATTTGAAAATACTCAAGCTGACCAAAATATAAAACAAATTTCCGCAATCCATATTTCCACCTGTGATGGCCAACTAAACTGATATTGCCTTTTCACAGAGCAGGTCTCATTAGAATCGTCCAGAACGACTTGAATAAACTGTTTATACGGTACTCTGAGTGGGATAAGATGGCTGTACCTTTGGTACTGGTCTTGGTTGACAGAGCTCACAGACATAGTGTTCAGCTGGCTCCTTCATATCAATGCAGTCACAGTGCTGCCAAATCTGCAAACAGACATATACACATGAACAAATTCAGTTTAACCTCAGTGTCACTAACCCCTCGAGTACGGTTATCGTAGTGAGGCGCCGGGGTGTCGCGCCGGCCTTTGCAGCCAAGCAAAACGGCCACAATGTGCTTGTGCAGTCAAGCGTAACATACACAATAATCCAACAATGGATTGAAGCTGCACAAATAGCGGCAAATGGCGTCATCCGACCTGGTGCCACTGTTTTTTTGCGCCATTTGGCATTCTCCGTACACAAGGGGTTAACATGAGTATGGACCTGACTGTTTCAGGTTGCAGAGGTCATTTGGGAATGATAAAAACAATTTAAGGACTTAAAAAGACATCTCGCCCAAAATCCTGAAACTAGGAAAACCCCAGAGAAATTTTACCCTCTCTACTAGCTATCGCAGTATGCCTCAGAACTTCCACAGAAATATGAAGAGAGGATGGCTAGATAGCCCACTCTAATAAAACCTAGATCAAAAATCACTAATAAGACCCTGGTGGATGGTGGGGTGGGGTGGGGGTGGGGGTGGGGTGTGGGTTACATACCAAGCATGTTTCACACTGTATCATCAGTCCTTCATCGTTGAATAGTCCACACAGACATCGAATAACCTCCTCCTCCTCTTCCTCCTTGCATGCTTTATTATCTGCAACAAAATTATCACATCAAGCGCACATCTTGAATCTGAAGAATAAAATCATCTGTGACCAGAGTTGTAATCAAGTCAATCACAAGTCAGCTCACAAGCTACATGGGATGAACAATGATAAAGGAATGCTTTTGTTATATAGTGTGTTTGAATAGCTTGTTATATGGATTGCGACAAGAAGTGTGAAGTGACTTGCGATGACTTGTGATGACCCCAGCTCAACATATAGTTTGTATTTGCCTAAAAGCACCCCTTAAAATATCCATGTTTATTGGTCTTTATCCACTTTTACAGGGAAAAAAACACCTTTTTGAAAACATTTCGGGAATTCCAGATTCCAAAAGAGATTCTTAAAAATTTTTGAAATCCCGAAAAAAAATCCGGAAATTAGGAAAAATCCTGACAAATCTCACCCAAGCAAAATATGGCCATTACCCAATGCACTTGGCTGTTTGATTCGACTCAGCTACATATATGTGACCTGGCAGCACAAAATGAGCTTAAAGTCGCACTATGGCTTTCTGAGTTACAAGCAGAAACAACAATTTTCCACAAAAAAATCAATTTGGGGATTTTAACGACCATATTTTTGAAAAACCCTATTCTATTCAATCCCAAAGCTTTAAAACTGAATCCATTCTCGAAATATTTTTTTTGGGATGATTTTTTTTCGAACACGGGTTGAAGTGTACACAGTCCACATACACTGTACTTTGAGCTTCATTTAAAAGCGGTCTCAGACCTGAAAAGGGCGGCAATTTTTTGGACCGCAATGTAGACTCGCTTCTACTTGGACAAGAGAATGATCAATTACTCACTGAATTAGTGGCTCTAGTCGAAAACAACCAAAGAGAAGGCCAACCATTAATGATAAGTTAGATGATCAGATAGATGCACTGTTACTAAATACATAATTTCCAACGGTTTCAATTAATTCTGCCATGATGAAAGGAGCGTAGTGAATCAAGAAAACACATTTTGACCATGACAGAACAATCACACACAGCTCATGCATGTGTGTGTCTGTGCAGTGTGACCATCACACTGTGTGGGCGGATGTACAGCTTTCCTGTGGAACCTGATTCACTCTCTAGGTAAAACTGTCTCAGTGAGTTTTACTGGGAAGAGGCTGGCCATTAATCCTAATCCCCTAGACATTTTTACTAGGCGGCTTCCTCAACCTGTCAAAATCCAACACTGTGCAGTATACCTGTGGCACATTCTTTGGACTAGGACAAATTGGGGCATCATAGCTCCATGTAAAATAATGGTGCCAAGGCCCTGCAGTAATAGTACCCATCAAAACTTGATAAAACCTGCTGTTGGAGTTTGCAAGGCTTGGGGTAGTTAGGGTTAATTAAGTAACTGCAGTACTCTGAACAAGTTTCTCAGCTGTTTGCGCAAGACTTGAAATGGGAAAAATAACCATTGTCATGATGGGTTTTACTCCTCAAACCATTGCAAACATAAATTTAGAAGCCATAAACACTAATTCCCTACATCATTTTTCTCCGATTCCGAAATCCTCCAATATTTGTTACTGGGGACCACTGCCTGAATCCTGCAAAATCCTCCAGTCGGTTTTGGATAAACCCCCCCAGTAATGAACCTCAATCCTCTGAAATCATCCAGCCCCAGATTGGGCTCAATGACCTGGATCTTCCAGAGGCAAAATTATCTAATGCCCTCAATCCTGCAAAATCCTCCAATGCTTCAACTTCCAAAAACCCTCAATCCTCCAAATTCCTCCATTTGGCAAAGAGAATTTGGGAGGATTTGGGAAGGTTAGGGTTAATTTATAAAAAGAATCCCCATAGTTCGGTTTCACTCAGGAGAATGAATAAATGAACCCAGTGTTTGATTTCTAAATTCCTGTCACCTTCTTTATGTTCCTTTTCCTTCTGCGGTGCACCAAGGATGTCTTCAAAGAACTTAGCATTATCAACTTTGGCCTTGAGGTAAGCCTTGCGTAAATCAGCAGCATCTCTTCCCAACTCGGACTTCTTGCCATGGTACTTCTTAAAAGAAAATCAAAATCTTACACATTGGTCTTGTTGTGGAGTTAAATGGTAAGACGGGGCCTGTTCATATGACAGTAAGTATGAAAGCTACGTGGGACATATCAATTTGTTTCGACTATTCCTTTAAAAAGACTCTTATGAAGTAAGGGTTCAAACCTGTTGGATGTAAAATGAATGACACATACAGTACACCAGTAGGTAGGTGCTTAACTCTTATGAATTTCTCTGCATATATTTACCTCCTTTCAAACTGAACCTCACTCCTAATGCCAATATCAATACTTTTCATACCAAGGATTATTTAATGTTCCAAACACCAAGTCAAATACTAGTCTCGTTTGCCGTTGGGTTGCCCAACAGTTTTTTCTTACTAACAAAAACATCATTGACAGACTGAAGAAATTAACTTGACACGGTGACAATGATGAAACTTCCTGTTGAGAGGATATCCAAATTTTAACTCAACCACAAAGGATATCAATCACAACTGAATCCAGGTCAAACACAGGTCAATGTGGCTGAGTCAAATTACACATGTGCATATCACATACAGGCTGCAACCACACAGTCTTAGAGTTCTGCAAATGCAATCACGTCTAAACTGAGAGACAAGAGGCTCTCGTTTAAACACCACTGGGGACCTCTGGACACTCACTGTACTACATACCTACTCATAGGAATGATAGAAACACTTGTGAGACTAGAGTTGAATTTCTGACTCGAGTTGAAATTCTTGATGAAAATATTTTTGATTTTCAGAATTTGGACACACGAGTGGCAGTTAGATGTGCTTCAGTTTACTGATTCAGTATTTGTTCAGTGGGTTTGTCAATATGTAACTAATGACTGTTCTAAAAAATAACTGAATTTAAAATTCAGTACATGTAGTTAAGTTCAGCTACTGAGACAAATGCTGCCAGCTTAAGATTATATGAATTATAAAAGGGAAAGGGTATTTTTTTGGGACCGCAATGGAAATAAGTTTTTAAAAACTTGTTTGCGTTATCCCTGCTTTTTCCACAGTATGGGGGACTCTGTTTAATTTTTAATTTATAGTTTTAGATAATTAACTAATTTATATCATTTCTATATGTGGAAATTGCGAATAAATCAAATCAAATCAAATCAAATCAAAGCTGTCTGTCTAGTATTTTAGCACATACTTTGGGACCGTTACACTGTAGCATTTACATGTACTTTGGATAATTATGAATGTTCTGTTTGGCAAACCTTGTAGCACATCTACTTGTTACTGGGTAAATTTAATTATGTTATGTGAACTGTCACAGGAGAGAGCATATTTTTTGCAATTCTGTATGGGCTATGCCGATATGCTGTACACAAAAAAGCCTGAAGTCAGATTCTGCCGGACAATGGCATCCTTCATGGTGCAGCAACTTTGCTGTGGCTACGTCACCATATTATCAGGCTTTCAAGCAGACCCACGTTAAAAAGTAGGAGAATAGTAGGATCAAAAAAAAAAAAAAAAAAAAAGGACAAAAGTAGGACTTTTGCAGGCTTTCAGGAGTAGTTTTCGTTGATACTTGCCCATGTCCGCAGCATCACAAGCCTCATTTGGCATGTTCTGTACTCTCAACACTAGTGCTCCATCCTCAACTAAGCTCTTGGAACTAAAGCCCTTCATTGTGTGATTTTCATATGACAGTGTGTAATACTGTTATGAAAAATATTCAATGAGATTTCGTTTTTGGAGTTGTGGGACAAACAAAGTAGGAAAAATATAGGAATTTCGAGAAAAAAGTAGGAAAATTAGGAGCAAGGTAAAAAATAAATAGGAAAAAGTAGGAAAAGTAGGACTACTTGAAAGCCTGTATTATTTTCACACAATGAGTAATGCTTGCTTCAGAAAGTTGTGATATAACGTTTTGTCTGCTGCACAAAAACTACTTCGACTACATTTTATGGAATAAGCAGCACAATGTCCTACTTTGAAAACAAAGCATCCCAACATGATTTTGTTAAAAAGTGATTTTTTTTTCTGTCTCAAGATTAACGAGAGTGAATAACGGTGCTGGAAATTGCAGCTTTAAGATTTTCTAAAATCATTTGATTTAATATCAACCACACACATACACACACACACAGTCATGTAAACGGGTGCAATCGTGGACCTCCCATTGTTCCTCTTTTGTTTATACTCTAACTTTTTCGGAAGGCCTCCCATTGGTTTTGTACACGATTTTCAATCGTGGACCTTGACACAATCGCGGACCCTATTGTCCTCTTTGTTAAAGGTCCACGGTCTGAATAGCTATACAAACGCACCCAACCTGATAGAGTAAAACCTACCTCTGCATTTCTAAAGACACGCATGAAATGTTCATCAAATTTCTCCACGGTCTTGTAGTAGCCTGTCATGATGTGTCTCTCAATGGTGCTTAAATCAATCGGGTCTGATATACGCTGGTAGTAGTCTTGATTCCTAGTTAAAAAGGCAATTAAATACAGATTACCTGCATGCACTGTATACCTTCCACTCAACCATGATGACTTTGGCCAAAGTAAAAATGCATTCAAACTGGTCTGGCCAAGAAGCTGCACACGTTTTCATACTTAAGTTTATTTGGTCTGATTTTTTTGTTGCACTTAGAAAAATATTTACATCAGTGACACGGCGAGGATTTTATCCACACCTGGCATAGAGGCAGAGTGTGTTAACAGCACGCAATATTACACCTGTTTCGTTTCTCACAAATGAAAATTGTCATTAAGGACAACCACCTGCCACTCACAGCTTTCCAGTGTGTCATGTGCCTCTTAATCCCTCATAGCTACAACATGGATTTAAATCAAGAATTCAACGGATCAAACCAAACAATAATCAAAAGCCAGAACCAACAGACATTGAAGGCTGAACACCAATGAAGCTCAAAACTCTGCTGTGTTCCTACTCTCGAAGGACTACAGACATAACTTTAAAGATGAAGACGTGGTGGTTCTTGACAAAGAGGAACAGTGGCACAAAGGGGGATCAAAGACGCAATCTGTACGATTCAACTTGTTTGTCACACATACAGGAACAGATTCCTAGGCATCTATCACGAGACCAGGTCACAAGTTGCCTTGCAAAGTCCATTGATTATGGACGGAACATCACAAAACTGTCCAAGTGCATCTAAGTACAAAAATTAGATCGATTTCCTGTAATTCAATTCTTCAACGGATCATTCAGCAGGAATTATACAGAACACAGATTGATTTTCCTGACGTTGAAATAATCACTTTGACAGTCGTACATGAAAGTCTGCCAACTAACCTTTTTTTGGACGGCCTATTCATAAATGGTATGGCCAAACTTTGACCGCTGGAGTCTCTGTACGTGCAGACCATGGTGTAGATATCCTTGAAGATCTGGGCAAGTCGTGCTGCCTTAGTGACCTCCACATTGACCTCTGCAGCTGCTAACCGGCGTGTCTTCACAGAGCGAGAAGTCTTCAGAGCGGTGAATTGTGCCATGAATACATCTGGGGAGGGGGGGGGGGGGGGGCGAGGGTCTGATTAGAAAATTGGACTCCCAAAGGCCTAGCCAGGATTTACTCTGTTCTCATATTCCTGGGAATAAAACTAGTACCTGTGCACAGGGAGATGGGATGGAAAAGAGTTGTCGAAAGGGCTCTCAGCGGGTACTGTTTACGCATTACTTGTTTCCGACAGGTAACATTTAAAGCTTTTGATGTACGCTATCTAAAGCTTACTATTTTTCTTCACTCAACTCTTCAGAAACTATTTCTTCTCCTTCCCTGGGTGTCGTCTATATACACATTCCTGCACAGCCACATACTCAATCCATTAAAGTTTCAACGATATTTTTCTTGGGAGTGTAATGAATAGATGGAGCTTTTTCAAACAAAGGGAGAGGGGGTTCAAGTGCGATGAATAGAACCACCCTATTCAGTGTGGTGTCTATTGTTTGCATTTATGCTTGGCTGCATAGTCCGTTCTTGGCATACCAGCACCCCTATCAATAACAGCCGGACACAAGGGATTAATATGGATAATATGGATAATGTGGATTAATATGAAAATTGTGGATTAATATGGATAATGTGGATTAATATGGATGTGGATTAATATGGATAATGTGGATTAATATGGATAATGGGGATTAATATGGATAATGGGGATTAATATGGATAATGGGGATTAATATGGATAATGGGGATTAATATGGATAATGGGGATTAAAATGGATAATGGGGATTAATATGGATAATGTGGATTAATATGGAGTGACCCGCACACAACAAAAAACACAAACAATTTACTCTACTAATCAACCTGAAACTACATGAGTTTCAATGTAAAACTCTAGTGTATCAGTCAAATACAATTACGTCCTTATCTGTCACACAGCAGACACAGTGGGAAAACAAAGCATGTCAAGACTGTACAAGAACGATTCCTGTCTATTACTCAACCGAAAAATGAAGTTAAAATCAACAACCGATACTTAGATATTACCTTTCTTATTTGCATCGGGATTGGTGATCTTCATCCTGTTATTCCCCTGTCTGGCCTTCAAGAGTGACTCTCTGACACGTTTCACTTTTTCGATGTTTCGCAGGAGAAAAAGCCGTCTGTCTGCAATGAGATTCATCTCTCTGACGGACATCGGTCGAGGTAGCAGCAGCCGCAGGGCCTTTAAGGCACTCAAATCTTCAGCAACATTTTCCTGTCAATTGGAGTTCAAAGGCTGTATAAAACATTTGCTTTTGCTATATTTTTCAGAAATGAGAATAGATTTGGGGCAAATACTGCAACACTCGGGCATGCAACTGGGAAGTCACAAAAAAGAGAGCAAATTTAAATCTTTCAAAGACTTTGTACAGGGTTTTTCTATTTTTAATGGCACACATAAGACGTAAAAAAAGAGGAAATCAGCTGATTTGAGAAAAAGTTGCATGCTTGAACACTGACCTGTTTGAAGTTTTATGTGCATAGATGATGGAAACACAGAAAACAGAGAAGAAAAAAAACAGAAGAAAGTGCCGTTCTTGTAGTCTGGTTCCCCGACCCTACTTTCAGAGAAAATGAAGCCATTTATAGACATCTGGGAATTATCAGTCGGGGAACTAGACTATTTCCAATGATGGAAATTGTTACCAAAAAATCAACTTTTCTTGAAAATGACAGCACACCAGGTGCCATGATTTAACAGGATACTTGAGACTTATACAGTCAAGTAAGGAATTTCCTAATAATCCCGTAGTTTTGTTTGTTGTTGTATATTACCTTTAAATAAACTGTGTTGCAGTTCACAGCGCTCATGTTTTCAGTGGGGAAATACAAGTTATCCATTATGTTTTGAAGTCACAGTTTAACAGTTCTGTCAGAATTAAATGCCTCAATAATGTGTGCACATCTTCGCGACAGAGCTTTTCTTTCAGGGGGGGGGGGGAGAGTTGCAGTGAGAACAAAAACAAAATAAGCCTGAAAAGTTAACTTGCTGACCCTTTTTTTGAGGTTGTTTTTGGATTTCCTCTTATCCTTGAAGGGACGGCCATACTTCTTGCCCGTCTTCTTGCCACGGCTTGCTTCTTTCTTGACCATTCCATTCGGTTTCTGTGTCTTTCCGCCAATTGTACCTCTACAATTGCCACTTCCACACATACACTCTTGCTGCACAAGACAATATATTATGACTTTTCAAAATCTTATTAACGACTTATTGAAAGAACTTGCAGAACATCTAACCAAAATTCCAATGAAGTTACTTCTGTAAAGCACAAGAGAGTACGTGTAATAATCTCAAGATCCGAAACAGCTAAGAAGTTGTTGTTATCAACTTAATTGTTCGGCTTCAAAATCCATGAAAACCTGAAATCTAAGGTTGGTGCACTGATCCGAAACATGAAGACTTAAAACTGAAGTTTAAAATATTCAGCACCAATGGTAATTTAATAAAACTGACCTGAAGAGAAAATAGCAAGATTGCATTTGCTTCATAAGCCTGGCTAAAATGTCAATATAATTTTTGGCAGATAGAAAATTTGATATCACAAAGTAAAATAGCATCAAAGAATTATCTGTTTATAAACTACATGTTTATCAAATCAGACCAAATAATGTAAAAGTCGGGTGTGTTGACAAACCTAAATGTCCCACTACGACTGTACAGACTAAGGCATTACCAAATTACAACGTTTTAGGTTCAAAACAAAAGAAACGAAAAGTCCTTTAAAATGTCAACACCAGAATCATGAAAAAGTTATATTGCACTTTAATATAAACTAACTATCTTTGTGTAAGCTTTTGTAGCAACAACTACTGCATCAGATGGCATTATAATTCATGTATAATTGCTAGGGATATGCATCAGAACCGAGTACCCGACCATTCATGTCAGGAACCGGTTCCAGATTATGGAATCGAGTACCCGTACAACTTTACATTATGGCAAAGTAACTTCCCAGAAAATGAAAAAGGAAAGGTTTCGAATGTTATTTTTTGTTGGGAATTTTCAAAATTAAAACACGACTACCGGTACATGGGAAACCAGCACAGATTTCATGTTTATGACGCTCACGAAAATTGACAATAAAGGGAAGTTACCGGTTGTGGTTTTTGTAGTCTGGGTATGAATAAAGAGCCTTGACGAGACATATGTGTAATAGCATGCCTCATTCCACTATAAATACAACTGTATAAAGCTTCTGTCTTTTGTGATATGCTGGCGCATGCACGTGCCGGAACATGTAATGGCGGAGTAGTGATCATGTTTACTAGACAGGCATAAGGATTTTTCAGACTTTTATCTGAAATCAGACTTTTGAATCTCAGAGAAAGACATTATTGCAACTTCTGGGATTGGAAGTTTTGGGTTGGGTTTCTTCAACGGGTACCCGGGTACCCGTAGTTTTTTCAATCGGGTACCCGGTTCTTTTACTACCCGTAAATGCACACCCCTATTAATTGCCTGACTAACATAGCTACCCACAACTTAAAAACAAGAATCAATTAGACACCATGATCAATCCACAGACAAATTTTCATTTTGATACTTTGAGTATTTCTAAAGTTATCATGCAAACAACAAGAGTGGATCAAACACAAATGAAAGGACATACAAACATTAGATGGCGGGGCATAATGACGAACTTGATATAATTAAATGAAAACTGGCAAGCCTTCTGACCCTTACCTGTGTTTCAAGATTGAAGGCATGGAAGTTATAATCATAGCTCAGTTCCTGATGAGTCTCTATGTCCTTCAGAGCAAAGAGGGCTATCCGATACATTCCAGACACGGACCACTTCTGCATCTCACAATTAGGCTCACAGCTATGATTGACGAAGCGACCTTCATTACCATACCGGTAGCCATCGATGACGGTACCCGAATCCAGGTTGAGGTAGTAGTGATGTTTCTGGTATTGATAGTCACTCAGGGCTCTCTTCCACAGTTCTTTCACACTGATGACTTCACCAACATATTCCAGGATAAATTCACCAGCCTTGATTGGATGCTTAGTACGGATTCCCCAGCCGCAATCCTTAGTCTAAGACACAGACCAACGGAAGAGTTACGGCATTAACCCTAATACTGCTATAACTATCATAAGCCCTTCCTCTCCAACAGCTTAGGTGTTTCAACCTGTCACTCGATAGGTTTTGATAGGTAGGGGTAGTTGGCTCCATTTTGGCACCGAAAGAGGGAGGGTTAAAGAGGATCACTATCGAAATGCTCTTAGCTAATACGTGGAGAAAGAAACAATTTAGGGTAATATTTGAAGTACACAGAAGGAATATCAGCACTTCTGCAGATCATGCTTAATAAGCCAGTTCGGTATCTTAAAGGTCAAAGGTTATTCGGGATAAAATTGCTGACGTAATGTCACGCCATGTTACGCGAACGCCCATTCTAATTGAATTTAACACGTGTGTGTTGTGCGAACACCTTTTGTGTTCACATGCGCGCGTTAGGTCACGCAGGTCATTTGGGATAAAATGTCATTGTGCACATGTGCAGTTGAAATACCGAACTGGCTTATTATGGCTGACCAGGGTAGGTGCCTCAGGAAGCTTTACCTTGCAGGATGTGGTAAGACAGGGAAATAGCGACTGGTGCCTGGCACAGGATGGCCGTGGTTTGAAAAAGACCACCTGGCTGGTTGTTGTCTAAACGCACATTCCTGCGCATACTCAATCCATTGTTTGCCTGTTGTTTGCATTACGCTTGGCTGCACAAGCCCATATTGGCATACCAGCACGCCATCAATAACAGCCAGACAGAAGGGGTTAATATCTGCAATGGGCACCGTGAACATCTCTACCAACTTGCTAGGATAACAGTCCACTGTGTCCATTTCTGGGGTGTCTGACAGTGCACAATACATGCAGCATTTCTGTACCATTCACAAGCAAAGTTTGACTCTGCTGCAAAAGCTTGGTTGCTGCCTACCAAGGTTTCTCATTGCGAGGCTAGCCAGCACCACCAACAGCAGGTGCATAAAGCGGATAGTTAGTTCCATTATGAAACAGTCTGCCTGGGGTTTAACCAATGCGCATTGCTCAAGAACCGATCTTTCTTCCTTAA
Source organism: Hippasteria phrygiana (assembly GCA_037893225.1). Classification (NCBI taxonomy): domain Eukaryota; kingdom Metazoa; phylum Echinodermata; class Asteroidea; order Valvatida; family Goniasteridae; genus Hippasteria; species Hippasteria phrygiana. Next base: position 1,982,267 of record JAZGUH010000432.1, read on the forward strand.
ATCCTACACCAATTTGTAACTTTTTTCATCACTTTTCAGAATAACATGACCTATTCACATAAATTGCAATTGTCATTTCTTCACTGTTATTTTCTTACAGTACAAGTGGGCACTACATTTGTACATTTTAAGTATTCATCCATTTAAAAAGGGGGGGGGGGGGCGAACAAGTCAACAAATACAAACATGGTACATGTATATGCAAACGTTACACAGAAAAGACACCATTTTGTAATTAAGAAAAAAACAACAGTTTTTCACCTTTCAGTAAATGCCAGTTCAGTAAAGCATAGGTCGAAATAAACTAATTGATATTTATGGCTTTTGAGTGTCTGCTTACGCTGTTGCAAGTTAGTTTCCACGTCAATTTGGAAATGCAGTGGGTCCGAAATAACCAGCTTGCTGATTACTACTCACCATAAATCTCTGCAGTCCCAGGGCCCACTCGTGTCTTTGTATTCTCTGATTACAGCACGACTCCCCACAGGGACACGTACTGGGAGAGCACTCACTCAGAACCATTCTAGACAAACAATTAACAGACACACGCATCAATCAAATACTGCACAACTCAAATCGCCCAAGTGCACATGAATTCAACTCTTACTTTTCTGATGCAGATCACCGACACAGAAAATACAAGGTTTGGCAATAATATGTTTGATGGTTGTATGGGTTTCTGGCTGCTGAAAAACTCTGAGAAGTGAATCTAACTTGACTTGCCACGAGCAAACTTCACTGCATTCTGTGTGAAATCAGAGAAGTCCCAACTGCCTTCTTTGTAAATGTTGGCATGCGATGCAGTTTGGCATGTTTGAGGCAGTGACGGGACAAACAGAAATGAATATCCATCAATTTTGTATTTTACCATTGTATGTTAAAGTATTCCAATGATTTTACTGATCATTGCAAAAGTAATCCCTCCACAAATACACACATGTAGGTCTGAAAACTGAGATCATTTCTTCGGTATCTATTGAAGATTCATCCCCTATTTAGATCTGGACCCAGGGGAAAAAATCGTACGGGTGGTAGGGCTGGCAACCTAACATGAAGCCAGCCCCACCACCTCTGTTATAGCCATTTATCTAAAGTGGCCTTTAAGCCTTTTATTGGTCAATTTCTATAAAAACACTTCCTCTCTCTGCTAAGTAATGCTATGCACTATTGGAAGCAGCAGAGAGCAATTCGGTTGGGCGACCAGAGTGACTAGACTTAACCATAGTCAATCTAGATGTCACTCGAACGCTGCGTGGTTTGACTAGCTAGTCCAACTGGATCAACCTAGCTCAGGACCATGGTTTCTCTAGTCACTCGCAAGTTACGTCACGGTTTCAAGATGGAGGATAGGTAAACTGGGAAAGTTTTGCAAACGTTTACGGTAAATTGTTAGTTTTGTCCAATGATAATAACTCTTTGCAATAAGATAATAAATTATTTATTGCACTAAAGTTAAATAGAGAAAACAAAATAAATAAATAATAGAAAATAAGAATGACGTACCAACATTTGCTTCGTTAACAACTAGCAGTCGACATTCTTTACAGTCTGTTGTTGCTACACAAACTAGATTTGACGTAGTTGATTGACTAGATGCGTTCGAGTGAAAACAGACCACGCATGCATGATTAAAATCGCAAAATTGACAAAAGGGACTAGATCAGCAGCACCCGAACTTGCTCAGAGATGACTGTTTGCTTAGTAGCCAAATATAACTTCCTGAAATAAAACAGACATCCTAGTAAACTTAACCAACCTATTCAAGCAATCATCACCACACCCCTTGTGTGCAGCATCGTTGGGCCTCGAACAGTTACATACATTTTGTATATTAGACAAAGGCTTCACATCATAGTAGATATCTAAAAGAAAAAAACACAAAACAAAACAAATAATTAAAGAGAAAGGAAAAATGAAACTAAATTAAACTGCCGCCAACTGCAGGAAAAATCTAAGAAAGCAAATATATAAAAAGAATGCTTAAGGGCAGTGTACATGATTGGTCATTGTTGCTATTTCTAAAAATGGGCGGATTTGGGGGTTAGTATGTTATAGGAAATATCGTTACATTGACCTGTTCAAAGTTTTGCATTGTTGGATAGCGAAAAAAACGGAGAGAAAAAACGGCGCACGTTTTCAACCGTCGGGCGGATGATAACCTTTATTCAAGGCACGAGTGGCTACCTGGACATGTGACGCGCCCTGAATGCCAACATGTCCAGGGCGCGCCACTAGCTATGAGCCTTGACTAAAGGCTACAGGGCAGTTTTCCCAACGATTTCCAGCTGGAAATCGTTGGAAGACGATATAAATTTCCACTTTTCTTGACAACGACAGCACACCTGGTGCCATAATTTCACAGGATGATTGAGACTACTATTAACTTACAGTCTAGTAAGGTATTTCGTAATAATTCAGTAAAAAACAAATTTGAGAACTACCAATCGTGTACACTACCTTTAATATGGACATGGATGATGCAATGAAGATCTAAACACCGCTTTTCACAGAACTGCACTGCTGTCAGAGTGACACAGAATATAACACTCAAATGTATTTTTTTGAACAGTGCAATACTTTTTGGCTTTACAAGTTTCCATGAAATGTTGATGACCATTACTGAAAGTCTTTTTGTTGTCGTGGAAACGGCACAAAGGGGACCCGTGTATCATACTCTGAAATTATATGAAAGAACACACCCACACATACATGTACATGAACAATACGACTGGCACTGTGTGGGATTAGTGCGGAGGATGACCATAATGGAGACATCCAGCCAAATGCCAAATACTGATTGTAACTGCTGCCAACCATTTGCTACACGAATCCTCGTTAAATAAGTAGTGTTGTTTGACCACATATATGTCACACTTTCACTTCATTACATGGTACACTTCTCCATTAAAGTCACCAACATGGTAAATGACTCAACATGGTTTTCAACTGTTCCATAAATTAATCAATATTTAAAATTTTTGTTCTACCAATTACAACTACAGGCAAGCATGATCTGTAGAAATCCAAACAAGCAATTGTATATTAGTAAAATGTCACAATCATCCAGCAGCTCTAATGACAGTAACTAAGCTTTTCAGTGAATGCATCTGCATTTAAAGCTATGTACTTTTCATTAATGATGATGTTGATTGCCAAGAGAAGTATGTATCATTTTGTAGTTTTATGTAGATTGCGTATTGTAAAATAAAACAGCCAATTATTTCTGCCATGAAATAACAAACAAGTGACTTTTGGGAGCTATTTTTATGAAGTCCCCGCTAGCCCACTGGTGCCATTTGTCTAAAAGTCATCGCTGGGGGCAGCAAACAAATCTGACGTCATGGGACGTACTCCCCTTTTGTGTCCAGTGCAGTGCTAGACACAAAAGGGGAGTTATTAGTCTGATGACGTCAAATTTGTTTGCTGCCCACAGCGACGACTTTTAGACAAATGGCCCAAGCGGGCTATGCTGCGCTAGAGGGGACTTGATAAAAAATAGCTCTCAAAAAAATCGCTGTTTTATTTTACATAAAACTAGAAAATGACGCAGACCAAGGCTGTTCGATATCCATTTATTTTGATACCAAAATATCGGCAAAAAAATATCGCGATATTTGATATTATCGTGATGACGTCACTTTTTCCTTTATACCGGAAGAATAAAAAAATACATGATGAATTCCCCGATATTCCGGTGTTTTTTTTAAGGGGCCGATACGATTTTCGATATGAACAGCCTTAACGCAGACTTCTCTCCAGCAATCAACATCATCTTGAACAAGACCCTTTGCAGTGGGCAATAATACAGTTCAGCTTGAATATGTCGACTTTATTTTTTTATAAGTAAGCCTATTATAAGTAATACCTATTTTGCTATAGTGGCCAAATTTGCTGTTTCTGTGTAGTATTGGATTTAATGTTTTTACCATCTAATTTAAGGTGGATGTTGTGGTATATTAGATCTCTCTCTATTACACAGAGAGGGCGCTGTTTGAGCTTTTTTGGGCGGCCCCGGGTTGTTCGTGTGCCCTGCTTGAACAACCAATTGGTTGTTTGGGCGGGGTGCGTTGGGGGCCCGGGGTTGTTTGGAGAGTTCTCTGTGTGGTGCTTGTGATTTTTAAGGTTTTATTCTGCATTGTTAAGGTTTTATTCTGCATTGTATTTTGTATTGCCTTTTCTGGTATTTTATAGCTAAGTTTCTTTCCATATTGAGGTACATGTAGCTAGTTTTCTGTGCCTTTTAGGAAACTACTGATTTTTAGTCTTAATTCCTTGGTTTTTATTGTTTTATTGTGAGGCGCTTTGAGGTTTTTTACATAAAGCGCCATACAAATGTCTGTTATTATTATTATCATTATTAAATGTGTCCTGCTCATGCACTGACAAAACCAACTCTATAATGAACCAGGCTGGTTTCCTGGTAAGGATTTCAGCACTTCATATTGTCTCATGTACATCCAAACACTTACATGTAGTTTTAACACACTCCGTCTGCACTCTGATATTTATAGACCGGCATGGATTCCATTTGAGGATGCACTCTGAATGGATTACTCATTCTATTTTGTGATATAGGCCGTCTGAAAAGTAACCTCACAAAATTTTTTTTTTCATCATGAATAATGTTTGAGTGAATATACATGTAGCAGTTAACACATACGCCATGAAACATACACAAATGTCATGACGGATTTGAATATTTGATAAAATTGTCAAGAAGTTAATTTTTCAAAGCGGCTAGCAGTTAGTTTTTTTGTGGAGAAATTAATGCTAGGACAAGGAATTCGGAATATGTTATTGTTTTTGATAATTCAGATGTTAAGCTGGGTTCAAGTACAATACTTGTACTTAAAGAGACAACTGAGCTGAAATATCATTAATGGGAAACTCATTAACAGGGGTGAGATTGGCCAAAAATGAAAAATCCACGAAATCAACATATAGTTTGTATTTGCCTAAAAAGGTACCCCCTTAAGATATCTGTTTCTATTGGTCTATATCCACTTTTACAGGTAAAATCACCTTTAGGACAACACCTCATCAGGAATTCCAGATTGCAAAAGAGATTCTTTAAGAATTCTGAAATCCCGACAAAAAATCCTGAAATCAGGAAAAGTCCTGACAAATCTCACCCCTGCATTAAAATTGTTGATCTGCATCCAAATTTGAGTATTTTAGCCACACATACGGAAAATGTACATGTAAATTAGCAATTAAAAAACATCCTTGTGGGTTTGTTTAACGCAATTTTTAAAAACTCATTAGTAACGAAAAACAAAACATGTCCTTTGAAGCACCCGCATTTTTGTCTCTCTCCAAACCCATCAAAATGCAAATGAAAGAGAGGAACCTATTGCATGCTTTGAATAAACATTTTCCACATTCTCAATGCATTATGGCTATGGAGGACAAACAAACCATGCAATTTATACACAAGCCTATGGCACTGTGAACCAGTCCAAATACATGTATTCATTAATTTTAAATGCTGAATATCTGTCATGAGTTGAGGGATACTCTTTTCACATATCTTTGCATGGAACATAAGGAAAATAATAACCAGAAAAATCAAATTTTAAATGGCAATAAAAATAAAGGAAATAATTGGGGAATCCCTCTCAGGGTACCAGTGACTGATGAATGCAACTTTCTGGAATTAGAACAGCTAATAATGTCACATTATTAGCCAACCAGAAGAGGATTTTTGCAACCATGACATCCAACATGTGACCAATCACGTCCGTTCTAATGTGCTTGCTCTTCTAATGCCAGTAAGGGCTGATGCTGTTCCCATGATGCTTTGAGAATGTTGAAAAGGTTGATTGATTTGGGAGATTTTAATGTCACAGAAAGCCACTATAAAAATAGGAGTGGCAACCTTTGAAAAAATTGCCTAGCATAATCACAAAATAGAAGCAAAAAAGCTACGCCTTCTTCAGCAGAAAACTGAATTTGTGAGAATGTTGGCCTACAGCTAGGATATGTATGCATATAAATTACTGAATAAAGTGCTTGAAATTTCATTTAAACCTTTTACTTGTTATATGTAACAAATAATTTGAAAAAGGAACATGTCATCAAGCTAAAGCTTTTCAACTTCAAAGAAAGCCATGCATTTCATCCATATATCCGTGTCTGCCAAATGTCAGACTTGGATCTTGTTTACAGTACATTGCATTTGAAAGTTAACCTGGAAATGGGAATTTCTCTTCACACTTTTTCTCTTCCCAGTGAATTCATTTTCATTTCACAAAATGTGAAAAAAAATTCACACAGTGGGAAAATATTTTCAAGCCTTTGCACACGAGTGGGAAAATATTCTCACACCTTTTCTCAAAAGTGGGAAAATAATTTCCCACTTGAAAAGTTGTTTGGGAAATGTGAAATGTTATTGCGAATGTGAATGGGAATTCTTTTTCACAAAATTTCCCATTCACATTCACAGTGTTAACTTTCAATTGCAATGTACTATATCTCATATGCTCCTAATTGTTTAAAGGTAGTATACAACATTTGCAAACATAAACAAAAAAACTACTGAATTAATACGAAATAACGTACTAGACTGTAGGTAAATAGCAGTCTCACGCATCCTGTGAAATCATGGCACATAAAATACTAATCCCCAAATCCATTTATTTCTAAAAATTACAGCAAAAGCAAAGTGTGTACACTGCCTTTAACGATCCATTACAAAAAGTCAAAAGTCTCTCGGCACAAAATTTGGCACAAAATGTATGTCAACTTTGCTGTAACTATAAGCTGGTGTAACCCTCTCTGAAATATCAGTTAGAGCATGAATAGCACAGGTCAATGAGTCACTGTGAGTCAGTCATCAGTCTCTTCAACCATCCCTCTTTGCTAGGCTTCCCCATACTACAAGTAAGCACTTCATGCAGTTCCATTCAACACCTTCTTGAATGATAGATTGACAATTCAGCAAATATCTTTCTTGATGATTTCAATGCAAAAGATACGCCAACAAGATACAACACTTATTACAGAATACTGCTTTCATTAGCACTCGAAAACAGAGGCGCCAATCACACCACAAAGATATTTCTGAAATGGTTCTAATTCACAAATGGGTTTTTGTAAACTTACTATTTCTGAGTTTTTTGTACTTGGATGGATCCTGTCTGATGGACAGCTTGTTGTGAGTGTGCAGCCACCAAAGGTCATAGGGCAACTGAAAGTCATCATCCTCCTCCCAGAATAACGAACCTTTACACAAACCCAAGGCAAAAATGTTAGGACGTGTATTTGTACTTTATTTTGATTAAATCCTGACATTAATACACATTATTTATTCCCTTCAGTTTATGTATGTTTAATGCTGATACTAAGTGGAAATAAAACAGACAATTAACCACTTTAATACGGACCACAAAACCACCGCAATGGCCGCAATTTGATAACAAAAAGACCACCTGGCTAGTTGTCTATGCGTATTAATGCACGTAATCGATCCATTGTTTGCATTGCACTTGGCTGCACAAGCCCATGTTGGCATACCAGCACCCCAATAATAACAGCCGGACCGATGAAATTAAACTACAAATTTGTCAAAAGTCACATGAAGTTGTGAATACAATCCAGAGGTGCGTCACACAATGTTTGCTGTCTGTCACCATATTCATCATGTAATGTTTTCCCATCACTGAAGTTAGGCCTTCGCATTGTCACTTAAATGTACACTAAGATGTCCCCCCCCCCCCCCCATATCTTTCTTATTCCTAAGATTCAGTGTCAATGTCACACTGTACTTCCCTATCATCTTCGTTGCTGTTCATTATCCTACCTGATAAGATTGGCAGAGGCAGCAAGCCATATTCTTGGATGCAATCGGTCTCTTCCTCCATCTCGTCTATGTCTTTGCTTTCACTCTCTGCTTGGGTAGTAAGTCTGCAGAGACAAATGAAGAGAGAAGGCCATGTTTTAGAAGAATTCAAATACATCATAAGTTAAGCAATGGACTTTGAAACAACCAAAGTTATCAGTTCCAATGGTTGCTGGGTATGAGGACACAGAAATGGACATTTATAAGGCCTTTTCACACTACGAAAAATCTCGGTGTTGGACCCGGGTCCGACCCGTGTTAACTAGACTGACCTTTTCACACTGCAACCTTTCAACACGGCACTGACCCGTGTAGAGCGCTCAACCCGGGTTGAAACTCAAACCTGCTCGGGAGGTGGGTTGAGAACTCTCGACCCGTGTAGAGAAGTTGGACCCGTGTTGAAAGTCATAGTATGAACACCTTCGTGTTGAGTTCGACCCGTGTAACCGTGGATCGGAGTGTGCGTGCAGAGCACCACATACTAGGCTGTTCGATATGACGATATATGCCGATGTTTCGGTATTATGTTGCTTTTTCAGTTTTTGCAGCGTTTATGGTTTCTCCAAGTGTGTATACGTTAAGTGTGGATTAGTCTACATGTAGATTACCTTGCTCGAAATTATTTCCAATAAATTTGACGGCAGAATAGTACATAACGTATATGGAGGAATAAAAAAATACATTCTGTACTAAATGTGTCATTTCTTTAATCGTTTTAAACCCCGACATGACTTATCAGACATCTCCGCGCTGTATGTAGTGCACATTGCGTGCATGCGTATTCCATCATTAGTGTAGTCTTGGTCAAATGCAAACAACCGCACTGAACGCTACCACATTATTCCCAGTGTACAATGTACGTACATGCAGCTAACATTTTGCGAACTTCGTCTCGAGAAAAGGCTATTAAGACATGAGGGGGCCGTGGTTATTGCTCAATATGGGGAACCCCAAAGTGCATCTGTGCGTGCGCGTTGCTTTGTTGCAAACAGCTAGCCTTGGCCGGTGGTCAAGTACAAGTGCGCATACAAGCATGGAGGAATAAAACACACTGGATACTTTTACCTTCGATATGTCAGAGAAAATGGGCCCCAAATCAGATAAAAGATCGACATGGAATAAGGAGGAGGTAAATGCTATATTGGACTGACAGCTCCATCCAAAGCCAGCTCGATGGAATGACGAGAAATAATAAGGTTTTCGTCAAAATAAGCGAAGCGTTGATGGCTGCTGGGTTTCCAATTCGATCTGTAAATTCAGCAACGAACCTGCAGCATTGCTCATGCACGCGCACCACACACGTTAAACACGGTTCCTTCCTCCATGGTTCATAATACTTTCATGAGATTCTTTTTGTGTAGTGTGAAACGATCGCACAATACATGGGTCGAAACATTACACGTGTAGCAAAAATGCTGGCACTGCGTTGAGTAGTGTGAAAAGGTAGCGTAATTGACCCGTGTTGAAATTTTAAGAAGTCTACACGTGTCGGACCCGTGTCGGACCCGTGTAGATTTCAACACGGGTCGAACGTACATAGTGTGAAAAGGCCTCTAATGTGATTTGAACACTGGAATTTAATGACTGGCTGCCTCAAGAGATTCAATCTGCAGATATTAGGTTCTAATTTTGATTAGTGTAGAGTAAAAAAAATATCTGATATTCATAGTTACATGGAAAGAAAGCTACCCTGTGGTATCCAAGTCATAAAAATCCTACTGCGTGCCTCCTTTAAAAGGTAGTGTACATGATTGGTCATTGTTGCAATTTTCAGAAATGGGCGGATTTGGGGGTTAGTATTTTTCTAGAAAATATCGTTTTACTGACCTGTTCAAAGTTTTGCGTTGTTGGATGGCGATTTTTTTTAGAAAAACGGCACTCGTTTTCAACCGTCGGGCGGATGATAGCCTTTAGTAAAGGCGCGCGTGGCTACCTGGACGTGTGGTGCACCCCGATGCCAGCATGTCCGGGGCACGCCACTCGTCCGGGTAGCCATGCGCGCCTTGACTAAAGGCTACAGGGCAGTTTTCCAACGATTTCCAGCTGGAAATCGTTGGTAGACGATATAAATTTCCACTTTTCTTGACAACGACAGCACACCTGGTGCCATCATTTCACAGTATGATTGAGACTACTATTAACTTACAGTCTAGTAAGGTATTTCGTAATAATTCAGTAAAACAAAAATTTGAGGATTACCAATCGTGTACACTACCTTCAAGGGAATAACTCAATGAGAACAGAATACATAGTTTCAAAGAATTCAGCATCACTTAAAAAAGTATTTTCCAAAGCTTCAATGGGACTGAGACAAGTCCAATCAAATCTGAATGACAAACAACCAAAGTGAACTATCATGAACTGTTAAATATCAGGAGGTCTCTTTATCAAATTTCCTGGGGGCTCAAATAATCTTGTAGAGATTTTTGACAAGAGCTATGAAACTATCCAGCCCAATGACCTAGACACACTTAGGTGCCATTAGCTTGGACCTGCACTTGTGCATATCACACATTTGGCACAATCAATAGGCTTTTAGTGACCTAGAAGTGGAGATGAGGAAGCGGGCAGGCTATTCAGGTTTTTGCTGCGGAATGTATTGATTTTCTTTCTGGTCAATGGAAGATTTCTAGTGCAAGATAAAAGCTTGATATCCTGGTTTGAGTTGTGTGCCCACAGGGGGAATTTTTACTGCTATCTTAGAGGTGAAGATGTGATAGGGCGATATGCTTGGTTTGGGGAGGAGTAGAGCTCTCTCATACAAAATGCATGTTTACTTTAACCTAAGATCTCCATGTCTGCAAGGTACATTTTACAAATCTTTAAAAAATCCCCCGAGAGAGCACAGTTTTTGCCATGGCGGCGTGAAATGCGCCGTGGTCTACTGTTGCTTATGCTGCTGGTTGGGTGGGTGGGTGGGTGGGTGAGATTGTTTTTGCATTCAATAGGGGACCTTTAACAAAAGAGGACAATAGGGTCCCCGATTGAGAAAGGTCTCCGTTTGAAAATCGTGTACAAAACCAATGGGAGGCCTTCTAAAAAAGTTAGAGTACAAACAAAAGAGGGACAATAGGAGGTCCCCGATTGCACCTGTTTACACAATTGGGTGGGTTGGTTGGACGGTGGGTGGGTGGACAGTTTACTCGGGTGTATATGTTTCCATGCTCCGCTTGTATCACGGCTATGCAAGTCAGTTGGGAATGGTGTTTTTGTTAACACTGATGCGCATGCGTCTAATGAACGTCTAATCTGCATATTATATCACGCCCCATTGCATTGCAAAATTCGCGGTTGTACGGTTCGTGGACCAGTTAAGTTTTAAAGCGTATACCCGCCGTGGGCTGTACCACTTTGTACATGTACTTGTACTTGTTGAATGTGGACCTCCTCTTCATCATGTAAATAAGAATTCTTTGTAACACTCTGCATTATGCTCGGCACGTCCAAGCAAATTTAAGTAGCACCTAATTATCTTCAGATTTACCTTTCTCCTCTAACTTACTTTATTCACTGTTCATTCTATTAGGCAGCGTTTTCAAAGTTCCAATTTATAATAAAAATAATCAGATTTAATACAACACGACACATGTAATTTGAATTTCAAAATTTAATGACTGAAGCTGGAAAGCCAACAATGGAGAAAAAATTGTAAGAGTAAATAAAAAAAATTAACAAATTTAATACAAAAATTTCAACACATGCCATTTCCCCCATCAATTCCATTCTCAAATTTCTTTCAAAGTATTAGATATTGTCCCAATGCAGCAACAAAATAAATTTAGACAATCTCCAAGGCAACGGATATCATATGGCAGACCCATATATGGCAGACTCATTTTCTGAAAGGTCAATGGTGTCTGGGAAGAATTGAAGCAATTTTCAGAGAAAAATTGATTTTGACATGACAGACAATCATCTCTGTCACTGCATGTGTTGTTTTATTTGTTCACAAATCAAAATTAATTAGTTTTTTTCAACTATTTTATCATACCAAATCAAATTTTGGTCATGACTGTTGCAATTGTGTGAACAGCAAATCATTCTGCCATTTCTCTTTGACCAATGGAAAATTTGTTATGTGCCTAATATTCAAGCAGGCATTATGGAGAATGCTGAGTGCTGATAACGTGGTCTATTTATTTAATAAAAAATCTTTTTAAATTTTTTTTATTTATTAAACAAAAATAATGTTATTATTTTCAAATCCATGTAGATGAATTCTCATTTGTAGAGCTTTTAAATTCAGATGGAATATGCTGTTTCTACATTATTTGGCACAGTAGTCTTAACCCCTTGCGTACGGATGCCGCAAATATGCGCCAAAAAAACAGTGCCACCAGGCCAGATGACGCAATTGGACGCCGTTTGTGCAGTTTCAATCCATTGTTGGATTATTGTGTATAGGTTACGCTTGACTGCACAAACACATTGTAGCGGTTCGCTTGGCTGCTAGAGCCGCCGCGGCACCCTGATGTCTCCCGTAAAATACCGTACTCAAGGGGTTAACAAGATATAATGCTGATCAACATCCCTCCATTAACATGTGGACCTTTACAAACAAAATAAACAGCAATTTCCGAGATTAAATTTTTGGGATTGGCTTTCTTTAACAGGTACCCATGCACCCGTGCTTTTTTTTTTAATCGGGTAACCGATTCTTGTGCTACCTGTAAATGCACACCCCTAACATAAACTGATTTGATACAATTCTGTGTGTAATGAGATGGAAACTGAAGGTGGTGACACTGCTCAAGTGATGGGCAGTTCAAGGCTAATGAATATAAACAGCAGCTTAATAATAATATTAAGTGATACCTATAAATGTGACGCATTTGTTCCACAATTTTTATGAAATGATGCATTGGAGTGCCTGCATGATAACAGGCTGTAACTTCTATATGTACTGCCAAATGAAACCCAGGCTACATGTACATACATTGTGCACTCGTCATAAGCTTACTGGTCTCCCATATTAACCAACATATAGATAGCTGGAGGAAGAGAGAGACACAGAGCTGAAATCTCAACACACAAACACCAAGTATTGCATATACATGTATGCATTGCACGTAAGTATTGCACAAGTTGGTGTGATGATGCTCCCCCTGGGATATTTTGCCAACTACATGTACATTGTACATCATGTACATGTACCTGTATATGACACATATACAATGTATTTTACAGATGTGAACAAATCACTAGCCGATAGGGCAGAAAATGCGAGGAAAAATTTACCCTTTATGCTAAAAAAACAACAACCTTGCTCCTATCAAAATATGTAAACAAAGCGTGATGTCATTCTCCGTTGATTTGTATCAGTCAGTGGATTAGTCTCCGTCATGTCTGGGATTTGCTTTTCATAAGAATGTGTTCTTTACTGCTCGGTGCTCACACGGTCTCTTACACATGTATAAATGATGTATTTGATCTTTTGACATCAAAAATCTGTTGGCTGGTAAACAGATCATAAACAACACTAACATATAATACTATGGTATGGCTGAAAGTAACAGCTGGGATCCATATTACCATGGCAATCCAGGTGTTAACTCTTACGGTAGCAGGTACATACATGTACATTGTGGCCTGGAATTATCATACATGTTTTGAAACTAAACTTCAGTACAGAAGGTCAAACCATAAACTTCTTTAAATTTTTAAGAAAACCAAAACGTTCTTACTTCCATTAACCCCTTGAGTACGGTTATCGTAGTGAGGCGTTGGGGTGCCGGGGCGGCCTATGCAGCCAAGCGAAACAGCCACAATGTGCTTGTGCAGTCAAGCGTAACATACACAATAATCCAGCAATGGATTGAAACTGCACAAATAGCGGCAAATGGTGTCATCCGACCTGGTGGTACTGTTTTTTTTGCGCCATTTGGCGTCATCCGTACGCAAGGGGTTAAAGGAACCTTCATGCTTGACTATATCATGAAAGTGTGATAATTCAAGTTCATATTTTAATTGAGATTAACATTATTTACTGATTGCTGTGTATTTAGTGTAATAATTTACCGCAATAAGATATGGCGCTATACGTAGAACAGAGCGCCTAACAATACTGGGAGGAGAAAATAAAAATGAACATAAAAATTACTTCTGACTAGCGCCCACCCTTACAAAGATACTGACAATTTAGGAGACCACCAACATATAGGGCAAGATAGTTGGTAGAGCGCAGGTACAGTGTTCCAGAGGTCGCAGGTTCGAATCCCGCTCCTGCCAGTTTCTTTGTTCACCTTGAAAATGTATTCAAATTTACCTAGTCAGTTTCCCTTGTGGATTGTTTGACAGATTATATAAATGTGATTTTTTTTTGTTCTTTCAAAATAGTTAACCTCCATTATTCGGTTGTACATGTAGAAGAAACTCCATTGAATTGTTCGTACATTAGTCTCCTTAGAAAGGGTAACAATGGGGACAATGGTACCCCACGAGGGAGTCTTTAGAAATCGAGCTACCCCACAAAGTTAACGCTATGGGTTTTGAGATTCCAATAGGGACAAAGGAGAATAAAAGAAGGGAAGTAAAGTCTACAATAGTGGTACCCCGTATGGGTGCATACATGTATGTAAGGATGTATGAGAGCACAGACATTGTAGCTTTAACATTAGCTAATTTCCCTCAAACAAAAAATATTTTGAAGTTTTTCTTTTTTCACACAATTAATTCATTGTACTAGCTGTGATATTTTGAATCTTCCGGGTACATTAATTTATAAGTAACTAGGTCAAAAGTTGCGAGGATGTTTGGGCTACTTTATGAAAACAAACATTTTGTGTAAACTGGATGATTTCCAGTTTTCTAAAATAATACACATGGTCAGAAAAATACTTGTATCTGCATATTTCTGTGAAAAGATGGTAAACTCGTTTCACAAAGTAGCACTTAAGTTGAGTGTTAGATTGAAAAACCTCTTTTTACCACGTGCCTCAAAATCGGTGCATGCATTTTAATACATTTGGCAGAATGTAGGCTAACAGGGGAAAATAATGTTATTAATTCGTATAATTAGCCAATTAAGCATTGTAACTTGTCAAAGATGTAAATAAGCACAGAACACCTAAATTAACAAACGAATGTTTAAAGATTTACACATTTATGCACAGTGCAATTTTGTGCCGTCAGTGGTGATATAATTTACTACAGGAATATTGAGTATGAGCTTTAAGTTGTTATATTTGGAGACTGGATAAATACTCACGGATCTATTTTGAAGGAGCTGGAATAGATGCCTGCTGTCCAGTACGTCTTCTTGGGTACAAGTCTCTTCTTGGCCAGTTGTCTTGGACCACATTTACTGGACGTGAATGCCCTTGATAACTTGGGCCCCGTGCTAGCTGCCTTGGCTCTACAGACAGACACCAACGGTTTCATCTTCTTGGTCTTGTTGGTTGCCGAGGACTGTTGTACACTGTTCACCTTGTCAGGAGACTTACAGTTCAAAGTTGATGGAGCTGTGCAAGGGGTTGGATATGGAGCTGTACTAGTGGATGGCTGCGATGATAAACTGTCCAATAAAAAGAAGAACATATGTAAGAAAAACAACCTTCTTTGGGAGTATTATGTCACAATAAGGGATCAGATTGTCAATGAAGAAAAAAGTCTGAAAATTGATGAAATGTCAGAAAAATATATTTTTCTATTTAATAATGTCTTTCTCTGAGATTAAAAAAGTCTAAATTCAGATAAAAGTCTGAAAAATCTCATGCCTGCACAAGTCATATCACAAGTCATATCACAAGTCATATCACAAGACATATCACAAGACATATCACAAGACATATCACAAGACATATCACAAGACATATCACAAGACATATCACAAGACATATCACAAGACATATCACAAGACATATCACAAGACATATCACAAGACATATCACAAGACATATCACAAGACATATCACAAGACATATCACAAGACATATCACAAGACATATCACAAGACATATCACAAGACATATCACAAGACATATCACAAGACATATCACAAGACATATCACAAGACATATCACAAGACATATCACAAGTCATATCACAAGTCATATCACAAGTCATATCACAAGTCATATCACAAGTCATATCACAAGTCATATCACAAGTCATATCACAAGTCATATCACAAGTCTGGTGTCAAGCCAAGTCACAAGCTGCACATGTATTAAAATGAGCTGTGACAAAAGCATTCCTTTGTCATTGTTATCCCCTGGAGCTTCGGAACTGATGAGTTGTGATTGGACTTGCAATTGTCTTGATTACAACTCTGACATGTCTGATAGCAACAAACTTTAAAAGTATCTCACTATCTCCCATCCTCTAGGGATTTTCAAAATAGATTGGCTCATCACATCAACATGCATTACTTGTGACCGATTTCACAAAACTAATCTAGATTGTTCTAACCCCTTGAGTACGGTTATCGTAGTGAGGCGTTGGGCTGCCAGGGCGGCCTGTGCAGCCAAGCAAAACAGCCACAATGTACATGTACTTGTGTAGTCAAGCGTAACATACACAATAATCCAACAATGGATTGAAACTGCACACGTAATACCAGCAAATGGCGTCATCCGGCCTGGTGGCACTCTTTTTGCGCCATTTGGCGTCATTTGTACGCAAGGGGTTAATGAGGGCTTGCACAATCACTATGGTGATTTGCATTGTGCCGTCACCTGCTGCTGAGGACATACTACCAGTACTCTTCTTAGGACAATCTTAGCACTTTGTGAAATCGGGCCCCTGTCACAGTTTACATCTATATTACATCTCTTGCAACCATTGCAGCTGTGTTTGATTGACTTTCTTTCATTCAAATGATAAAGATGTTCTGTAATGATTTAATACTCTATTTGTCTGCAATTTTTTGCTTCATAACTAAACCAACAGATGAATGCTCCCCTGGCTGAACAAACATGCACATATGCTTAAATTCTTTCACCCTTTTATAATTCTGCAGAAAACGGACTAAAGATTAAATGTTACAAGCTGCTAATATATTGTTGTTATTGATGTGTCTGGTGTGATTGTTACCTTCCTGCTGGCTGCTGTACATGTACCACTACACCATGTACATGGAATGAGCTCATATCAGCCAGCTGGACGTTATTGCTGGAACTGCAAAAAAAGAGTAGTACCGCTACTGATACCACTTCCAAACAAATATGAAATGATCCCTAACGGCCATTTAATTCAACAAATTCTTAAAAAGACTCACCTTATAAGTGAATTATCTGTGCATGTTACTAGTGGCTCTTTCATGAGTTTGCGTTTTTTGAGTGGCTTTGAAGACTCATCTACAGCAGTTACATCCACTGTTCTCTTCAGGACAATCTTCTGCACTTTACTCATTTGGAGTTTCTTCTTCTGGACCTTTGGAACTTTAGTTTTCGGTGAATTCTTGGCCACACTAAATGTCTCAGGTTCATGTAGCTTAGAGTTAGAGTCAACGGCTTCCACAGCACCATCCATGGGTAATGTGTTTTTACATGGCAATGTCCCATCTTGAATCTTCTCGGTGGTTGCTGGATCAGCAACGTGCGAGTTGTTTTCTGGGACAGAGGACACATTCACTTCTGAAAGAGCTCTGCATGCTTGCGCATCTTTGACCGAGTTATACTCATTCAGTGTCTGTTTGCACGGGGCTGATCCTTCAGGCTTCTCCAAAGCACCCACAGTGATCGACTCAACACACAAGTCAACCTTACAGATCTTCTTCGCTGGAGTTGATTCTACTGAAGCTTCCGCATGTTCAGCCTGTTCAGCCTCTGGTGCTGGTTTGGTCTTGTAGCTTCTCTTCCTTGCAGGTGTCTTAGGTGTCTTAACTGCACTGCTCTGGACCTTGCTGGGTTGTGTCTTGCTAGTTATGCAAGCCGTCTGAGTACAGAGGGTGTCTCCACTGTTGGCTGCTGTTGACCCAAGCTCAGACTGAGACTTGTCAATAACAGCAGCACTACCAGTACTCTGCAGTTCTATCTGCCTCTGTGGTGGGCCACTGCAGCTCTTCAATCTGTCGAAGATGTTATCGGGTATCTCATCAACTGTTTTCGCAACAGATGGTTCTAGGGTGTGGAGCTCTTTTCCCGTTTTGGCTGCCATAATAGTACCATCAGTCCGTTTGTGGAACTTTAGGCTTGGACTTCTTTTGCCTTTCATGCTTCTACTTTCAACACCAACACCAACACCAACATCCACAGCTGAACACTTTCTGATGCAGGCTTCAATGGAGTCTACCATGCTCTGTATTCTTTCAGAGCTCACTATTTGTTTACCACTTGCAGGTGACTCAGTACTCTTACTATCTGGTGTGTTTCTCTGGATACACACCTTAATTGAATCAAGGATAAATTCTTCTGATTTAGTTTTGTCTGCTTTTAGTTTCTTGGTCTTTTTAGTCTGCGTTACCGTTTCATGTCCGGTTTCATTTTTTTGTTGAGCTGGTGACAACGACAATGCATTTGATACTTCAGACGCAGTGCAAGATGTAAGCGTTCTGGAAGTTACTTTTCTTTGTTGTGGTTTCATTTCAGGTGGGTGGGGATTATTTGTAATCTCCTCTTTCTGTTCTAGAATATTGTTGTTCTCAAAATCTGCATCTGTGATGTTTTCTACATCTACAGCAGTGTCAGCTACTTCACCAGTTGGTCTGGGCTCGTTTGTTTCCTCTTCCTTTGAGAGGCCAGCCAACAAAGCCTCTTCAGCACGCTTATTTGACATTTCAAGCTTCTTTTTCAGGTATGCTTTTGATTTGGGTGGGGTAAATCTGGCAATTCTTCTCCTTCTCTTCTTCTTGATGGATGGTTTCAAACCGACGTCAAGGTTTGCTGTTCCATCTGAAACTGAAGTAACATCGGTTACAGAGGAGCCAATAGTTTCTTTTTGAGATTGACAGGCTTCTGTTGCTTTGCAATCTCCACATTCAAGAACTACAGGTGTCTCTTCAACTTCAGAATATGATGAATCTTGGCAATATTTCCTGTCCTTATTTTCCATGACATCACTTCCATTATTAACTGCTGCAGAATCTCCTACTTGAGTACCACATGTAGTTCCTACATCCAGGACAGAAGATCCATGGTGAACTGGTCCACTCAGCTGATAGTTGCCATTCTGTTTTACGGCAGATGGTTGTTGCACTTTCTGATCAGTACAGGCACTGGAAGACATGCCTTCTTTTGAGTCAATGTCAAGTGATGACTTACTATCAACTGATTTGATAACTTTAGTCCTTTTTGATTTGGGATACTTAGACACAACATTCGTTGATGTCTTGCTGTTCATGGCTTTCTCTGTTTCTTCCACAGCTGGTATCTGTTCCCTTGATTCCGAGTCATGTTCCCCATCCATTTTGGCAACTTGTTCTGGTTTCTGTTTTCCAAAGATTGACTGTGGAAAGTTCACCTTTGTGTTAACTGAAAGCACATCAATGACATCAAGATTAGTACTCTTGTGCCAAGAATCACTGTTCTGGAACATTTCGCTCAAAGCAAGTGTAGATGGTTTGGAGGATGTTTCAAGAGAGTTAAATGTTAAGGTGTCCGGACTGCCTGAGTTGCTGAAGTACTGTTCGCTCATTTCCTGTTTGCTTTCTTCGTCATCAACAAAAAAATCTTTCCTCCTCCTCTCTTCTTTCTCCTTCCTTTTCTTCTTGCTTGATTTGTGTTTATTCGTTTTAGAGTGGGGATTACCGAGGACTGTAGCAAGGTAAGATGGCCGCAGATAGCTGCTGTAGTTTGGATTGAGTTTTGCAATGGCTGATAAATGGTTCTTAGGTTCTAACGCCTTACCATTGTAACTGGACAATGTCTTTGTGACATCATGTATGTCTTCCTGAATATCAAGCTGCAGTGCCCTAAGCTCCAATATAACAGCATCTAACTCAAACACAAAAGCAGGACTCATTCTGCCCGGTTGCCTCATAAAGCGATATTTCTTCCGTCTCCTCCTGTGTGGACCAAAATGCCAGTTCATTAACTTCCGATGCTTATCTTTCTTACCATAACTGTACAGACCATGCGCTGAGGTAGCCAGTGGGTGTGTTTCTAGAAGCTCACTTGACATGTCCGACTCTGTAACTGAGGGCACAGAGCGACGTCTGTGCTTGTCCAAGACATGCTGGTCTGGATTACTATTATTATCCGTTCCAATTCCACTGTCGCTGAACATTGTTTCCTCGCTCATGCAAGTTGTGGCACTCTGAGGTGAGGGAGTCTGTTCCTTATGTTGCTTCTCTTTAGATCCTTCCATTATCTCCGGTCTGATTGGATCAACATTTAATGACCTCTTCTTGGCAGCTTCATGCAAAGTTTTTACAGGTTCAGCAAATACATGTGGGATTTTGGTTGGTGTTCCAAAACATGAAGAACTGACAGGTGACACAGGTGCAGAGACTTCCTTATTGGGGCTGCAGGTCTTGACAGATTTGGGACTACCTATCTTTGGAGAATTCTGCAGTTGTTTGTCTTGATGAAGCATTATGGTCTCCTCCTCATCCTCGTCATCATTGCCATTTTCAAGCAGCCACTCACTCATAAGTCTGGCCACACCTGAGCCAGATTTCTTGCCCTTTCCTTTGCTTGGGGGACACGGTGGTGAAGATAAGGGAGAAGCAATAGGCTCCTCATCTGGAATGAGTATATGAAGAGGAGATGTTCCTCCCAATGGTAGTCTAGTAGGCGGTGGATGTGGTCGATCGGAAACCAATTCCTTGTACTTTTCTTTTGTTTTGTGTTTCTTGGCCTTTTTAACCTTTTTCTCTTTTTTACTGATTTTACTAGCCTTTGATCTTCTGTTAATTTTGGTGGCCACCTGAAGCAATCCATCAGTGTGTACAATGGTAGAACTCAAAACTTTGGCCCTACAACTCTTGGACTTTCCAGACTTTGACTTCTTTGTAGACTTTTTGGACTTACAAATCTTCTTGGGTACTTTTGTTACCATTTCCAAGACAGGCGGGATGCTGTTTTCTGAGGGACTATTTAATGGTAGGTGTGAAGCAACTGGTAGCGGACTCACACAAAGGTCAAGCTTCTTCTTTGACTTTGTGTTGCATGCCTTCTCTTTCACTATTTTCTCCTTTGGCGATGCTGTAGTTGATTTTGTCTTTGGTTTGGATTTGGTGGGTTTCGGTGATGTATAGGACCTGTTCACTGCTGGATGACTCTTGGAAGACGGAGATGTGATGACTGCGCAACTTAGCTTTGGCTCACTGTCCTTGTCCTTGCTTTTACTCTTACTTCTCTTTGGTTTCTTAATGCTGGCATGATCAGCTGCAACCACCAGATTAACTTTGGATAAGTCTACCGAAATGGGCAAACTTTTGTTCTTTTTCTTACAGCCTTTGATTTTGGTTTTTGCACTTGATTTCAGATCTTCCGATGGCTGCTTGGTTTTCTTGGCTTTGGTTTGTTTTACAACAACAGATTCATCAATTTTTGTTTTGGACTTCATGCTTCTCTTGGGATTTTCAGTCGGTGCTTTTTCCTTTCCCAGTCCAGTTTTACCATGTGGCACACTGACTTTGGAAGTTCTGTTCCCAGATGCTTTTGTCAGTTTGTCTGCAATGGAAGCTGAATCTTTTACACTGCTTGAGAGTTTGGCTTTCGGGAGAGATAACTTGCTTTTGATTGGACTGCTGATATTTTGCTCTTTGGCAGATTTTTTGACACACGTGCTATTCCTTCTGTCTATTTCAACTGGAAATTCATCTGCAGGTTTAGATTTGGGTGACCTAGCACTAGACTTTGTGACAACTGTTGATTTAGAGTAAGTATTTGCTGGCGTGGATGGGCTTGACTTCGATGGAACAGCTTTTGAAGACTTTGCCTTCTTTGCCTTTTGACAAGCTTTTGGGGCTCTAGATTGTGGCTTTGGCGAAGGGGTTTGTTTTGCTTTGGGACTGTAACCAGAATGTACAGTGTACTGGGACTCTGAGACAGCTACAAACAATGAAGAGGTTTTACCATCCGCTTCCTGTTCATCACTTGTAAGATTTGATGTGTCAGACTCCTTTTCAATAATAGCATCAGCTCCAAAATTGTGTGAGTAAGAGTGGTATCCAAAATTCAAGGTCTCAGTAGGTGGATTTGAAGAGTCTAATGCTGCATCTCTACCATCATCCATTTCCATCACTTCCACAACCATTCCTGTATCAATAGGCATTTGTATTCCTGAAGGAGGAACATGAATATTTTGCTGCTGGACATGCTGTGTTATTTCACTTGGTGGCAATTCCATGGCTAATGCATCGTCTGCAGTTCTTCCGGCCATAAGTATTGACTCCTCACAAACCTGAGTTCTATTTCCATTCCCATTTCCAGCGGCTGTGGTATCTGTCTTGGATGTGAATCTGCAGTGTGGTCTATCCTCTGGCTCCAGATCCACATCAGCAACGCTCAGTTCGAAACTCTGCTCAGAGACAAATGACGGTGTCAGAGAATCCACGTCCAGGGCTTGGGCTATTCCCTGAGCAACCTCTGCCGAGTCTGCAAATGCCTGCAGTAGCTCTTCCTCTTCTTGTTTCTGTAGGTACTCAGCAGCAGCAGCAACATCGTTCGCCGACTGATTACCAATTTCTACACAGGAGTCAACATAGCTGTCAGTAGATCCTCCAACTCTGGTATTCCCTTCATGTCCAATCCCATTGACCTGGCCAAAGTTCATCTGTGTACACAGTGAACCTCCTCCGTTGGCTTGGATGAAATTGTTGGACTCGGCATTGGTCAGTGCCATGAGTGATTCCATAGCTGAGTCTCTGGTCACTTCAGGTGAAGACTTGATGCTATCGACTGGAGATTGAGATGACAAGGATGATATTGTATGAGCTCCTCCCAAATGGACAGACCTGGGCCCCAGCTCAGCACTGCATTTCTTAGTATCATCCTGCAAATTTGAAAGAAAAAGAAAGCCTGAATAAATTGGTGTGAAAATTACACTTAAAATAGTTAATGCTTCACCTTAACAACCGCTTTCAAATACTATACAATGCAGCTTCCAATTCATGATTTACATACATATACACCTGCATATGTACACACCACTCTTAACCCCCAATGCCCCAAATAAGTGCGGATTGAAAATTGCCACCTGGCCGGTTGACGTCTATTTGTGCCAATCTCTGCACTTTCAATCCATTAGTGGGGTATTGTGTACATTATGCTTGGCTGCAGAAGCCTCTTGTTTCCATTTCGCTTGCCTGCACAACCCGGCCTGGTGCCCCGGGTTCTCCCAAATGAAACCCCGAGGACAAATGGTTAAAATGCACAATTTGACAAAAACCTGTTCTGATCTCTTGCTAAATTCTACAAAATGTGTAGCGTGAGATACGTTCAACATACATGTACATGGACATGGAAATAAGCATACTTGTGCACTCACTAATAAGAACCAGAAATATTGTAAATATTTCCATGTACAATGTAGTTTGATCACATTGCTGAAACATAGCAAATTTGTCCAAAATGTTGGAAGTACATGTATGAAATAGACATTGGGAAGAGTACCGGTATATGTAAGCCTACATGTACTATTCCTGATTCAGTCATTAAGACACTAGTTTTAAGAAATTCAGTGATTCAGAAGCAACATACACATGTACCAACAGACTGTCCAGCATGTGCTTGGAGAACAAACATGTGCACTCCCTCTTCTATTTTCCAAACACCGTATACTGGCTACCATATATATTACACTGATTACAAAGCACACACCTCATATAGCACACGTTTATGCACAGATTTGTACAATAAGCCAGTTCGGTATTTCAACTGCGCATGTGTACAATATCATTTTATCCCGAATGACCCGCATGACCTTACGCGCGTGTGAACGCAAAAGGTGGTCGCACAACGCGCACGTGTTAAATTCAATCAGAATGGGTGTTCGCATAACATGGCGTGACATTACGTCACAAATTTTATCCCAAAAAACCTTTGACCTTTGAGATACCAAACTGGCTTATTCTATCACTCCTATGCAGCATACCTTTTTGGGGGGGAATATGCCAAACGTTATTCAGGATCAATGTAAATTCATAGTTGGTACAATGTAACGTGTGTATAAATATGCAATATCTGGTATATAAAGCTACAATGTACATTTCTATACCATAAGTCTAATTTATGGTTACATGTAAGTACAGTGTATAGTCGAGTGTGCATTCCATTGGGAGTCTACTCCATCTTTCCAGCATCATCAACAGGGTAAGTGAATGAGTACATTATTGATGTGGACAGATCCATTGCATTTCCCCCAGGCAATCAAGATACTGCCAGAAGGCACACAATAATACCAATATGTATGGTCCAGCACTTACCAAGTGTTACATTTAATCATTGGGGTTGTGGCTACTGCATGTGCAAGGGAATCAGTGAGATGACCTAAATTAATCTTCTTTAGAATTGGCTCTCAAGTCTAATTTCAATCAAGATTTTCGGGCTTCACAACATGATGCCTGCACACGCACAATAAATGCCCCAATATTCAGTTTGTATTACAATGTACATGTACATGTATACCTCCCGTACATGCACAGTACATGTACGTGCATAGAGGTTCTGGGACAGTACACGTACATTTGTATTTGCACCTACATAACCAGCTATTCTACAATACATAATTAACAAATTCAATGTCGAAATTATAAAATTAAATAAAATCAAGTGAACCACATTTAAAATGTTTTGTATGCAATGACACACATCTAAATACATTTTGTGCATGTAACCTAATGATTTATGATTTTGGTTTCTGATTTTGCATGATTTTTTCCAGAGCCACCTACACTTATTAGGTCTGTTCATTTTTGAATAATTTAGTATTCGAATAATTTAGTATTCGAATATTCAAAACTGGGTTTGACCGAACATTCGAATATTCGATACTCGCCGATCAAGTTTTTCAGTGCATGCCGCACCGGTAAAAAAAAACATTGCACATAAAAGCACGCCGGTGTTTTACGTATGGCGATTGATATTATGGATCGTTTAAACGGCATTGTTTTTGCATGCCCCTGTTGTATCAAGGGTTTAACGGACGGGAACAATAAACCTCCGTCTACTTTTGACACTGCTTCATAAGCACCGTAACTTTTCTATTAAAATAGCATCAGAGTCGTATCTGTACGTACGTGCATATATCTTTTTGAATATTCGAACTGGCAAAATGTATTTAAATATTCACTTGACGATCGAATATCGAATATTCAGTATATTCGGGACAGCCCTAACACTTTATAGCAACTTAAGTTCAAACCGAGTTATACGGAAATTTCTTTTCAATCATGTACATGTACATGTACTACACACATACGTACATGTACATGTACATGTTTCCATGAGAGCATGTACACATGTACAAGGTCTACATGTTACAGCCAATTAATCTGAGTAGGCATGATTCTATTCTGTCTCAAGTTTAGGGTTGATTCACACGATCAATAAAATACTAATGATGAACTGTTAATTTCCTAACTACATGTATATTATAAACTTTTTGTGCCAGCTTCACTCCAAGAATTCATACACTGAACAGAAACTGAAAGATGATACAATTTAATTGGATATAATCCTGAACACTTTGAAAAGTTGTATTTTCCCAAATTTTTGAAGCTGGGGAATTTATCATTAATAAACCCTCCCTCTCCCAGTGGCAAACTGGAGTCAAACACCTTATTTATCAAAATCCATTTACATACATGTACATATATTTCTTGGACTGCACCACATACCGGTACTTTAAGTACTGCATCAACAAGAACAGAATTTTAGGCACATGTAAACCACAGTCTCCAGACTGCATCTACAATTGGGAATGACTCACTAAACCAATAATGCCTGAATAAAACAGTGTCAGTTCCAGATACAGCCATCATCCTTGCTCCCAGCAGCTATCTCATCAATGGAAATTAACTTTAAAGAAACAATAACATTACAATAGTACAGTACGTACATGTGTAAATGTTTGTGTTATACAAATAAAGATTTGTATACAACACCTGAATAAATCCCAGCCATCCGATTGGTGGATCGTCGATCACGTGCATTGAATTATTCGACCCATCACACGACGCGAACCCGCACCGCCCAAAACGTTCTATATCACATGGTTCTATCAAACGGTGCGCGCGCATTGATAGAACCAAAAGAACTTCCCTAATTTCACGGTCACTATGGTGGCGCTACAACAGGGCTGTCATTCACACAACATGGCGGCAGAGTTTCCCGAACTGCTGCAGTTTGTTCTCCTAACAGACGACGAAATATTGGAACTCGTAGGCGATGCTGACGCTGCTAACGCAAAGAGACAAATGAAATATGCAATCAAATGATTAGAGGAATTTGCAAGACACGCAGGAACAACAATTAAAGCTTTAACTGATTCGGAACTGGACCACTTTTTGTCGCGGTTTTATGCGGGACTGAGAAGGTAAACGGCACGTTGTAACGTTACACCAAGAAATCCATGCATGCAATCTGTCGGATTTATTCAGGCGTTGTATAAAACAAATAATGAATGTTTCACATTCGTGCAATGGTAAGAATAATTTCATTCGGTGACAGATGGAATGTCCCATTCCACTCGGCTTTGCCTCGTGGAATGTTCTAACATTCAATCTGTCACCTCATGAAATTATTCTTACCATCGCACTCATAAACATTCATTATTTGTATAATAACATTAAAATCCCCATTAGTTAGCGTTACTGTCCCATCTGCACAGTAAACGATAATGCATTTCGAAGAAAATATAAAGCTCCATGCAAAAAGAAAAACTGTTAACCCCTTCCGTACGGATGACACCATATGGCGTCAAAATAAAAAGTGCCAACAGGCCGGATGACGCCATTGGCCGCCATTTGTGCAGTTTTAATCCTTTGTTGGATTATTGTTTATGTCATGCTTGACTGCACAAACACATTGTAGCGGTTCGCTTGGCTGCCAGAATCGCTGCAACACCCCGACCTCTCCCGTAAAATACGGTGCCCAAGGGGTTAATTCAAGACAAAGAACAAAGAAGGGAATGTCAAGGTTGTGTGTGGTGCAGATATCAATATCATGGTTGGGCAGGCCTGGGCATTTAGCCCGACCTCCTCTAAAAGGCAATAGCCACACATACATGTACCACTCATTTTACTAACTGCCACTATTTGATTGATGACTAATGGGAGCAAATTTTCAACGCCAAGTTTATTCACACTTCATGAATTGCAGGCTGGCTGATATAAAATGTTAAAGCCACTGTAATTACCACTGAGTGATATTAGTACCACACTTGACTAGTGCCACATGTGTGGCCTGGCAGCACAAAATGAACATGAAGTACCTCGATGGTCACACTATGGCTTTCTGATTTACACACAGAAACAACAATTTTTCACTGTCAAGTCAATTTTGGGATTTTAACTGTATATATTTGAAAAACCATATTCTATCATATCCAAGAGTTTTTAAACTGAATCTCCTCTCAAAATATTTCTGGGGGGGGGGGGGGATTTTTTTTTTTTAACTCGGGTTATGGTGTGCAAAATTATCAAAAAATTCTTGCTTCAGAAGCAACACATTCAATAGAGAACAAAAATTACAGAATTTGTTGAAGCATGCCTCCCATTTACATGTACATTTGTATCTCGGGGTAACATGTACACATTCATTCAGTAAGTATTCATCAGGCCGTGTACAATGTACATGTACTTAAAAATACAAGCTGCGCATCAAATCAAGTACATGTACATTGTACAAGTGCACTTCTATCTAGTTTCATTGTTTTCAAAGTGAACAAAGAAACTGGCAGGAACAGGATTTGAAGTTATTGTTTGATGAATTATAAGTTAAAAAGTCGCATCCTCATTCATGGTATCTGCATGTTTCAGAAAGTCAAATTTAAGACGTTTTAAGACCTTTTTAATGCTGCCCTAAACAAAATTTAAGACCAAAATTAAGCAGACCGGAACTAGATGTATGGGTGGATTTTGGATCCCGGGATTGGAATGCTCGGTAAATACATTGTGTCTGCCACATGCGATCTGCTTTCCGGAATAATTTGCTACATGTATGCGCTCCAATAGCAGATTTTTTATGCACACTGTGTGATTGTTATTTACGAGCTGATAAAAAAAAATCATTTTTTAAGACCTTGGAGAACTCAATTTAATACTTTTTAATGCTTTTTAAGGCCTTAAATTGAGGAAAATTCAATTTCAGACTTTTTAAAGACCCGCAGATACCCTGTCATTGAGTGATCCCGCAATGTCGCTTCCAAGGTTGTATCGTAAAATTGGGTGTGATCCCTGGCTATACGGCATTCTGGGTTTATGACTTCTGACTAGCGCCCACCCGAACAAAGATACTGACAATTTGGGAGACCGCCAACATAGGGCAAGATAGCTCAGTTGGTAGAGCACCGGTACGGTAACCCGGAGCTCGCGGTCGCAGGTTCGAATCCCACTCCTGCCAGTTTCTTTGTTTACTTTGAAAAATAGTTTCATTGTTGAATGACATACATGTACATGTACATGCATCTCTGAGGACAAGAGAAGAAAGGAAACCCAAAGAAACCTTTCAGTCCTCGAACGTAGAGTCTTTTGTTGAAATCGGTCCTCGAACGTAAGGATACGTGCTTAGTCTATGGGGGTTGGTTATATTAAAGGAACAATAGAAAACACAAAGCATTGTCCTCGGACGTATTGGGGAAGTACGACTGTATGTTCATGTACATGTACATGTATTACGTGTACACTCAGTACATGTACATGTATGTGCGTAGTACATGTACATACATGTATATGCACCATAGACAATACATTTTGTGTCAAAATCTTGCCCTTTTCTTACAATTCCCTCCTGTTCTCAAGGCCGAAATGGAGCCAGCTACTCCATATATCAAAACCTATCAAGTGACAGATTGAAACACACACAAACTGTCAGAGTTGGTGTTTAGAGTTTTTGATAGGCTGTGATAGTTATAAGTATAGGAGGGTTAAAATAAAACAATATTGTCTAGATTTATTATCTTAATGTAGCATGAACACCGCTGCTTATACATGTACATGTATGTGGCACCAGCAAGTGAAATCAAACATGTTGGAAATTGAGATTTCCATTCCATAATAAAATATGTAATGTACAAGCTTTGTAATGGTGAACAAATTATATTTTGGTTTTCGAATAGAGCCGTAAATTCAGCATTGAGAATGGAAATTAATACATAGTTTACACAATTTTTTCTGAAGTACATGTACGCCTGACTAAAATGTCAAATTGTATGCACAATTAATAGTCTCGACACAAAAGAAAACAATTAAATACATGTATACTTTAAACTA
Organism: Hippasteria phrygiana; assembly: GCA_037893225.1. Classification (NCBI taxonomy): domain Eukaryota; kingdom Metazoa; phylum Echinodermata; class Asteroidea; order Valvatida; family Goniasteridae; genus Hippasteria; species Hippasteria phrygiana. The sequence goes on from JAZGUH010000432.1 coordinate 2,011,426, forward strand.
CAGTATTTATACAGCGTTTATAAAAATGCATATGAATGCATATCTTAAATGCATATTTTTACGTCATTCCGACGCAAAATTCATCTTACGTACAGTATTTTTTACAAAAACAGGAATCGTGATTTTTTAAAAAGGATTTTCATGTGAAATGCAATTACTCAAAAATAGGTCATGCGACTTGTGTCCAATTTCCCCTCGCGGATGCCATATATAAAGCACCGCTAACCAGAACAAAGAAACGTGCATACAACAGACTGATATTAAGCCAGCCACCCCCCCCCCCCCCCCCACACACACAAGTAATTTATGACACATAAATTTGAACAGCTAGCCTAAGCCATACAGTAGATCGAGCTAAATATTGCCCTTCACACCACAGCAGTCAAATATATCAAATAAGCTTGCGTGTAGGCAAATTTCCGGATTCATTTGTGAACGTTCAATCAGGCATGAACCAACATGTGACAGTGGTAATTGCTAATGATATCACAATCCCACTGCAGGTGCACAGTCAACAATACTTTAATTACACACACTGAATCACCCAAGCTGCCAACATTTCCCGGTGATATTAAAAATTCAAAGAAAAGACCACTTTAATCTGGAGTAATGCATATTTTGTGTGTACAGTGGCCATGTGCCTGTTATTAAAATGGTCAATTTGCACATTCATCTTGCACAAACAAATGCCTGTGTGCCCATAATTTGTATTACCCTGTACATATGTATGCACATGCAGTAGGGTCTACGTGTACATATGTACTGTACTTTTAAAAATGTACATTTACAGCACAGTGCATTGTACATACGTGTACATGTACATACGGTGCATAATAATATGTTTGGTAAATGTACAGTATTTGCCAAAATTCACTGATGAAATTCTAAATCTGATGTACATGTACATACATGTAGTATGATAATGTGTGGATACGTTTTTCCCCCAAACAAAATCTCTATATGGGTTGTCAAAATTCTCTCAATAATGTGAGCATGTCCCTGCTGTAATGTACATGTACACACAGGAAAAAATGAAGGTTATAAGAAAAGTGAGTGAATAACCCAGTAAGTCAAATGTAATAAATGTTATTCACAGAATCTTAACATGCCATCTTTCCCACGCTCGTTTCATTGCTACATGTACATTGTACATTGTAGCTGTATCGATTGTCAGCATAAATGGCCAACCAGGCATGGTTATTTCTTGTCCCTGGCCCTGCTCATAGTGTCAAGTAGCAAAATCAATGCAGTCATTCAGCGTGAACTATAAACCACTGTGTCAATTCAGTCATGTGGACTTGTTTTGTGATGACTGTTTCTGCATGCTCACATTTTGTGCTTTGATCCTATACTGACTATCTCACTACATTGTGTATCAAGGTTGATTTTCCAGGAAGTCAAGGCTTACATTCAATCGATAGAGTTTTTATTCAACACCGTATGTTTAAAAGCTGATTTTAACGCCTTGTACATGTACAAATCCAAAGCAATTTCTTTATTTTCTTACATTTTAAGTTCCCTTTCCAACAAAAAGAAACATCGCCAAGTAGGATTAAAAAAACAAAAAATAAGCAAATCTGTCTACTCTTGGTTCATGACATTAACTACAACATACATGTACATGTAATAAAACATGACATTTTTTTCTACACAGGGCTAAATGTAGCCGAAAGCTGCGTTCGCATTGGACTAACTATTGTCAAAAGTTACCGTGCGTGATCGTTAACATTCCACTGTGGTTATTCTTCCGTGTGTCCGCAGTCCGCACTTGGATTACACAGCTCACGGAAAGTCCTTTGCAATGGCATATGGACGGATAACATGTGATCAAAATGCACATTTTACATTACAGTGGCTGTCTGCACATAAAACTTGCCACACAACTTCCACTACACCGTTGGCCCTATAAAAGTTCCCGCTGCGGAGGGATGAACTGTCAACCAACGATCGACACTTGACGATTTGAAAAGTTTACCGGCTGACACTGGACTTAATTTGGTCAAGTTGACAACAGTACATCTCCGTACGTTTTACAAAAAAAAGTTCAGGTACATGAAGCAGATTACATCTACATGTTAAAACTGCTTTAGGCCTTTTCATACTACGAAAAATCTTGGTGTTAGACCCGGGTCCGACCCGTGTTAACTGTAGACTGACCTTTTCACACTGCAACATTTCAATATGACACTGACCCGTGTACAATGTAGAGCGCTCAACCCTGCTCGGGAGGTGGGTTGAGAGCTCTCGACCCATTTAGAGAAGTTCGACCCATGTAGAGAAGTTCGACCCGTGTTGAAAGTCGTAGTGTGAACGCCTCCGGGTCAAGTTCGACCTGTGTAACCGAGGATCTGAGTGCGAGTGCGTGCACAGCACCACACAGTACACTGCAGCAACGAACGAACAAATAACCTTGGACCTGCGGCATTGCGCATGCATGTGCACCATACATGTAACTCGCGTTCATTTCAATAAGCCAGTTCGTTATTCCAACTGCGCATGTGCACATAATTTTTCTCTCGCTCCAAACGTGGCAGATAAATACACACAAGTCTATGGGGGAGGTGGTAACCAAATATGCATTCTGTGCAATTTTTCGTGCAATCGAAAAGACGATGGAAACTTTTGTTCGAACAAAATTTTGGACACACAAGACCCCTGAAAACACTTTGCTGTCCAAACGTTTTTGGAAAAATGTTACTTCAGAACAGGACGATCTCTTTAAATTTGCTGGTACCCGCTATGCTTTTGCACGCATACGATGAAATGTTTAGCCCGAAAGAAAAGCTGTCAAGATGCGATGTACACACGCGCAATTGGAATACCGAACTGGCTTATTGTGCATGCTACTTTCACAAGATTCTTTTTACTCCGATATGTCCGAGAAAATGGGCCCCAAATCAGACAAAAGACCGACATGGAGTGAAAAGAAGGTGAATGATATGTATACATGTATGTTGGCTATTTGGGCTAACAGCTCCATCCAAAGCCAGCTCGACGGAACGACCAGAATGCAGTATGGGGGATTTTCCGATTCGACCCGTGTTGAACGGCCGGCCTAGTGTGAAACGATCGCACAATACATGTACATGGGTCGAAACATTACACGTGTAGCAAAAATGCTGGCGCTGTGTTGAGTAGTGTGAAAAGGCAGCGTAATTGACCCGTGTTGAAATTTTAAAAAGTCTACACGGGTCGGACCCGTGTAGATTTCAACACGGGTCGAACGTACATAGTGTGAAAAGGCCTTTTGTCAAACTTTTATTCCCATAGTTATGGGTCACTTAAATTTGTACTATCTGATTTTAACTGAATACAGTAAAGCCCACAATGTTCGAAATGATCAGGACAAAAAAGTTAAACTACATGTACAACTTCACTAAATTAAAAAACACATTTAAACAAAATAAAAATAAATAAAAACAAAACAAAAACCAAATAAAAACTCAATATGCCTGGATCAGAGGTCAAACTGAGCAGTACATTCTAACAAGAGTGGCAGCGGATGTATTTCAACCATTTCCAAGAATCCTGACCTCCTACGTGTTCGTACATGTTCATGTACATTGCACATACACCCTTTGTACATATCTTTTTTTTACAGATAAGCGGTGAAAAACTGTTGGCACTAGACAGACATGTGTACAAAAGGTTTGTGGCTGGACTGGATGCATTATGAATGCTATAACAGGTACACATGTGTACAAGGAAACCCCTGGTCTGTAACTCTTTCTGACTTTAACAATAGAAGCCTCAATACTAATACATGTAGCAAATGGCACGGTTCCTACACTTCCTCTGCGATAAAAACCAGGAATTTTCTGCCACTATACGCTCATAGTATACTGCCATTTTTCAAAAACAAGATATTGCTGTGGTACGGAACTTGTAGTACATGTACATGTACATGTACACGGACAGTACATCAAAAAAAAAATGTGGTCACACTCCCCATGGCACTTCATTCATCATCTGGACACTCGTGGTACTTCAATTCATTGAAATTTTTAAAGATTTTCCTGCTTCGGTACTGTGGTACAAATGGCATTACTAAGGACGTCAATAAAGACCCCAAATCACATATTTACATTAGGGTCCTCTTAAAATGACAAACACGTTAAACACATTTAGTTTAAAAATTGAATTATACTAGTGATTTAGATTAACACTTTCAGGACTGTCTTTACACATTGCTAGACACAAAAGGGGAGTTTGACTCATGACGTCGGATTTGTTTGCTGCCCGCAGTGAGGACTTTTAGACAAATGGCACCAGCGGGCTAGACGGGACTTGATAAAAATAGCTTCCAAAAGTCACTTTTTTATTAGTATTTCATGGCAGAAATAAATGCTTGTTTTCTTTTAATATGCCTTAATCTACATAAAACTCCAGAATTAGGCAGATTTATCTCGGCAATCAACATCCTCTTTAAATCTGTGAAAGTTTAACTGCACAGTTTTTTTAAAAATCTGTAAAATAGGTATGTACATGTATAATCAAAGTATTTTTTGTTAATTCGCGTGCATTCTGGTTCTGATGAATTCATCTCCAGCACAACCCACAAACAAATCTGTACATGCACACGTACAGTACAACTACATGTACATGCACACGCACACGTACATTGTTGTGTTGTGCAGTACATGTACATGTACATGTACCTTGCTGGTGTGCATGAAGTGCATGGATGGTCGTTTGGCATGTTTGCTTTGAACACGACAGGTACGTGCCCAATGCACAAGTCTAGGCTGACCTTATGCCCCCAGTGCATTCTGGGAAACTACATGTACGTACATACATGAAGAATCCATAATCTGCTATATGTACAGGACAGTTTAATTGCCTTCATGGCAGTGACTGGATGAAAGCACATAAAAGTGTTATTAAGCCTACTTGTTGGTAATTAATTATGAATGTACACGCATGTTATAAGAGGCAATAGGAGGCATAATACAATGTACAATGTATCATTGCATAAAACTGATTCATGCATGTGGGTCATTCCACCAGGTTGGGATACAGTGTGTGACATTTATCCATATCTTTAAAAGTACCATTACATTTGATTCAGTTATTTCATGTAACGTCAGTCTTTGGGTGGGAAATATTTTTGAAAGTTTTAAATCATGTAAATTATATTTTACCAAAAATATGATTAAAAACATGCTTCAGTTTGACATAACCAGTTTGACGTAACAGGACACGTCCATATTTCTATTTTTGTGTTTTTTCAACACTTTAAATATAAATATGGGAAATTCACCATGTGTACTAATTAAAAGATATACTATGCAACACAAGAACACTTTCTTTATGGTAGTCAGTGTCCAAATATAGCAGAGACAGCAAAAACAGACGTGAGAGTGGACGTAACATGGACACTGTGTCCACTGTTACGTCCACACATGCATGTTTTTATTGTTCTTGCTGTTTCTGAGCTATTTGGACACTGGCAACCATAACAAAAAGTGTTTTCTGGTAGCATTGGGTGTCTTTTAGTTAGTACATATAGTAAGTTGCATAATTATTTATTTAATGACGAAAAATTAAGGCAGTCTGGACGTAACATTTAGTACTAACATGGTGTGACATGAAAATGCACATTTCCATTTTGTAACATTTTCAACATTTATATAAATAATTATGCAAACTCACTCTGTATACTAATTACAAAACACAAACTGCAACACAAAAAACAATTGTTATGATATTCAATGTCCAAATGTAGCACAACAGCAGAAATATATGTATGGTCATGGTCTAACATGGTGTCCATGTTACGTCTGCACCGATTCTTCAAATTCTTGCTATTTGTGCTATGTTTGGACACTGACTGCCGTAAAAAGGTGTTTCATTGTTGCATAGTGTGTCTTTTAATTATTGTACATAATAAATTTTCCATATTTATTTATTAAAGTGTTAAAAAACCACAACAATTTAAATGTAGGACACGGTGTCCATGTTACGTCTATTTTACATACAAAAAAACACACTTTTTATCATATTTTTGTAAAAATATAACTTACATGATTGAAACTTTCTCAAATAATCTCACACCCAAAGACGGATGTCACATGAAATAACTGAATTAAATGTAATGATGGTTTTAATGATATGGTCATATACACACTGTGTCCCAACCTGGTGGAATGACCCATGTACATGTAATTTATCATAACTTCTATCAAAGACGGGTTATTTTTTATCAAAGACAGGTTCATTTTCCACTTTACCAATCTATTTAGATCCACTTATGTGTCCACGTGTACATTGTACAGTAAATTTGTTACAATATTTGTTACATTGAGATTATGTATGTGTACAATATACATGTACATGTACAAATGTACACGCATGTACTGTTGATGTACAATGTACATATGGTAACTGTGCCCATACACCTTCAGTTACAGAGGAACATTAAAAAGGGCTCCCGCACAAATGACTTTTCCATGACTTTCCAGAAAAAAATAGGGTTTCCCGTAACCATTTCTTTGCTATTTTCTTTTTACATCTTAACCCATTGCGTACGGATGACGCCATATGGCTTAAAAAAATAAAGTGCCACCAGGCTACATGTAGATGACGCCATTTGCCGCCGTTTGTGCAGTTTCAATCCATTGTTGGATTATTGTTTATGATACGCTTGACTGCACATTGCACAAACACATTGTAGCGGTTCGCTTGGCTGCCAGAACCGCCGCGACACCCCGACGTCTCCCGTAAAATACCGTGCCCAAGGGGTTAAGAATATATCGTACAGCACCAGCATGACCATGTGTACATGTATTGGTTGTGTTAGATTCCATGACTTTTCAAAAAAATTGCTTTTTTTTTTGAGATGTCAATTTTCCCTTCATGACTCCTTGTAAAATAACAAAATTCCATGAGTTTCCATGATACTTTAAATTTCAAGATTTTCCATGGGAATCCTGATTAAAGGAAACATTCAATGAATATCCAGTTCCAGTTTCACACATATGTATTACCAAAAATGATTGTTGTCATGTGAAAAAGAAAAAAAAGTTTCTGATTTGTAGAAAATTCTTTGATCAGTTTGTGCATGAAGGTGCTATATTTATTTGGTAAAACAAGGAAATCCTGGAGTCAAAACAAGTTGTTTAAAAGTAATATACAACATTTACAAACATCAACAAGCCAAACTACTGAATTACATGTACATGTACATGTATTATGAAATGCCTTAATTGACTGAGTATAGTCTCAAGCATCCTGTGAAATCATGGTACCTGATGTTTTGTGCTGTCAAAGTGGAATTTTTCCATCAATTTTCAGTCAAGAGTGCAAATACAAAGCTGCTATTTATACACATAAAAGCAGGTAATAAAAATAAAGGCCTCCTGCATACAAGTACAAATAAGGAAACGCATACTGGAAGTTCATGTACATGTGCACTGTACACAATGTACATAATATGTAAGACACATTCCACTACATGTAGCGACTGTACTGGGCCCAATTTCATGGCTCTGCTTACCGTTAGCAAAAAATCCCTGCTTACTGTAGCAGAAAATTCTGTGCTTACGGCAAGCGTATTTCACACGTTAGTGGGGAATTTTGGCTCCTGAGCATGCGTACATCCAGTAACTAAGGATTCTGTGCTTACAGGGTTAGCGCAGAATTTTTCCGCTAGCGCTGTTAGCGCTGTTAGCGCAAAATGGTGTTCGTAAGCGCGGAAAGCTGTGGTTAGCAGAGCCATGAAATTGGGCCCTGATTCCTTGCATGATCAGCTCATAATATGCAACTGTAACCCCACCCCTAAACAAAATCAAAGAAATCATATTTATAATACACAATTACTTGAACTGTATGTTACTATGAGTTCGGATAAATGTAGAAATACCTAATACCTGCAATTTTTGAAATAAATTAGGAATGCTTTATAAAAACATGTTTTTCATGGAATTCTCCAACTGGAATCAATTTGGAAGAAACAACATTAAAAAAAAAACACGTTAAAAACAGGCTCTTAAAGCTGCAATGTCTGTGCTCTCGCTGAAAATTTCAATTGCACGGATTTCCTCCTGCAAACATGGCAAATGAATAATATATAGAAGAAAATTACTACACACTGCAATCTGTTCGGTCTTTTACCTTACATGTATGTGCGATGATTTCCTTATACATTAAAACCCCATCACTGCTGAATCCATAAAATATCAATACGAATTTCTACACACCCTGGGGGTTTAGGTTTAACAAATTGAAACTTAAATGTGTTACCTAAAGGCAGTGTACATGATTGGTCACTGTTGCAATTTTCAGAAATGAGCGGATTTGGGGGATAGTATTTTATAGAAAATATCGTTCCACTGACCTGTTGAAAGTTTTGTGTTGTTGGATGGTAAAAAAACGAGAGAAAAACGGCGCTCGTTTTCAGCCGTCGGGCACATGATAGCCTTTAGTCAAGGCGCGTGACGCACCCCAGATATGCCATGGCGCCATCATGTCTGGGGCGCACTATTCGCCCGGGTAGCCACATGCGCCTTGACTAATGGCTACAGGGCAGTTTTCCAACGATTTTCAGCTGGAAATCGTAGGAAAATGATATATATTTACATTTTTCTTGACAACGACAGCACACCTGGTGCCATCATTTAACAGGATGATTGAGACTACTATTAACTTACAGTCTAGCAATGTATTTCGTAATAATTCAGTAAAAACAAAATTGGAGGATTACCAATCGTGTACACTAACTTTAACTACCTTTGTTTCTTTTGGTGGAATATGTCATTGGAAAGGTCATAACTTATCTAATTCTAACAAATTAGCAATTCAATTTGAAAATTGCCTAACCCTAACCCCCCAGGGTGTGTGGAAATTTGTATTGATATTGATGGATTCACCAATTTGTCCACATTCAGTCCATGAATGCTACATGTGTACATAATCTAATTCTTACCTGTACAAATGAAAGAAGCACATACATGTATTGGCAATGTAAAATAATAGCTGCTACACACAATATGAAATGTTGGTGAGATAAAGTACATTTATGACATCATTCCAATGGAAATGCCATAAAGAACCAAGTATAATTGTCGCATTATGCATGCAGGACGACACAGGTGAAAATCACACCTCCGTCTTTACGCAATGGAGTGGCACGAAGCACTCAATCAGGCAGGCCAAGTCGCAAGACAGATTGTTTCACTGCGAGGCGGTTGCTCTGAATGAGAGCATAGACCATCCACTGACAGAGAGAGGAGAGGCAATGACTCATCCCATGGGATGCGCTCTACTTGTACATGTACTATCCACTGTAGTGACAGTACAATTCATACAAGTTACAACCAACACCCCTGCATCATGGACCCTCTTAAGTAGAAAGACCGAGCTTACATACACACTGTACATGTACATGTACTATGTACGTGTACCAGGGGTGAGATTTGAGGAAAATGAACAATCCACAAAACAATCTGACTGGAGGCATTTGATTTGTATGGTAGTAAGAAAAACTGCATTTGCTACCAAAAGATACAGTTCAAAAATTCCAAAAATAGGGTCATCGGAATTCAAAGAAGACTGTTTCAGGTTGCAGAGGTCATTTAGAATGATTACAACAACGCCAGGTCCAACAACAATCTTCCGGAAATCTGGAAGACGTCTCACCAAACACCAGACATACAGGACACAACCCTCCCAAGTGAAGATGGACATTTGCCATCATGACAACGTAGTGAATGCTGCATCCAAACATATTACAGGGATTCACACATGAAAAAGGACAGTTACACATACAGCCTGAATGCAATGCATACCAATTCAAAAATTGATTAAATTATTATTTTCTATAAAATGCAATATGTTAACAAAACCTGCAAACATTTGCCAATGTTGAGTTCAGTTAAAAGCTGACATTTCTTTTCATAATCTTACCCCTGATAAATGAAACAAAAAAAAACCTTCCAAATTGTTTCTCTATTCAGACTTCTAACAGAAAAGATACGGTTCAAAAATTACAAAAATAGGGTCATCGGAATTCAAAGAAGAAAAGAGTTAATGTACAAATGAAAGAGTTAATTTTGTTAAAGAGTTCATTTTATAAAAGTCCAACTCTCGTAATCTTGCATTTCTCAAAAACCAATTTGGCAGGGGCAAATTTCAACATGGATTTGTTTTCTTTTAATCAAAATGAGTTTGACACTACTTATAAATAACTGACTGTTTAACCTACAGTGTAACTGCATAGATGAAGTACTGGTGTCATTACAATGCACACAGGATGCAAAACTTAACCCTAACCTCATTGGTAAACTGTACACACAAATTGTTGGACTAAAGGACTATCAGTTTCAGGGTACAGTACCCATCCTAACAAATTCCAACGAAACAAACTGTTAGGACTTGGGTTTTGAGTGCTGTTGGGGTAAATGAAAAATCTCATACTTTACAACATGCACACTGAATGTATGCACTACATGCGTATCCAATAAACCTCCAATCACCTCCAGATGCAACCGAGTACATGTAGATGGATTGCGAATATTAATACGCAGGATTTCTTCTGACCAGTCTTTATACCGGACACTACAATGTACATGTATATTTTATACTGGACACCATATTTTATACCGGACACCATATTTTATACCGGACACCATATTTTATACCGGACACCATATTTTATACCGGACACCATATTTTATACTGGACTAAGCTTGTGCGGTTTACCGGTAAACCGTTTTTTTCCGGTTTTATATTTAAACCAATCACGTCCGGTTTTGATTTATGATAAAGTCATAACATGTCACGTGATGTCATCTTTTTTTTAAGTCGCTAGACTATTGCCCATAGCATTTGTAAACGTTTTCTTTCTTACCGGCACTTTGGCTACTTTTAAACTTGGCAGACACTTACACCAACTGCTCAGAATGTGTGCCGAAATTTTACGTCATGATGACGTCATCACATGTCACGTGACATCATCTTAAAGGGGCATTTTTGGAAGCCATATCTCTACAGAAGTACAAGTCAGTTTAAGTTGAAAGCTAATATCTAGGTAGCCCAGTAGGTTTATAGATGAAAATTCACATGACATTATGATGACGTCATCACATGTAAAGTGACGTCATCTGAAAGGGGCAGTTTTTGAAAGGGGCAGTCCGATTAAGTTCAAAAGTAATATCTAGGTAGCCTAGTAGGTATTATAAATTAAAATTGTAATGACGTCATGATTACGTCATCACTTGTTACATGTCATCATCTTAAAGGGGCATTTTTCGAAGCTATATATCTACAAAAGTCCGATTTATTTGAAATGTAATATAGTCGGCCATGAAAATTGACGTGACGTTATGATAACGTCATCACATGTCACGTGACGTCATCTTAAAGGGGCAGTTTTTGAAGCCATATATCTACAAAAGTACAAGTTCGATTAATTTGAAATGTAATATCAAGGTAGGTCAGCAAGTTTATAGATGAAAATTTACATGACGTTATGATGGTGTCATCACAAGTGACTATTACAAACAACTTTAATTATTTTTAAAGTCTAACAAAGAAAACTGGCAGGAGCGCGATTGTGACGAACTTTAATTATTGTATTCACATTTCACATCCAAACAAAAAGACCCAAAAAAAAAGAAACAGCCTTGTGTTTGTCCACAAACACCATCCGTCTAGTTTTTACTTTGCACGTGTTCGCTGGTCGCAGGGATCGTCAGCTTCATTGGTTCCACTCCGCATGTACCACTATTAGCATGACAAAAGCTCGTGATTACGGAAGCCAGCGCTGCGTTCCCAGTCACGCGAACGATAGCTAGCTTCGCGAAGAAATAATTTTTAGGATCGACAAGAGAGTGGTGGGCGTTCGCGTCGTTCGCGGGAGGGGAACACATCCGGTGTTTCCGCGCGCTCAACGTGAGCTCTAAGCCAGCGGCGACAAGGTCGGTAAACCGGTTAAACCGAGTCAAACTTGGGTTTTTTTTTTCGGTTTTGGTTTAATCTAAAACCGCACAAGCTTATACCGGACATCATATTTTATACCGGACACCATTTTTTATACCGGACACTACATGTATATTTTATACCGGACACAATTATCAAGGCCAAAACTCTGCAAAACAAGGGGCGTCGGCTAATGATGTTGTGTCATGTAAAAATCACCAACATCCAAGCTGAGATGCCCAGGCGCCAATCAACATTGATGTAAATTACTACCCCTGGTGTGAAACTGGTTATAACTGTCAACAGGTAACCAAATAACACAATTATACACTGGGTTATATACTACTTACCTTTGCTATGGACAAGCACCATTATTAAACAATCATAGCCACAGATGTTTATCATGGCAAAGCTGCACCCTTCATATCAACCACACTCTGATAACAACTTGAATACACAACAGGTAACAACTCAGTCAGGTGTGACAGCAACATTATCATGACAATACCACACCTGAGTAGGCACTTACAAGAGAAGGTTACCCAAACCACACAAAGAGCTGACAACATAATATTGTACCACAAGGCAAACCAATACTTGATGGTGTTTTCACAAGCTGAAGAAGGGATTGCCAGATTCTGTGTAGTTTTGGCACACTTTATTTGCTTCCACTCACATGGCTTTTCAGTAGAGCTGCACTTTTGTGGCCCCACAGGGACGCTCATTTAAATAATCAGCAGACAAAGGCGACTCACTGAATAGACCACAATAATGAGGTGATTCCTCCCATCAGGACTTGTACAGCTGTAATGCCCTGTAAAACACATAGGACCTACTGTTTGCCCTATTATTCAATGCAAACATGTGCCTTATTAAACCTCTCATTGATAAAGATAAACCCCTATTCTGTCCACTACATGTGTACCTGTATTTGGTTACATTTAAACAAGGCAATCTTTGCTTCCAACAAAATTAATTTAATTTAATTTAATTTAATTTAATTTAATTTAATTTAATTTAATTTAATTTAATTTAATTTAATTTAATTTAATTTAATTTAATTTAATTTAATTTAATTTAATTTAATTTAATTTAATTTAATTTAATTTAATTTAATTTAATTTAATTTAATTTAATTTAATTTAATTTAGGGAATGGTTTTTAATTCTTATTCTAGTGTATCTTTTTTTTTTTAAATGTTTTATCCCATTCCTGTAATTGGTACTTCTTCCATTGTTAGATGTGGTAAATAAATAAATAAATAAATTAATACATGTATGTTTGCTATGAGCACAATTTGATTGTCAAACATGTGGTTTTAATATCGCTGACTTTTTTCATTCCAAACTTCACTTGTCAAAACATCTTGTATGGTAACTTCTTTCCAAGAGGGCAACAAACTATCCAAGTGATGAACTGGGAAAAAACTGTGCTGACCTGACATGGTTTGACCCACACATGTGACACATACATTTGGCACAGCATATCCTCCCCAACTCCCTCCCTCCCCCAAGAGAGCTCTCTCTGGAGCTGAGCCAGATACCAACCATCTTGGATCAGGGCCAATGTTAAAACCTCTCACTAATAAACTAGCTGGCATATGGCAGTAAAAAATAATGTAACATGGGTGCAGATACTTATGTACAGTGGTACACTTTGATAATGTACACCTGTCATACCTATACATGTATGTACATGTATGCAGGCAGCATTACTCCCATAAATCACAGGTCAAAGAGGTTGGCAGTTGATCTAATGATTGGTAGCAAGGTCACCACTTGTTACAGGAACACCTCAGACCATGGAGCTATAAGCAACACATAGCAACCTTTCACTTTCAGTCCTCAGATTTTACATGTATTCATACATGTACATGTACAAGGTTGATACCACAACAGCTGGTACTATAATATGTGCATTGTAGAGTACATCACTTTGAAAAATGTCCTCTTTGAGCAGAACGCTCATTATCAGGTTAATTTTGTGAAAAATGTCACAAAATCATTCCAAAAATAACTTCTGACTTCTTCATCACAGACCTTCCCCTCTGATGAGGTGTGGCTGTTGAATATTCCTGGTTACAACACTGGTCAAACTAAACATGCATATACATGTTGTACAAGTAATATACCATTTACCATTGAAATTCCACAAGGATCACACACCTCAACTTTCATTTTCTTGTCCTGACAAGAGTTCATTTCCATCAATTCTGACAAACAAATTAAAGGCTGCCTTTTTTTATAGATTTGGTGAAGACGCACCACATTGTTGTCAATTTGTTGTTACTATGTACTTTCCACTTACGGCACATGTACCTTGTACTTATAACTAACTGTACACCCGACAGTACTTGTACAAATGTCACCTTTATGCAAAACATCTGAATTGACAGTTGCAATCAGCTTAATTGTTTTATGTATATTCTTACATATATTTTACATTTACCAGCATTTCTCATGGGATTGTTGGTATTCTTATTAACCCCCGACTGTTTCATTCTCTAGGAACATTTCTGAATTTGCCAAAATCCATGTATAATGTACACTGCAAAACATTGAGTTATGATCATCATGTCAATATGTACAATGTAGTAATGGTTCCGAAGCCCAGAATGTACATGTACAATGTAAATGTACATTGTAGGCTACAGTCCTAAATCCATCGAAATCAAATGTTAGACTTGGCACTAAAATGGCAGATTTCGGCGGTTTAGGGTAAAAAAAATATAGGATTTACATAGTATGTAAGTTGACAGAAGGTTTTACTGCACCCCCATAGGGTGTTTTTCATTGCTTCTGTTCACTTAATAAAAATGCCATAATTTGTTTCTTTGTTTTTTTGGTTACAGTTTGTTCATGGGTACAATGTAGTATGTTTTCTACGTTATTTCAGCTATTTGCTTCTTTGATGTGAGTTTTACTATGACGTTGCATTTTTTTTAGCAAGTAAATAATAAACAGGAAACTTATCTACTGCACGGCTAAAATGAGGAAATTAAGAGAGTCCTGCTCCAATTTTAAAGGCAACATACAATGGGATTTTTTTATGACTTTAATACAAGTACATGTACTTGTACATGTGTAGGACATCTTTCTTGCCATGTTATTATACATTGCCACCACCTCTGCAGTAAGTACATGTAAAGTCTGCAAAATGTTGGTTTTTATGCTAATGAAAATTTCCATGCATGATGTCATCAAAAGGCACAAAAGCGGTGTCTCCATAGCTTTGTGTACAACTACATTTTGTTGGAGTGAGGTCCCATGTATGACTTGATTTTCCTGTTAAACAGCTCGACTTGACTCCATGAGTAGTCAATTTTCTTCAATACTCTGTTGGTGGATTATTTTTGAAGGACTGGTTTTGGTTCTGTTCTTTTCCTCTTTTGACAAGGTGTTCCTTGTACCGGACAAAAATAATACCCTCTTGCATGTCACTGATGGAAGGATTTCATGAGAAATCTACTTTTCACTTCCAATGAAAGCTAAACATCTAGATCATGTTAGTATTTTTTGTAACGCGTGAAAACAAGTTGGACTGGATATCTATTGCACGTTTCCTTTGAGTTCATTTATTTGTTTTCATTAATTTAACCCTCCTATGCAAACATGCATTCTGAGCCATGTTGTTGTTTGGGTCAAAATCAGTCAAGGTGATTGTTTTTTACCCTCCTGCCATAGTACAAAACCACATGTAATCTGATCATGTCTGTGTAAAAGTATAGCAGGGGAGGTTGGAAGGAAATTTTGACTGATTTTTTCCTTTTAAATAGTAGGAGGTTAAAAAGAATTTGGCCTGATCCAAGGTGCCAAGATATTTGTGTAACGTAATACATTGCACATGTACAAAGTAAATTACTAAGGAGACCGAGTTCTTAATTATTAATTTAAATGCCAACTGTATTCGTGTACATTTTGTACATTGTTTTACTTGTGTGCCTACATTCTGTGTTGCTCGTTGTTCACTTTAAAGAGGAAGTTCAGTGCTGAGAGAAGTCTGCGTCATTTTTCACTTTTATGTAGATTGCGTATTGCAAAATCAAACAGAAAATTCATTCTGCCATGAAATACAAAAAGAGAGACTTTTGAGAGCCCGCTGGTGCCATTTGTCTAAAAGTCGTCGCTGCGGGCAGCAAACAAATCGACGTCATAAGCACTAGACACAAAGGGGGAGTTTGTCTTATGACGCTGATTTGTTTGCTGCCCGCAGCGACGACTTTCAGACAAATGGCACCACTGAGCAGGCTGTGCTGCACTAGAGGGGACTTCATAAAAATACGCAATTACATAAAAATAAAAAATGACGCAGACTTCTCTCAGCAATCAACATCATCTTTAACATGACCTCAGTGTTCACACATGGATCTATTCCTTCCACCATAGTTCAAGCATGGTTCAAGCAATGGTTCAAGTACATACATTCTGCATACATGTACATGTAGTATATGTGACCCGCTGTGGAAAAAGGTATATTATGTCGCAAAATATGAAAAATGAATTTTATGTATGATTGGAAAGCCCACAATGTAAGCTTTCATTTGGTACATGATAGAGCTCCAAAGCCCTTTCCGTTCTGGAGATATCGCATTTTTGCATATTATTAGTTCTATGGAGTTCAAATTGCACAACAGAGAAAACAGGCTTTGAAATAGCTAGTTCTAATACAATGCAATAGAACAATGCACTCTAAAAAGGTTATTTTTACTCTTTATTCACTGAAATCAACATTGTTGTGCACCAAACCTGAAACTTCAGATATTTAAGATGTCATTAAAGACCAAAAACTAAAAATGAATTTTGACAAATAATTTCACCCTCTCAAAGTTGAAAGGGCCATTACACGTAAATGCATAGCACGACTTATATCACCTTTTTCTGGAGCGGGTCATATATGATGCATGCAGTGTTGTACACAAGTTGCACATGAACCTTGTTCTGTGTGCATAGTACATGTACTTTATATCAGCTGTTTGCACAGTGGGCTCCCCTGCATTTCTGTGGTTAAACTCCAGACAAACAGCTGACTATGCATCCATAAATCACTCTTACATGTACCCTCATCTCTATTCACACAAGGATGATGACCTCAGGTCAATATTTTGGTTTTGAGGACACAGTACCTGTTCTTGGGTGTTTGTGGTTAGTGATGATGTAATCACTTCCACTTTGAAAACATGAACCAAAACATGCATGGTGGTGTGTACAATTACATTGTACAAGAGATCAATTTCACATGGTGATACTGCAAAATTAAACCCCGTTTAAATACTTTGTACATGTACATTTTACAAGTACATGTACATGTATGTACATGTACATGTACATGTACAGTGTAGGCAGCTCTGTAAGTGAAATTTAACAAGTACATAATACATCAGCTTTATACAGCTGTGGTGTCACTCATATTGTAAATCCACAATTGATATGTGGACATTTACTGGGTACATTACATGACTATTTTTTGGGCATGCTGGGCATGTGAACATTGTTATAGAGCATGTACATGTATAACACTCTTATTAATTTGGGTTGCTCATAATAACACTCTTATTAATTTGGGTTGCTCATTTAATTTAATTGTTTTTTAAGCATAATCATTGTACATGTTTTTATTGTAAACATGCCCACATTTCAGCCCTACGGGTTGCGATGGGAAAGTAAAATAAACCAATAATACGTGTGTAATAATAATAATAATAATAATAATAATAATAATATTCCGCAAGTCTAATCCTTGACCCCGACTGGTCAATCCAAATAAAAAACTGTTGGTCATCAGCTAATTTAGTATGGCCCATATTCATGTATCCACATGTATAGTTGTCATTCGAAGATCATCTTTCTTTAAATAATGTGTTGACTGGAAAAACATTTTAACATCTTTTTAGGAACATGTACATAAAAAAAATTAAAAAATCATGCAAACACCACAAAACCTTTATTTTGACCATGTACTAAGGCATAGAAAAATTAAGATCCGCACTCTACACAAATATCTAATTATAAACTCCTTTTTGTAATGCAATACACGTCGCCCAAAATAAGCTCAGCCCCAACTGATCAATAACAACCAATGCATTTCAACGAAGTCTTGTTTATCTGTCCCTGTGAATGCTAACGGAGCAGATAATAATCACATGCTGAATATATGTCCTACTTTTGATAACACATTCTTCCTCTTGCTTACTGTGCCGACTTCTATTCCCTATCAATTCAATCCCATGATTTTTACCGCATTGTAATCCCCCCTCCCTCCTCCTTTTAACCCAAACGGTCTAACGGCAACAACAGACGTAAGATCGAATTGCTGGTGCAATTGTCAGACTTCCTGAAATAGGGACATATAATGATATGATACAGTGAAAAGCTTGTGTATCAGGTTGAAGCGATGCCTGCAATGGTAAAGAAATTCTAGCCTCATGCTAACAAAGACACAAGCTGCAATGTAAGCACCTTGGTCAATGCATCCAGCACTGCTACAAAACAGCCAGCTTCACAATGCTGATATGTGAGACTTGCCTTCCAATCAATGGCTTCACATGGTGAGTACATTTACAGTATCATGTGCTGCCGGTTGCCAGTGCAATTTTATCTATCAAAAGTGCACATGCATTATCCCACTAAGTCAAAAATTTTATGCAGCACACATTCTTGGGATGTTCACTGTCCATATGAAGATCCAATAAAGATTGATGGTTTTTACAACATTGAAAAACATTAAAATTCATTCAAATATTGAAATGCCAATAAACTTTAAGGTGCCAAAACTATGAGGATATTTATTGCACACATGTACTTCATTAAAATTAACTACTGCATACATTAAAACTTAAAGATGTACATGTACTGTCTGTGCTTTTCCAAAAATCTATTTAAAAAAATATATATATTCTAGTTTTTTTTCTACTTTGGGCATCTGCAACCCTAAAAAGAAAAAGGTTTTTATTCTTGGTTGCTTTGCGCATAGATGTAATGAACACAAAGATATGCCCGAATAATTGTCAGGATGCAAAAAAGAAAAATCACATTTATAAGGTATTTATTCGATTAACGTCGGCGTGTTGTCTCGTTTGATGTTTCATTCTAAAGTGAATAGTTTTTGTATTGCGAGAACAGTTAGCAATAAACCATAACAGTCCCGAATCCTCCAATTTTAATATGATTTTCCACACACTCTATGGAATTAGGGTAAACAAAATTAAAATCAAGGTGAAACTGAAAAGAGCATGGACATATCTCTAACAGCTGGCACATTAACCCTAACACTGCTGAATCCATCAATGTCAATACAAACCCTGGGGGTTAAAAAATTCTTTTTAATAAATTATTTTTAAATGCATGTACTCAAATCATATCTTATGTAACTTGGAAAGAAATTAACAATTCTTGTCAATATACATGTACATGTAGCTGTCTGAAGCGTAATCTACATGTAATCCACACGTACATGGTGAATGAATAAAATTACTTTGCCATGTAGTACATGTATTTCAAATGCGTACATGTATGTGTATCTTGGTTCAAAGGAAAGATGTGTGTCTGTTGCTAATCAATCTCTACTACCATTAGGGACATGAATGCAGCAAATTGAGCATGGCATTTAATCAGCCAAGAGGGAAACTATTGATCCCCCTGCTGCAGCCTGCAGTCTCTGCAGGATTTGACGAGAACTTTGTGATTTTTATTAGATTCATTTTTTACTGAGGAAATCAGGCCAGTTTTTCTTTAGTACTGGTACCCGTAATATCATGAATCAAATTCCAAACCAAATTATTCAAGACTGTATTGGCTAGATTCTGAATATGAACACCCAAATGGATATGACATGCACCATGTGCATGTCTGATCCACATGTTATTAAATGTAAAATTGGCTGATTATGAAAGTGTTCATTTTTTCCGGCATCATTACTGTCTATTCCTTACTCTATTCATGAACATTAACCAGTACACAAGAACAAATAATTTTGATACAAATTTGTCACATCAATCAACATGGTCTATTAAGTTTAAGATTAGGAGATGGCATACACAACATGTACATGGTGTTCGAGTCAGGTACATGTAGATGAAACTAAATCATTCACAGATTTGACTGTATGGTTGATGGTGGTTAATTGGTTGTAAAAATAACAACATTCATGTACCAGTCATTCATAACAAATGAGATGTGACAATGTTCTACCAAAGAAAAAGAATATAATAGCAGTAAATTGACAGCCCATGCAATTAGTATCAGTAAATGTACAGATTATAGTGAGCAAAAATTACAGAATGTATTGTCAGAATATCAAAACCTGAATACTTTACAATCTACAGACTTAATACTCAAGCAATCTGGACTCTGTTCTACATGTATTTATGTACGCATGCACTAGTCTTGGTTCCAAGACGTCCTCATCAGCGTTGCGCGATGCAGTGCGCATGGGTTAATAGATTGTAGAGTGCCCTCTACACATTCACGCCAAGGCCATATCGTTAAGATGTCTTGGCCCTTTCGTAGTGGAACAGCGCGTGACCTGTATGCATAATTTAACAGGCAGGTCAAAAGAATAATGGCCCATGCAAACTGGAGGAAACTCATGTTTTAGTATTTAGCTGGCTTATCAGGTAACGTCCGTTCCTCAAGCAAGAGCTACATGTATGACACGAGGCACGGATTGCGGAGATCGGTGGAAAGTTAGATGCCAGAGCAGATGGCACAATCGCTTCGGCAAAGCCGGGGGCCAATGTCCACGCGGCTGGTCGCAGTATGATCACGAATAGTCGGTGGTGTATAATTTGCAGATGAGAACTTCTAACCTGCCAGAGGTGGGTTATTCCATGAAATTGAGACACACACACATTTTGGCATTCTTTGATTATGTAATTGTTTTTCTTGTTTAAACTAAACTGACTTTAATGGTGATTATGGTATGAACTTGAAGAGTAAAAGGAAGGCTTTCGAATGATACAAAACATGAGGGCATTATTTGAGATATATTTATGTTTTGTCACCAAGTGTGATGGTGTCCCGGGCTAAATTATGGGGTAATTTTGTGACATAAAAACTTACAAAATACAAATAGGGTTCAGAGGTTAAAAAAATTAAGTATTTTCTTTTCTTTTACATGAGCAGTTAGCAAAAACTGCATGTAACTTAACAACAAATCATATTTTCAGTATCTCTTACATCTTTTCTGTTATATGGCTAACAAATCTGTGGTTAGAGAGGTAACGGATGGTGTCCCACTCTGTTAAATTTTGTTACATCCTGCTTGCATGTCTAGCTTTCTTACTTTTCATCAAATGAAGTCTGAATTAAATTTCTTTTCTTTTGTGTGATTACCGTTTTAATAAAATTAACTTGTAGAGTCAATATATTGGACTGCCTTTTCAAAATTAGGGCAAAATGGACTCGGATGTAACGGTGGTGTCCCACGTTACATCCTAGCAATTTTGGGAACTTTCTTCCATAATTTATCTGTAAGCAGTATGTGAAATGTCCATGCAACATGATAACAAAGACTTGGAGTACCTCTTTTTAAAAACATAAAAAAGACCCCCTAAATTGGTGTCATGTGTTAGTTTGCCACCCTTGATGGAGCGGTGTCCCATGTTACATCCTTGCAGGCTTGCCAAATCAATTATTACATCAAATGTTTTAGCCAACTGTATTTGAGGGGTATGTAAAAGGATAACATTTTCTAACTACCACATACAGATTTGGATGCTTTAACATGATTATTAATGAATTATGAGAAACATAAACTAAGATGTAACCGGGACACCGTGTCCCTTGTTACATCGTTGATTTATCCATAGTAAGTCTATGGGAGTTAATGTGAAACTCAAGAGAGAGGACCCTAAACTAAATATTATGTCACAATGAATCTAACCTATGATGAAATAATTGTATAGAATCACATGTGGTGTAACAAATTTATTTCACACCAATTTAAAATTTTTACCAATATGTCACACATTGTGTCTCAACTTCATGGAATGACCCAGGTACATACATGTAGCATAGCATAGCACACAGCATGCATGGCTTGGTATGCTATGTACACATGGACGGGGCTAGGAAATTGCATGTAGTACAGAAACTAGACCATGCCAGTGAGTCGGTGACTATACATGTATGCATGCATGCAAATGCGCACACAATTCTGTTCAGAATTTCCTAAGCAAAAATACGAATGGCCTTGGCGCAGCGTGTGTGTGTAGAGGCATCTGCGTCGGTGAATCGCTGTACAGCCATTAACTCATGTGCGCTGCATCACACTAAGGACGTCTTGGAACCAAGTCTATGCATGTGCATAAACATGACCTCAAGGCACACATGACTCTTTTTGGTTTAGTCAATCCCACAATACAACAGTGAGCTGTTATCTCATATTATTCTATAATCCATATGTACATTGCATTCCAATTCCGAGTATAAAAAAGCTTGATGTACATTCTTTGAGCATCTGGGCTTTAACACTTGCATTGGCAATGATCATTAAGTTATTTGTTTCAAACATTTATATTTTCACATTTTACTGCACTGCCATCATCCCATGTGTACTTGCTTTTGCTGTAATTTTCAGAAATGAATTGATTTTGGAGGTTAGTATTTTATAGCAAATACTGTAACAGTGACTTGTTTAAAGTTTTGTGTGCATATAGTGTATGCTGGGAAAACAGAAGATTTTTTTTTTGTAGTCTGGTTCCCTGACTCTACTTCAGACAAAACAGAGCAATTTATAGACATGGGGAGAACTAGACTATTTCCAACGATGGTCGGCCAACAATCGCTAGAAATTGAAACAAAAAATTCCACTTTTCTTGAAAATGACAGCACACCAGGTGCCATGATTACACAGGATGCTTTGAGACTATTAATTACTTACAGTCAAGTACATGTACAGTATTTTCATAATAATTTGAGGGAAGAGTTCCATATCCGGCCATCACTTTGGACCTCGTGCACAAAGTCTATGGGCCATGACAGAAAAAGTCAAAGTATTTTCTAAATTCGTGTTTCTTCATCAGATTTACACTTTTTGGTAGTTTTTAAGTCATATTAAGGGAAAATAAGTGATGGCTGGATATGGAACGCTTTCCTAATTTGATACACGTAGTCGGGTTTTTGATGTTTGCAAATCTATTACAGGTAAAATGGTGCATAAGATGAACACGTCACTGCCACCCATTTAGCCCAAGATAAACATCCTTAAATGCAAAATACAAGAGCATCTATTTTTCTACCAAAATCCTGATCAGCTTGACCCTCTGCAAACACAGTACATGTACATGTACAGTGTACTAATCAAATGCTATAATTTGACAAATAACGTGATACATGGCACACAGCAGGCAGGCGCTGATCCTCAAATTCCCCTGGTCTGCAGCTATGCCATTCCATGAATATGAAATATGAAACCACCCCTATGTGTGGTCATGCTGCAATATCTAACATGGATGACGCATGCATGAACACACATGACTTCAATATTTAACATCAACTTCCAGCACAAATCTCTCAGGTTCATGAACAGAATATGAAGCAAACTGGATGAAAGAAACTATGCCAGAAACTGTTCTTTCTTCTTACCAAACACTGCAGAACAAGACAGTTGATAGAGGATCCCTTTAAGAAGAAACTACAGCTGCAAACAGGATGGATTCTACAAGGAGTGAAATCAAATCACCAGCACAAACAAGCAGCTCAGCGCCTGATCATCATTCACTCAACCAGCAACTCACACAGCTTGTCATTGCAAATTGCTATAACGTTGGGTAGGCCCCCTAATATGCTAACAAGACTGGTCACCACTCCCGATCCCCAGCAAGATGCAAGAGGGCAGCATTGCAAAAAAGAAACCTCTGACAGTGACAGACTTACGATGCACACATGCACTGTATCATGTAAATACATCCTGTTGATTGGTTAGTAATGCCATGGGTTTTTAATCAACACATTGAATCAACATACACTGTACTATGATTACCATTCTATTGTTTTAGGCTACATGTACACGTACAGTATCAAATGCCACTTGTACTGCATTTGATATCGCTTGCAATCCATTTAACAGTTCCACATGTACCATGACCATTTAACCCCAAGCGCAATGGAACACTTCCTGTATTTGCTTTCTCTCTTCCTCTTGACACCTCTTTCACTTCCTCTATGGCTGGGTTCCTATTGGATTTGAAATTTGCTCAATGTTTATATGTCTATGCTTGCTAGAAAAATAGATTTACTTGTGCTAATGAACTACCAAAGAAAGAAAAAATAATTGAATGAAAAATAAATTGAATCCATTCTGGGATGAATACAAACCCAATGCCAGAAAACTTAGGCAAATCAAAACAATGTTTAGCGGTCCTGCCCAATTCCTTTTTGCCCTTTTCTCATTATTGCATCTTTGGAATAAATTTGGTGGTTTCCACTGTTGGCAGAAGCCATGTTAAGAAATACATGGTGGCCATCTTGAAAAATACCACCTGCCATAATATAAATTTAATGAAGCCTTTGTAAATTAATTCTTTTCTTTCTACAATTGCACTTTTGATGAGAACCAAGCCAGTTAGGCTACAAATGTATATTCCCTTAATTAGTATAGGTAAATGTAGGTTAAAGGCGTCTGTCTCCGGGCAAGATTGAGACTTCACTGATGCCAGTGGGGGTACATAGACACAGATCCCCCTATGGCGAGACAGACGTAACCCCATACTGAGGTTTGGGAGCTGGCTTAGGACCCTCATCTGTTATTAAAAAAAAAGAAGGTGATTTGTCATCAATTTCTTGGTTGTATCTATCTGTTTATTTAATGGTGTATTATTTCTGTTATGTGCTTTTGATCATATTTAAATGGAAATAGCGCAATAAATTGTTTTATTTATTGTTATTAATATTATTATCCAAGATTCTTGAAAATGATCCAGTACCCTATATGGGATTGGGAGCGAGAGCATTGCTAGTGGTAGTGTACTGCTTGAATACCATGGGGACAAGGTTGTTACTTGATTGTTTTTTATTTTACAAACTATCAGGTTTTACAGTACATATGTTATGCCCCAACTACGGCATTGGCCCAACTATACCTGGGCCGGTCCCAACTGCAACGGAGTAGTTGGGAAATCCCAACTATAGTTGGGACTGAATGGGCTGGGCGGGGATATGTAGGTGAACGTAACCGTACGTTAGTTACAATAATTGTTATGCATATCCGTGCGCGCGCAGCTTGGAAATGTAAAGTGAAGTTTCGTGGACGTGACGCACGTGGCCGGCTATATTTTGGTTACTAGCTAGCTGGCGCTAAGATCCTTCTTATTAATTGAACACAATTTCATCATATACAAAATATCAGCCATATTATTTCCACAGGTATACCCCATTGGATAGCACGCGGCTTAACTCTTCCGCTATGGCGCGCCGCTCACAGCGGCTCGAAAAAAGCCTATTCCTGCTGGCAAGCCGCTCAAAACGGCTCGTTGTAAACATTCTGTAAAACAATTACGTCACAGCACCCATTATAATACCGTAGTGAAAGAGTTAACATGTTATAATTTCTCTGCCATGTTATAATTTCTGCCTGCCAAAGTTGGGCCAGGATTGAAGCAGGCCTAGTAGTGGTCACAACTAGTGGTTTGGACGGACTGCACTATAGGCAATGAAAACTCATTCTTATTACTTGAACACAATTTCACTGTATTTAAAAATTATCAGCCATGTTATGGTTACTGTCTGCCACAGTTGGGCCAGGATTGAAGTAGTGGTTCCAACTATATGGTTGGGACTGTGCACTAGGCACTGCACCAAAATGACAATTGAGAAACTCCAAAGCAGTCTTCATAAGAACTAACGTCTGAAGCTTGACGTCGAAGATGCCAATCCATGCGAACATGCCACCAGGCCCGCGCCAAGCACACCCCATGCCACCCGGCCCGCGCCAAGCACACCCCCCCCCCCATACCAAGCACACCCCCCACCCCACCTTATGTACATGTATACTCCCGTCCTGATCCTATAGGCTAGGCTCTACAGGGGTAGTTACGTGCACGTGTACATGGTACGTGTACATTTCACACATGGCCCGGCCGGAGATCTGCCATTATGTAAAGATAAACGGTATGCATGCATGCATCCCCAAAACCCCGCGATCATGCATAATCATGAGCGAATGGCTTTTTAGGCATGCGCCTTACAATCAATACAACAACCCCCCTGTCGCGTTTAGTCCCAAGTGGCCGTGTCCGAAATGGGCGTCTAGAGCTACAGCTACGGCTACGTCACGCGTAGTTGTAATGGACGAACACCTAGACAATAGCCATACAAGCGATTCGGACGCAGCCTTAGTCCCAACTGTCCAGTTCCAGTTGGTACTGCCTCCAACTACAAATGGGACTGGCCCAATTACAAAAATGTAGTTGGTACCGTGACCATAGTTGGGGCGTAACACATACACTATTCCAAGATGCTACATATAAACATTACACTTTTAGCCTTTTAGGGTCTTTTCATTTTTTGTAATGCAAATGAAGGTACATGTAAACGTGACTACCACAAACTTGCAAACTGAGCTAACCTTTTGTCATTTATCCTGATTTATTTATACGATTCAAAATATAAACCAGTTTTGTAACAATATACAAAAGGGGTAATAATGTGCGAGTTTAAAGTTTTCCAAATGTTGATATTGGTATATTTTTTTCATTTTCAGGAGACAAGAATCTTTGTTTTATTTGTCAGTCAAAAAGTAGAATTTTATAACCAAATCTAAAACAAGTTAAAATAGTACTTAAAAAAAGAAATTCTTGTAACCTTTACACAATTTCCCTTTGCATGAAACCCCTTTGCTTGAAAGTTCACTCATTTAAAATGTGGGGAAAAAATAATGTGGTTTTTCTTATAACTACATGTAGAGCTCAATTAATTGTTTATAGATTTTCAGGTTCACGGGCCATGTTTATCACAGCAGACTAACCCCTTCTAGCTGGCTGTTATTGATGGCGTGCTGGTATGCCAAGACGGGCTTGTGCAGCCAAGCGTAATGCAAACAACAGGCAAGCAATGGATTGGGTTTGCACAGGAATGCGTGTATAGATGACAACTGGCCAGGCGGTCTTTTTTCAAACCGCAACTCCAGATGGAATGAAACAAACGCAGTGTTTCCATTGGACTTTTTATTCCGCGGCCCCGCGAAAACTTGCCGCGACATGCCTTCGCGCAATTTTACAGTGCGTTTCCATTTGGACTTCTATTTACTGCGACAAGAACATTTATTCGCCTTCGAGGCTGGCAGAATGTCACATTGCGAGCCTGATGACTTTCCGCGACCGCTTTTGGCCTGGTTGTTTTACATCAAGGTCGCGGTAAGTTAACAGGGACGTTAGTTTACCGCGTGTCTCCATTGGACTTAATTTTGCTTTTCTAAAGAAAAGTCGGGGTAGATTGACAAAAATAAGTCCAATGGAAACACAGCTAATTATTACACACTCACATGAAATACATGTAGAATGTACAAGTACATGTACTCTCCACCAGTACATGCAATATAAAAAGTACAGGTCTATCCCAGGCAATTAAGAATAAATGTTAATGAGTAACATCCTGTCAGGCCCTGATTAACTTACTTTTTATGCTTATCACTTCAACACATGAATGACAGTAATAAGGATATCCTGTCTAGACCAATCAACTACCCTATAGATTCTTCTTTAAGCAATTAATCAACTTTTAACTTTTGTGTACATGAACATGCTCAGCATGAGGTTCTTTTTTCCTATTATTACAGAACAGATAAACACATACTTTAACCCTAACCATCCCTAACCTGCCAAAATCAAACACCCCATTTGTGTTGAATTTTGTGTGATTGGGTACTGTAGAGCCTTGGCACCATCACTTTGCATGGGACTTGATGCCCTGATTTTGTCCAAGTACAAAGAATGTGCCATTGGTTTACTACACAGTAGTGTTGGAGTTTGTGTGGTTAGGGAAGGATTCTAGTAAAAAGCCTTGGGCTGTTAGGGTTAATGAAAAAAGATGAAATGTTATTTTCTAGTCTTCACTCTATGCCTGCTTTAGGTTCTTCCTCCTACATGTAAACCCCAGTTTCCACATTACCGGTAATTCACTACAACTTGTGAGCTACATCTTTTGTTCATTTTTGTCTCTTCTTGGTTCCATTTTGGTTCAGGATCCCAAGGGCAAACATGTCTTGACTGCCAATTTATTATAAACCCTAACGTCCTAAGCATTCATTTGGGATAAAGTACATTTGTGGTCTTTATCACGTCAATAATAACCGAGGAGGGGCGTGACCGCTGTTAATGGACCGAGCCAAAGGCGAGGTCCATTAACAGCAGTCAAGACCCTTCAAGGTTATTATTGACTGGTAAAGACCGGGTCATCACATTTTTATCCCTATTTTAAATGCCTTCTTACGAAAAATGCAAAAACATTCCGTAAAAAGGACAAAATGCGAAGCTTTTTCACCCCACTTTTTTTCCCATTTGCTCAGTACAAAACACATGCGTACGTATCAGCCTTGTGAGCGCGTGAAGGTGCTCCGCGCCTGTCTGTCGCGTGCGTGTACGCACACGCACGAGATGCAGCGTTTTATACGCCTGCATTAGCGTTGTCTTACAATGTACATTATGAAGTTCAGTACATCTTGTGCGCGCACCTACTACGCTCTCCCTGTTGCGTATCGGCTGAGAACAGCTGGTTATGACGTGCCATGTTAAAACAACTTCCAGCCGTGTTAAACACACCCACGTGACATGCTGAGGCATTTATGAATGCCTTACAATGCCTGGTTTACATTTTTCACCTGCATTACATGTAATAGAAAAGGTACATGTACATTTGTGTGTTGTATTTGTTGTGAGCATAGCTCACATTCTGCCAGTCCTACCATCTTCTTTATCAAACTTTACTCTAATATTTGGTGTGTCCACCCTTGGCAGCAATCACTGCGGCACATCTAGACTATTTCCAACGATGGTTGGCCGACCATCACTGGAAATTGATACAATAAGTCCACTTTTTTTTTAAATGACAGCACACCAGGTGCCATGATTTCACAGGATGCTTGAAACTTAGTCAAGTAAGGCATTTCATAATAGGCAGCATCTAGGCAGCAATCACTGTGGCACATCTTTCGGGCATAGTGTCTATAATATTTTTTTCCTGAGAGTTTCTACACTAATGCTGAATTCCAAGTCTTCTGAAGTTCATTCCACAGGGTTTCATTTGAATGTACATGTACATTGGTATTGCCATTTCATCACAAACAACTATAAAGTACCTAAAATATGCCAAGTGTTCGAATATTTTTGCACACCACTGTACATCATACTACAAATGTACATGTACTACAAAATGTATTAACAAGTACATGTTTGCAGTACACAATACTAAATACTAAATACTACTACTACTACTACTACTACTACTAAACAATACTACTAATATGCCGGAGTAGTAAGAGTACTGCATACTACAGTTTACTACAAGTTAGTAGTATTTTGTACATGTAGCTTACAAAATAAGGTGAGGTTAGGGTTAAAGTGCATACATAAATTGTATGATGTACATGTACGTGTAGTCTCAGCATGGTTTTTGTAGAATTGTAGGGAGAAACAAAAATATGGCATATCAACGTTCAACTAAAAAAAAGAGACAAAGAGATCTCCCCTTCACAGAAGAAACAAAAAGACCAGATTGATTTAGACAAGAGACGTGATACCCAAATGGACAGGCTGGACAGGAATAGATGGAAGCTAGTAATCAGGTTAATTTGTCTACATATACTTAAGTGCACTAAGTTTCCTGTCCCCAATGGGTGCCCCAACGCATAAGGGCTGACAGAATGACCTGGAAGTGGACTGCCACTCTGCAAGATATCATATCCCCAGGATTCTCATGTGCATGCACACCTCTATCTATCCCAGCACATTTACTAATTTGATTTGGTAAGGATGTTAAGTGGCCAAGGGAGTAAGTCCAACAAAGGGATGGCATGATTATTTAGGTATTGCTGTCACTCAGCCATCTGTCTGGGTGTCACACTGCTTCTTTATCATGAATATGGTCACGGTGGTCTATCATGTCCTACAAATTTCTGTCTTAAGTACCATAGTACAGGGATACTGATTCTTAGCTTGCTTGCTCTACTTCCGAGATCACATTTAAAACTTTTTTAAAACTAAAACATGTTAGTGCTCATTAACCCCTTGACCTCGGGTTTTAAATGGGGGGTGCCAGGTGGGGTTGTGCAGCCAAGCGAAACGGAAACAAGAGGCTTGTGCAGCCAAGCATAATGTGCACAATACCCCAATAATGGATTGAAAGTGCAGAGATTGGCACCGGCCTAGAGGAAATTTTCAATCCGCACGAATGTGTATGTGTGACTGGTGGCAAGGGGTTAAGCCATGTTCACAAAAGACTTTTTTTTTTTTTTTTTCAATAACTGTCCTACTGTACAAGTAATGACTATTTTATACAGTAAATTTGTGGAAATGTTGGGGTGGAAATGTCGCAGATTAATAAATTCTATAATTAATTCATAATCAGAATACAACATTTTATATTTTGAATTATAAAGGGGACGTACTGAACAAACAAGAGTGCCAAACATCCTGCTTTTCATGATTGCCTCTGTGTGGTTACATGTACATGTATGTTCATTTTGGCTGGATGGAAAGGGAATGAAAGCAAGCTCGTATTAATTAACCCTAACCCTCCAGGGTATTTTGGCTAGAAACCCTGCCAGACGCATCAGATTGCATACTTTGTCACATTGACTTGTGTGCAGAGTGCAGCAAAGTGAAGCTGTCACCACAGATGCACTGTGCTGCGTCTGGCAGGGTTAGGGTTAATCAAGTTTTACTGTAGTGACATTCGTATGACACCAAATCATACACTTTGAAAATAACAAGTTACTGGATAATGTTGAACATTTTGGTACATATTATGTACAAGGTACACGTATGCAAAATTCATATCAATTTGTCTAGGATGCTGGAGAAAGTCTAAATATTTATAATACATTTACCCAGTATTGCACAGAAAGCAAGATTTAGGTGGGAACTTCATTAATTATTGTTAAATCTCTCATTTACATACGACATGATTTCAAGTTGAGAACCAAATGTCTAATGTGATTTTCTACTGCATTTTAATGTGGGCAGTGAACACCTGAAAAAGTGCCAACAGATATAAAACATTTTCTAACAAACATGACATCAAATTTCTGAATGAATGTATGCACACAGCAAATACTAATTTCTCAATATCCAATATTTCTTAATTGGTAAACTTTGGGATTCTTTGAATTGTTCAGGTGGCCATAATTATTATGACACCCCTCTGCTTGACTTTCTACCCAGTTTCCAAATACAGCATTTTTGAATTTTTGAATAAATTTAGACCAGCAAATTAAGAATGGTTGTGGATAAAATCAGTGTTTTGGAGTACACTGTTTGACAGTAAAAACACCTTTATTAATCTGGAATGAGCTTTTGAAAATAAAAGATTTTACTTCACAAAATGCATTTGAACTGCTTTTTAAAATGGCCCGTGTAGTTGTACGTGCACTGTATATATTCTCCGAGGACAAGAGAAGAAAGGAAACACAAAGAAACCTTTCAGTCCCCGAACGTAGAGTCTTTTGTTGAAATCGGTCCTCGAACTAAGGATACGTGCTTAGTCTATGGGGGTTGGTTATATTAAAGGAACAATAGGAAACACAAAGCATTGTCCTCGGACGTACATGTATTGGGGAAGTACGACTGCGTGTGTGTACATGTGTATGTATGTCATGAATTTATAAAATGTAACCCAGAGTTGTACATGTACACCGTATATGGGATTCATCATTTTATATAACATAAGTAAAATATTCTGCCTTTTTTGTTTTAAAATTTAAAAATGCATACTTGTACTACATATTTTTTTGGTGTATCCTTAATGTAATCAATTAAAAGAAAAATAATTATCCAGCTAAGCCAATAAAGACCGAGTGATCAAACTACGATTACCATTATAGCATTTTACAAATTTTCAAGGAAACAACTAAATATTACAATTGTGTACTTTCTCTGTGCAACTTGAACTATGCATTGTCCTTTTCCAACCACGACTGTGGCAGTATTCCGCCATGATTTACAAGTCGATTGGCTAAATTAGATATTCTAAAAAAAAAAAAATTAAGAGAGTGCATGTGTATGGTCAAGATCACATACAGTGAAATGTTTGGATTTAATGGTATCCAATGACCTGCTTTTTACTTTCTACTACACACATGTATGTACTACATGCATGCTGATCCCTATAGATATAGTTTCCTGCTACCCTTTGCCTTCATACATGTAATTTACTGCACGCCTTACAATGAGGATCAATCCTGCATTCCAACATGTACAACACGACCTTCTGGCCTACATGTATGTAAGAATATATTTAACATTGGCGATGGGCTCTACCAGCTGTGTTTAAGCATCCGAGCACAATTTCAGGGACTGTCTCTGAGACTCTGAATGAAATTGCAATGTACATGTACAATGTATGTGAATTATCTATAGAAAATTATAGTACTTTAGATACATGTACATGTACATGTACATGTACCACTAGAGGTATTTTATTGTGATTTTCTAATAGCAAGCATTAATGTAGTAACATGGCAAAATTGTAGGCATCAATGGTGTTCTACAATGTACACAATGTACTTGGTAATTTGCATAAAGTCATTACTCCGGACTGCTGATGGGCAGGTACATGTTATTTTGTACATGTACAATGCATGCAGACACATTGGCCTTCTTCAAAATGTTTGCAATTTAAGACAACAACTGCATATTTGTACCATTTGCAAAGGCAGCTTGGCTTATTGTTACAAGATCAAATGCACTGGAATTTACATACATTACAATGTACACGCCGGTATACATGTACATGTATGAAGATGTGTACAGTACATTGTACATCAAGAAAAAAACAGCACACAAGCAAAGCTTGAAACAAGGCTAACGATCCTACATGTATATTGCAACATGCTCTACATGATCATGTACTATGTACAATTGTACATATATAGTACATGTACATTGTATACATAATCATCCCTTACAGACTTGATGTGTATTGTGTTATACCTAGGTACAGGAACACTTGTACATGGGTACAACGTACATGTAGCATTTTTTTATTAATCAAAGTCCTGTATTAAAAAATCATCACATTCGCAGATCTCACCAAAACTGCAACAATGTTAAATCGCACACATCTGTGGAATGAAGCAGTGCATACATTGTAAATAATGAGAAACACTATATTTTACAGAGGCAAAATGTAATGCAAACACTGCCCCTGAGGCAAATTAAAAGCGTATAATACATACATTGTAACATGTATTTGTGCCAAATCACAAAGGACTCGTCAATGATTTGACTGTTGTTATTATCATTACAAATGTACATGTACATAAACCGACACTTCACAAGAGTTTAGCATTGTACACTGACATGCTGCCGACAAAAATTGGACAAAATACACATGTCAAGTAAAAGCAGAGTACATGTGCATAATAAAAACGAAACCTGAATCCCTAAAGGCTGGTTTATAGTCGGTCGCGCGATGGTCGCCGCGACAAAAAATTGACGAAACACCAGGGACTAGTCGCTGAAAGACGCTGGCGACGTCGCTGCAGAGTTCAATCAATTGAACTTTGACATGGTCGCTGTCCTTCCTTTTTTCAATGGGCCAATAGAATTGCCTGATCAGTAAGAAACGATGAATATGCAAAAATGGCACACAGCATAAAAAATAAATATCACTATCAATCAACAGCGACAATGTCCTATATTTTATTTATGCGTCTTAATATTTATTATTACCAAAACAGCTGGGACAGACATTAATCACACATAAAAAAAAAAAAGCTGCTAACTCCGATAATTGATAATCATCGCAGCTAAAATAATTTTACGTTCAGCAGTGGCAATGCGTTGATCGTCACACGTCGCATAACAAAGTCAATAACAATTTAGCAATAAAAACAACACCAACAAGGGACTAGACCTAACCAGACTAACGAATGAATGTTTAACCCCTTGCGTACGGATGACACCATTTGCCGCCGTTTGTGCAGTTTCAATCCATTGTTGGATTATTGTTTATGTTACGCTTGACTACACAAACACATTATAGCGGTTCACTTGGCTGCCAGAACCGCTGCGACACCCCGACGTCTCCCGTAAAAAAAACGTACTCAAGGGATTTAATATGGTATAGTAATTTTCTTGTTTAACGTAAACAATTATCACATTAAAACTACCAAAGACAAACACAATGGTCACAACATACAAATATCATTCCCAGTGTCATCCCATAAAGAGAGTAACAAATATTTCTTGTAAGGCATCTTGTGTTGTACCAAGTTATAAGAAAAAGGAAAGACACTTTACAATGTACATACCAACACTTGTTCAGCTTCATACGCAGTTTGGTTGGTGGATGACACATCTTCCAGTTTCTGTTGAAACTCGGTAGTTCCAGCTTTTTTAATGCTTTTCAGTTTCATTTTCAGTTGTCCTTTGGTATAGTTCGTAGCATGCACATGGAACTGTGGAAAGCTTCCCGAATCACTTTTACGTTTAGGACTAGAGGCACAGTTCTCAGAATCAGACTCCTCACGTGAGTTTGTTTCTTGCAGGATGACATTGTGACCTGCCTCTCCTATTAACTGACTAACATCCATGGTGCATGTACATGTACGTGTACCTGTCTTGGGAAACTTGTGGTGCTGTGTGTTGTGGTGCTGTGTGTTGTGATGTGTTCTGCTCAGTACACCAGGAGCTTGTAGGTTCTTCAAAGCTGTCACCGAGTTCTCACCCTGGCTTAGATGTAACAAACTACATGTACAACAGAGCCACTGGAGCCAGGACAAGTCTGCGATGAGAAGAAGTAACAAAATAAAGGAAATGATTAGGTTTCCGGTCGTGCTGTGTTTGGACTGCTCGGATGAATCACCGAGACGTTATGTCCAAGCCCCACCATAAATTGGAAAAAAGTGCTTGACAGTAATTGCACAAATACACAACCTACAGTACAAGTACACTACGTACATTTCCTTTGGCAGGGCCTTCGCAACATTTGCAGAGGAAAATCTAACATACACTGGCACAGTCATACCCTACATATCATGTAGTCGAGAGCATCACAACACCCTGCAAGAACAACACAAGACCTTCAGTCTTAATTCAAGTCTCAAGCTATTCAAATGAACTCTAACAAAAGCATTCCTTTGTCATGGTTTATGCCTGTTACTTGTGCCTGTAACAAGCTGGTCTTGTGAATGGTCTTGTGCCTGGACTTGTGCCTGGACTTGTGCCTGGTCTTGTGATGGTCTCGACTACATGTACATCACTGTCATACATTGTAGGTGTAATTTGATGCAAAATCACAGAGTATATTAAATTACTGGAGCCCAACTAGTACTGGTACCCTGTGGAGACATGGAAATAATAGAGGATAAAAAAAAGAACAGGTCTCCACAAGGAATGAAAATGTCTCCACAAGGAAAAACGTGTAGAAGTCTACGGGACGGGGGATTGGTTACCGGTACATAGAAACAAAGGAAAGAACAAACCATGTCTCCACAGGGATATAAATTTCAGAGTGTGAAGCAGAGGGGCAGGCATGTTGGGGTAATGTGTAACACTGCATGACATGCCACTGTGGTCCTATTATGTACACTGTACATGTACGTGTACGTGTACGTACCCAAGTGCCTTTCCTGCACAAGTCTCAAAACACCAAAAACTGTCATTCGAAAGAGTACATGTACATGTACTTGATTGCATACTTGCATGAACATGCTGTTAGTTGGTGCATTTATCTTTCTCAGCTGTGACCGTTGTTGAAATCAACAATACTGTGTTCTTTAATTAAAGTTTTTGATAGGCTGTGATAGTTATAAGTATAGGAGGGTTAACCCTCCTATACTTATAACTATCACAGCCTATCTATCTCTAAACACCAACTCTCACAGTTTGTGTGTGTTTCAATCTATCATTTGATAGGTTTTGATCTGTACAACAACTGGGTCGATTTTGGCCAGGTGCACAGGAGGGTTTTAATGCATGAAAATCAGTACAAATGCAGATATCGTACAAATAGCTGTACTAAAGCTGTACACATAGGTTTCACACAAGCGAGGATGCGCCCAAAGTCTTTACCCCAGATGGCAAGTTAGTACTCTAGTACATGTAGTTTAAAGTAAAATAGCTCTACATGTACAATGTATGTGCAAAGAGTAAGAATAACTGTTTAACAATAAAATTCTCCAGGCATGGTTCAAGTCCAAACATGTGTACACGTACAAGTATAAGCCAACAATAAGTAGGGGAGATGGGGGTTAGTTGGAACATGGGGCAAGTTGAAACACTGAGATTTTTTCCCACAGCTAGCTGTGGGAAAAATCTCAATGTTTCAACTTGCCCCATGTTCCAACTAACCCCCATCTCCCCTACCTTGTACAAGACATCTGTACATTGCAGGTGTCATATGAATATCCGACTCCCTTCAAATTCAGACTCTTTTAGTTTTTGATCATTTATTGGCAAATAATTGGTGTTTGTTAATGGTTACTATTTTAAATGACTCATAAAATTATTTTTATATTCATAACAAATTGATAAGAAATAAATGAGGCTCAAATTTTCAATAATCTTTTTTTAGCAATTTAGCAATATGGTCACAACTTTTAACTAAAATTGTCCTCTAAAATGACCAAACAATTTAAATCAACAAAAATCCATAACTTGGCATAGGGTTAACCTATCATGACCATTGACCCCTCAGTTTATTTCTATTTTTTTTACTCTTTCAAGTGATATATAAAAGAATTGAAGCAACTTACAATTTTCATTAATCTGCCTACTCGAGTCTCAGTACCACTTAACTTGCAGTTTACTCATTTTGTGTTTTCATTTTCAGACAATTGAAAGATGGTGGAAATATATGCTTCATCTTTACTCACTCTACAGATATTGAGTAGGCCTATAGATCAGCTGTACTATCAACCCTGGACTACATGTATTATTCAATATTGAGAATGTTTTTGAATCAATGAAATTGCGCGCTAGGACCAGTTGTATATTATGATGTACATGTATTGATGGACGATGGCCACAGCCCACATACATGTACCATCTTTCCGGTTGACATCTACAAATGTATAGGCGCATTCCTGCACTTACTCAATTCATTCATTTTTAAACTATATATTGTTCTTGAATGAGAGTGTAATGAATAGATGGAGCTTTTTAACGGAAGAAGTGTTCCAAGTGCGATGAATAGGACCACTCTAGTCAGTGTGGTGCCTACTGTTTAGGTAAGTTACAATCTGCACGGTCAGCAGCCGCAATTTTCTCCAACCGTGTGTTATCCGACTCATGCATCGCTCAGAGAGCTTCCCCGAGAGGGTGTGCTCACTGATTTGCTTATGAGGGGTTTCCCCATTTTTTTGCTTTGACGCAAAGGAAATTCTCATCTACTGCCTTGTTTTCAAATTTTTCGATTCCGTTAACTGGTTGGCATTGCCCACCGCCGTTAAAATCTGGCTCCAATTCAACAGGTCTTAAGTTAATGCAAATATAGATAGTATAGCCATTATTTTAAGGTAAATGGACATTCAATATAATGTTTAATCCATAAACTGACGACGTTTTGTGATGATTGCATGATTAGAAAGCAGTTTTTGAGCACCAGTAATGCCCCATGGTGATGCTAATTCAAAAATTTTAATATGATTTTTGCATGCACCCTATAGCCTATGGGGTTAGAATTAAATAATCGACTGAAATCTATCACTACACATGTAACAATATGCTGGTAATGTCATCCATTTGTTATTTCTAGGCTATTTCATTCAAAAATGTTATTTTATGGGAATTCATGACATTTTCAACGGCATTTTGCATTAACAATGGTTAATTAATTAATTGATTAATTAGGCCTATTATTAATTAATTAATTAATTAATTGAATTACACTAGCGACCAAAGGTTTAATTGATAGATTCTTTGCAGATGCTTCATCCCGGTCTTGGTAAAATTTTCATTCAATTTACATCACTTTAAATGAAACAACAGTTTGTTTGTTTTTCAGTACAGTTGTATTTCAGATTATGCGTAAACACCGTAAGTAAAGCAATATAATATTAATAGAAAGAAAACTTTTTTTGCAGGTTAATTGCTCATTACTTCGTTATTATTGAAGTTACAGTTAATACAGACATAATTTGAAATCAAATTAAAGCTTTTATCATGCTCCATCTGAATCTTCTTGTTAAAGGGACCATTGGTGACTTTTAATTTTTTTGTCACAACCCTATTTGCGTTTACGCTTTAGCTGTACAGCAATCGTTCTTGGTATAGGCCTAGGCTACATGTAGGGCCGGCTAGGGCTAGGCCTTACCCCAAGTTGTAGGCCTACCACAGTACCAGCACAGACGGTGGATGGACGCCAACATTTACAAAAAATACATTGTTTTAACATTAACAATAACAATCTTACAAAGCACATTAGCCGTATTTGTTGATTCCAAAAAGTGGCGTGTGAGTGCTTATTCTAATACGCTATCAATTATTCAATAATAAATACTTACGATATTCTTAAAGAGAAACTTCAAATCCAAATATCTAATGACCAACCGCCAAGTCTGATATCAGCAGTAGAACGGAAAATGTACATTAGACATTAACATATCACATCGTCAGGACCCCAATCTTGTTCGCTCTAAATGCACGTTATTACCCTTAGTTTAGCGTCAGGGTTTCAGACCGTCATAAACGTGACATTTCCCACAATTCATTAAAATCAAGATGGCAGCGCCCATGAACATGGTGAAATATTGCGGTAAATATGTCATGTTTAACCATGGAGGAAGGATATCCTTCCTCCATGGTTTAACTTAACACGCTTAAAGTTTTAGCTGGATAGTGATGCCGAAAAAACCTTTTCGACATTCTCAATGCATTGTGGGTTTGGAGGCCAAACAAACCATGTAATTTATACACAAACCTATGGCACTGTGAACCAGTCCAAATATTATTTGATTTTATGCTAACACAGTTAAACTAAATATCTGTCATGAGTTGAGCGATACCCTTTTCACATATCTTTGCATGGAACATAAGGAAAATAATAACCAGAAAAATCTATTTTAAATGGCAATAAAAATAAAGGAAATAATTGGGGAATCCCTCTCAGGGTACCAGTTACTGATGAATGCAAATTTCTGGAATTAGAACAGCTAATAATAATGTCAAATATTAGCCAATCAGAAGAGGATTTTTGCAAGCAAGACAACGAACATGTGACCAATGCGACCAATCACGTCCGTTCTAATGTGCTTGCTCTTCTAATGCCAGTTAGGGCTGATGCAGTTCCCATGATGCTTTGAGAATGTCGAAAAGGTTTATTACTGCACAAGACTTAAATCTCTTTAGTGAATATTGGTGTCTCAAAAAAAAACCAGCCGTTTGATTTGGAATGATTTGGAGCAGCATTCAGTTTCGCGCGAAACCAAATTGAAGTGTGTAACGTTAATGCTAACTGTGTGTTAGTCTCGCCAGTATCGCCAGATCATGTCCAGATGTTAAAAAAGCGATAAGTAAGGTCCTAGTTACTGGACTACGTTAATGCTAACTTTTCTGCAGGCACCCGTGGGTACCATGGGTACGGCTTGACCCGGGTACGGCTTGACCCGGGTACGGCTTGACCCGGGTACGACTTGACCCGGGTACGGCTTGACCCGGGTACGGCTTGACCCGGGTACGACTTGACCCGGGTACGACTTGACCCGGGTACGACTTGACCCGGGTACGACTTGACCCGGGTACGACTTGACCCGGGTACGACTTGACCCGGGTACGATTGTGTAGTGTGGGGCCCCTCTTTAGTTTTGATGAAATTAGATTAAAGGCCAACAGGGTATTTTTTCTCATTCCAAAATGACTTTTTCAACCTAACGCAGACTTCTCTTAATTCTATTGACATAGTTTTTTGTAATTTTGAAGTTTATTTCGGTAGAAAATGCAATTTTCTTACGCGCTTTACGGCAGTTGCTATGCGAATGAAGGCGGTTTTGCGTGTTTACTCTGCGTCGCGGTGATCGCGTTTTGTCGTCCTCATCGCCGCTTTACCCCAAAATTTCCTTCAAAACTAAAACCCTGCCCTTATCTACGCAATACCTGTTGGTTTGTAAAGTCGCTAACTAGTTTGGCAATTCCAATAACCTAAAAGTGGATTTTTTATAGGAAACAGGGCCCAACACTACACAATCGCCTGACTCGGGTACGACTTAACTCGGAAACGAGTTGACTGGGGTACAAGTTGACTTGGGTGTAAAATTTGGGGTAAGAGTTGACTCGGGTACGAGGTAACCTGGGTACGAGTTGACCCATTACGGTCAGTGGTTATTTTGCCATGAACTGGCATCAGCTTCATTTTAGCCAGTTGACCGGCACGGCACTGAACAAGCGCAGTGAGTGCTTTGGGGGACTTTTTACCATAACGAATCAAAAAGAAAATAGATGCTGAGCATCCCCTCCTGACCAGCAAAAATGGGCTATTTCTTTTTTTTTTAACTTAAAAATAATTTTTAAAACCTCCCTCTCGACCTGCAGAAATTATTAAGGAATGGTGCTGAACAAGTGATTTTTTTTGGCATGGCCTTATAATATTAGCAAATACCAATAATATTTCCAATTTATGTTACGGCTTTTGCACAAACTTTTAAGTATGTGTAAGGCCAAGTAAAAAGAAAAACATGTTAGCCTCCAGGTTTTTTTTAAAGGAAAAAGAAGGGGCTTTAAAAAAAATATTTTTATCAAGATAGCCACAATTCTTTATTTAATTTCCGACAACCGTAGGTTTTCCAACTGTTCAAAGACACAAAAATGAACAAGACATGTCGGACAAGAGAATTGAACATGTTTAGAGTGGTTTTTAATACTTAATAGTTTTTGTGAGCTTGTATTTTATTTTCCGATGTTTTTTCACCACATTTTCCACTGGTAAAATCTTTTGTTTTTAATCCAGGCGGCCCCCAAAAAGGAAGCAGGTGGATATGCTAAACATGTTTTTTTCACTTTGCCTTAGCAAATACCATTATTTCCAAATATTATGGCTTTTGCACAAACGTTAAGTAATTTAAAGGGGCTGTGTCGTCGCGCCATCTCGTGTTAACGAATCAAATATTGGAGTGCGCCCCCTTGCGCTTCATTTCGGTTATGTGCTATTTTTAACCTCCATCCGTTTGTTATGGCTGTTCTGAGAATTGGCTTTTGGAAACTACACCCCCTGGAACACGCACGCATGTCCAGCGTCTGCGTACTGAAATACACATACGTGTACACGTATACTTATAAACAAGTAGCACACATCGTGGCACTCAGTTCTCTAAGAGTAAGATTATTAGAAAAACGTTCAAACATTTTGTCAAATTTCATCTGTGTATTTCATAAAATTTCATTCACATGTACACAAGTGCCATGGAATATTTGTATGAAAGTTGCATAGAATTGGAGGTTGGCGATATAGAAGTAGAACCTTACGCTGGAGAACCTATGACATGTACATGCCGAAACTCTTGCCAGAGAGGACGACTCGGCACACGGGGTGCTTGTCCATGTAAATGTGCACAGCAAAACTGCAACGTGTCTTGTCGCTGTGGGACAGTTCGCGCTAAATTTTGTACACAAAATCCCACAGGCGGGGTATCCGTAAAAGGGTCTATGTATTATGTGTACATTCATTTGGATGTATCTTGTTCGTATCTTGCTTGTAAACTTAGGTCGATAAAAAGCTTCAGGTTTATTTTGACCCGTCACTTTAATAACAAAATTATCATGCTACTAAAAGAGGTGTAGTGGCTGCAGACAGTTCTTTAGCAGCAAAAAATATAAATTAAAATCTAGAACTTAGAAGTACATTTAAAAAAAAAACAGTTGATAGATGGAG
Organism: Hippasteria phrygiana; assembly: GCA_037893225.1. Lineage (NCBI taxonomy): Eukaryota > Metazoa > Echinodermata > Asteroidea > Valvatida > Goniasteridae > Hippasteria > Hippasteria phrygiana. Next base: position 2,053,356 of record JAZGUH010000432.1, read on the forward strand.
CTGAACTTGGTCGCTATTCCAATGGCACTTGTCAACAACATTTCCGCACATCAAGTCTACATGTAATGTATAGTCAACATGTACAGTACATACATTACATGTACAGTACATCCGATCCATGTACTCGGTATGTGAATTGTTCATGTCATAAAAAGTAATAAGCGAATAATTCGTGCAAAACAGGTGAAAATTGGGGTTGTTTGAATATTTGTCGGGGTGTTTATTTCTTTGTTTCTTCGGTAGTCATCTTTATCATAGTGATGTGGGGATCTGTGCGCCAGTGGCGTAAACACGGGGAAGGAGTTCAGGGGCCCGCCGATTTGTATTTCTTTTTTGTTTCATAAATTTAAAAAGGGGAAATTGTACACAAAGTGATGTTTCAAATTTCAAGCGGTGTTTGGGGCGGGGGTATCCCCCGTTGAGAAAAAGTTAAAGATGCAGTACTTCGTTGACAAATTCAATAATCATCCCTACTTTTCGACACGGATTTACTCGCCACTGGTGAAATCTCATTTCATTGGCGTATATTATTTATTGGTAATAACTGTTATTATTGTGTTTATTATTTGATAGTGTTGAAATAACTCTTATGATGTAACTTTCCATAAATTCCTGCCGTCAAATGTAACACAAGGTCTTGGACTCAATATCGCCATCAGTATAGCTGTTTTACTTTGATTTGCTCATCATTGCACGCACAGCCGATTTTAGTCAATTTATTTCGATACATAGGCCTACAACTTTATTTTTGTATAGGAAGGGGCTGGTGCATTATTTATTTTACAATTATATATACAGATTTACTTATTTACCTATTTTCGTTTGGTTCTGTCATGGTACATTTTGGCGTTTGGCGGGTGGGGTGTCACGGACTATGTTCGACTGTAGGCCTATCGTATATTTTTGGTGGCACAAACACATACAAAATACTTGTACATGCAGTATGTATCATAACTACAGGATCATGCATGCAGCAGTCATGATCATTGCAATTGTAATCTGATCTGGCGCGCGCGCCCTGTAGGTCAGCGCGCGGTCGTGGGGTATTATTTGCAGTTACTGGGTTCATCTGCGTTCATCAGTTCGGGATTCAGTGTACAGCCGCAAGCCTGCTATGATCGTGACGACACAGCCCCTTTAAATTCCATTTTGTTTACTTTTAGTAGTTGTTGATTTTATTTGCTGTGTAATAAATCACGTCTCTTCTTTAACCAAATTTTAACCAAAGCCTAGTTTTGCCCATAGTTTTGTCATAGTTAGTCAAACTTCCTGACAATCTCAATGCTTTATGACAAAACCAAAAGAGATTTGCCAGTTGGTTTTATGACAAATACAAATGACTGTTGTGACTAATGATTTACATTACAATTTGTGTTTTTGCTTTTTCCTACTCTCAGGAATGATGTGGCAAAGACAAGTTCCAAGATTGTGGCACAGGGTAAGTAACTTAAACATCCTATCTATTAATTTGGAAATTAAAAGCCCACCGTATGTTTCACTGATGAAGAAGGTCATTTTGTGAGCATGTACAGTTGAACAGTACATGTACATGTTTATTTGTGAAGCATTATATGAGTATACACGTAAATGTGTTCAGTTAAATTTTGTTGTTTTTTTGTGATTGTGGAGTTTAAGGACACCCGTTTTTTAATTTTTTTTTTAAGTTTTGTTGCTCCAAAGTTTGGAACCTCAGACAATGTTTGTTTAATTATACGGACCCTGTTTTTTCCAAATTTTGAAATGTATTTTGGGAGAAAACACGACTTTTTACCTTGGTTTTCCAGTGGCAAGCATGCGAATTGACACTGCACGAGATAAACTCCCCCTCGCTGTTCTGGACCAATCAGAGAATTGCTTCTAAATAAAACTTTCATCAACCAATCAGCGATGGTCTACCAATCCAACTCCGGCACTGTCGCCATATTTGGTTTCAGTTTGTGCGTGTTTGTCATCGTCATCATTTTATCCCACAAAAATCAAAACCCTGCCCTCTTTCCACAAAATTTATCCTGTAGATATTCAACTTGGTGTCATCGCCATCTACTGAGGTGAGTCCAAAAAGTTGAAAGTGGATTTCCGTTCTCTTATACATGTAGAAACAGGGTCCTAAACTCCACAATCGCCTTTTTTTTTGTTATTTGTAGAAATACTTGAAGCAGCTACATGTATCAGCAGCAGTCAGTCAGTCAGATGCTTCAGATCCCAGGCTTAAACCAGATTCTTCCAGTACTTTTTTCAGGACTGCAGAGGATTCCCCTGTAAGTACATGTACCATACATACTGTAGGTATATTGTGTGTAATTCATTTACTTTATCTTTGTATTTTGCCGATTCAAATGGATATATTTGCAAAGGTTTTTGTTTTAATAACCCCAACCATGCTGAATTCAACAGGATCCAACCATTTGATATTTCCGTTGGACCCTGTTGGATTGAACAGCTAAATCATAGTGTTACAATCCTGTTAGATTGAGCAGGCAAGTCATTTTTAAAATTTGTAATAGTTAGCCAGCAACTTGGCATGTTGGACTGTGTTGGATTGAGCAGGAAACTCATATGATGAGTCACCATTGGACTCTGTTTAGCAGGGTAGTCCTGGTGAACCATAAGTGGGTTTTAAAGTAATGTTGGTATTGATACCAGTATCATACATGTACTGTTTGTACATCTTTAGGTGGGAGGAAGGATATATTTTTCAAGACTCGCTCTTTAAGATCTAAAATAGAGATATTAAAGGAATCATGCGGTGGGATTTGAATGACTTGATTACATTTAGACAGCTTTCTATGTTAATGTGAATTTCCACGTCTTTTGTTGCAATTCTAGGGAGTAATTTCAACATTTTGACTTTTATGCTAATGAAAATTTCCATATTCATAGGCCAAAGCATGATGTCATCAAAGCCACAACACATACTTCCAAACAGAATGAGTATACATTGCTTCATATATTACGTCGGGACAGGGCAAAAGAGAAAACATCTCTGTTGCAATTTACATCATCCCCCGACACAAACATTCCATCTTCTGACAGAATGCATATCAACTAACGTGGACCTTCAACAATTCTTAAAAAACAAAACAAGATGGTGGGCATTCAACAATTTGTAAAAAAAAAAAAAATGAATTGATGGAGAATGGGAAATTACTATTAATAACTAATTACTATTAATTACTAATTAATAAAATTTCAACTATGTTGCCCTGAATTAGATACAAATCTGTAAAGAAAAGCTTGAGTGTCAACGTTTGATTTTTGGCTTCCGCAGGCCAATCATGGACTGCAACATATCGGTCAGTATTACACCATCCCTTTGAAAGATGTCAAGAACATCCTACCCATGGGCTTTTCAACCAGCTGGGAAAGAATGGTAAGATTGATGAAATCGACCAATCGCTGTTCATCAGCATGAGCCAATCATGCTGTGGTTGCGCATCATGTGACATTGTTAATCTTGGACAAACAAAAACCCCAAACAAGTGCATACAAACGTGTATCGACCTCCAAACGCGGACGTCCTATTGTTCCTCTTTTGTTTGTACTTTAACTTTTTCGGAAGGCCTCCATATGTTTTGTACACAATCCCAATCGCGGACGTATGCTGGGAATCGCGGACGATATTGTTCTCTTTTGTTCTCCGGCATTTTTCGTCCACGGTTTGAATACCCCAACACGCCCACAATATGTGAAGGAAAAATTTTACTTTAATACCCCCACCAAAATTGTTCAGGAGTACCAAAATCTTGAAAAATGACCAACCCTCCTTGATAACAACCTGTTATTTCAAGATTTATGTCGGCAAAATCCATAAAAAAATGAGGCAGAAATCAACATATGTTTGAACACTGAGTGACCATATACTGGCCAAGAATATCTAACACAGAAAACCTTCTTCCCCTATATTGCACAAACATTTCCTGACAAATGTCTCAAAAGTAAAAGTTGTGCCATGCGTTTATACAATTTGGAACACAGATGGATGATTATTTTGGGTGTTTCTGAATTATTTAATTTTTTTTTTATTTTCTTTTGTGGGGGGGGTGGGGGGTATTAAAGTAAAATCTTTCCCAAAAATGCCTCAAACAAATTTGTATCCAATGTTAGGTCAGTCAGTATTTTGTGCGTGAATAAAGAAATTGTAAAATTGGTATAGAAATTGTATAGATTTGTTAGGGGTAGACCAGACAATTCCGGTGCGTACGTAACATGTTTCTCTGCATCATTCATGCCTAATATATTTCCCATGGTACATTAGGATTTGTTTTTCTATGTTGTTGATGAGCAACCCCCTCTTTCACCACTCCAGAGTCAGACCAAAGTTTACAGTTGCGCCAGTGCTGACCAGTGCAAAAGCCATGGCCAACACTGATAATATGCTCCCACATGCAGTCATTGATCTTCATAAATCTTCATTTTTCTTACATGTAACCTGAATCCTCCAATATCCTCCGATTCCAAAATCCTCCAATGTTTGTTACTGGGGACCACTGCCTGAATCCTGCAAAATCATCCAATGGTTTTTGTTTATAAACACCCCAGTAACCTCAATTCTTCGAAATCATCCAGTACTAGATCGGGCCTGATGACCTGGATCCTCCATTTTCCTCCAGATACAAAAATCCTCCAATGCCCTCAATCCTCCAAATTCCTCCATTTGGCAAAGAGGATTTTGGAGGATTCGGGAAGGTTAGGATTAATTTATGTGCTCTAATTTGATGATTTTTTTATAATTGCTTGTATTTACTTCCTGATTAGATAATCCCCTTTCAAGAAGCAGCCATCATGGTTAGGCAACCTGCTGTAGAGATAATGGACTTTCTCAAGAGGACCGACTATGACCATCCACCTATCCGTTATGTACTTTATGGTAGTAAGGGCAGTGGCAAAACCATGACACTGTCTCATATAATACACTACTGCTGCAACCAGGGTTGGCTCATCGTCCATATTCCATGTGGTAAGTCTTGCCCTTATCTCAAACTCAATATTGCCAGCATTTGTCTCTGTTTTGCCATTTAATACCTGGGCCAAATTTCATAGCGCTGCTTAACACATGATTTTCTGCTAACGGAAAACTCGCCCATTTCATAGAGACTGTAAGCAGTAAGCACAGCGAAGAGCCCGCTATAACTTTGGAAGAAGGATTTGCTTAAATACGTGACCCAACAATATATATCTCCATGCACGCGTAAGCGTTGGCACGACTTGGCCATGAAATACGCTAATGCTTAAGCAAATTTTTGTGCTATAGTTAGCACAACTTTGTTGCTTACCGTTAAGCAGCGCTATGAAATTGGGCCCAGTTCATTGAACTGGGAGTAAACAAACCATACAGGATGAACATAAATTTTATCTGAATTTGACCCCAGTCAGCGGATTTGAATCCAGCTTCATCCATGATTATTACTGCTAGAAGGTTTGAGATCAAACAAGTTAAAATGACAGCAGCTGGATAAAGACAATGTTTGTAACACACTCAAATAATTTGTGTCAAGTACAGTGTAGTGTCATAAAGATTACACAGTCTGTTATTGATGGGTGCTGGTATGCCAAGAATGGGCTGTGCAGCCAAGCGTAAATACAAACAATAGGCACCACACTGAATACAGTGGTCTTATTCATTGCTTTGTTTGAAAAAGCTCCATCTATTCATTTTAATTACACTCCCATTCAAGAACAATATAGTTGAAACATAAATATATTAAATATGTGCAGGAATGCGTGTATAGACGACAACCGGCCAGGTGTTCCTTTTCAAATCGCAGCTGTGGCCATCTTCCGTATTCAAGGGGTTAACTGCATAGGATGCTTCAACTAGTTTTTAGAATTTTCATGATAAAAACTTAAAGATTGAAGCAGTATGACATCCAACCTTAATTGCTTGGCATAAGCCATTATGAGATACTGTGTTTAAAGTAGTGTACATGATTGGTAATCCTCCAAATTTTTGTTTACTGAATTATTACGAAATACACTGTAAATTAATAGTAGTATCAATCATCCTGTGAAATGATGGCACCAGGTGTGCTGTCGTTTTCAAGAAAAGTGAAAATATATATCGTTTTTCAACGATTGTTCGGCCGAACAATCGTTGGAAAACTGCCCTCTATTGACTGAATGTAGTTAATCCGTGTTGTCTAAAATGGGTTAACAATCCGAAAACGGGCACACGCGAAGTGTACTGAAGCGACGCGTTGTAACTAGTGCATGCAATGAATCTTGGACGTTCCACTCGGCCCTCGGCCTTTGTACATGTTATGTGACCAATTGGGCTTATTTTACAAAAGGGAGCTGTAACAAATGCCGACCGACGGTTGAAAATGAACACTACTTTTCTCTAGTTTTTTCGCCATCCAAGAACGCAAAACTTTGATCAGGTCAGTGGCACGATATTTTTAATAAAATACTAACCCTTAAATTAAAGAGATTATCCCAAAATTCCACATGGCAAATATGCTACAAAGTTTGGTGTCTATGCTATTTTCTAGCTAACTCATGGAACGTGAAAGGCCGATTTGATTACATTGATTCCGTTCAGCATGAGGGTCTGTATGATCGGCCGGCATTCTCAACTGAGTGGCTGAAGCATTTTACAACAAGAAATGAGCACTTCCTAAAAGAGGTAAGTCAATCTTGACACATATTAATTCAGATCAGGCCCAAAAAAATTGTGTTGCCCTCGGACCGACCGACTGTAAAAATCGACAGATTCATTTTTTTAAAAATATCAATAAAAACATAACTTAGCCTCTCTATCTCAAAAGTGTTGTATTTGATGTACCTTCTTTTTTGTGCATTTTCATATAAAAAATGAAACCAGGGGGTTCGTCGAACGTTTAGGCCTCAACACACCCGGGTGAAGTTGATTTCGACCCAGCGCACTTGTCAAAGCTCCATTCGGGCCGCTGGAGAGTAGCCTAGCTAAAAACCCTCAACTTTGGGTCTGGGGGGGGGGGGGTCTAACAAGAAAAAAAACAAGGACAGTGCATGTATAAATATATGTATAAATATATTGTAGCGGAAGAGTCAAATCGAATCACCAAACACTTTGTCGTTTCTCTCGATATGTTTACAACAACCGAGAGACAAAAACAACCAACTTGCTTTTTCTTTGCATCGTTCACATGACGGCATGGCTTAACCTCGTCCACAGGGCTTACTTTATTTTCAACCTCTAGTATTAGATGAGCAAAACAAAAAATTGTTCCAACTGAACGACCCTCTTTTCCAATTTTACCTGTCCGAGGGCAACACAATTTTTTGGGGGCCTAATTATAGTGCAAAGAAATATATACGTGAATCTTGTCAGAGCTGAATGATACAGTGTGGTCATTTATCAATAATCAATCAATATTGATGAGTCAATCTGCTAATTTGATTTTTCAATATTCCATAGCGTCCATGGATTTTGAGGCCGAGGTTACTCGGGTCGATATCTGCCAAAGATGGAGACCAGAAAGTAGAGTTATTACACTCAATACTGAATTATTGGACAATATTTATAACAATGATGAAATAGAATGAGTTGTGAGTAATGATATTCTGTTCTTCTACAAAATTTATGTGATTAATATAATTTATGACTTGATACTTAAAACCTTTCTACATTGGCTAATAGTTGAAGACAAGTAAGAGTTATATTTGGAGCAAACGAGAAACAACAGAGAAGGATGAGCCTCTACTGGCCGTCGTTGAGCAGGTTAGTACGATGGAGTTACAGCTTCGCCCAGTCCGTGTCTCTGAATACATAATGCAGTAGATATCTGGACATACTCATTAGTCGTTTAAAAGCCATGTTCACACCAGACTTCATTTTATTAACGGTTAGTGTGAGAGATCGTCACCTTTCTATTGTGGGTAATTCTTCCATGCATCTGCACTGGAATTCATTTTGGACATGATACAGTACATGTTTGTGTGGAAGCAGATATTACCAGATTAATTGCCATTTGCAAATTAACAGGTAGAGACATTACGGCAGTAATATGGTCCATCAAAAATGAAAAAAAAATTACTGATGTAAGGTTCATTGGGTAAAAAAATCAGCTGTATTTTTCATGGCATATCTCAAAAACAACTTGGAGTTGGAAGCCCACCTTCCTAAGGAAAGCTGATAGGTGTTAATTATACCCTCATGTTTTTAAAAACTTGAGAACGTCTTGTTGATTTGGCAGGGAGAATGACCCTTGTACCCTTATCTTAAAAACTTTTTTTGTATCTTTGCAACAATGTGTCAACAAAAAGGAGGTGAATATGATCCTGCTTAACTGACCTGTTAAACGGGAGATTATCAAGAATAGCCGAAACTTCGGTAACAGTATTCTCAAAAGTGTATCATACGTACAAGTATAAAGGCAGCTGTGATGAACACAAGAGTTTGCACACATTTCAACAGGGGACCTTTAACAATAGGACAATAGGGTCCCCGGTTGAGAAAGGTCCCCGTTTGAAAATCGTGTACAAAACCAATGGGGGGTCCTTGCTATAAAGTATGAACAATGAGGTCCTCGATGAAGGTGTTTAAACACTTGTGTGTGTTTGAGTAGCCTATATTATGCACATTCTACTGTCTGAAAGGAATTGGTTACAAATGTATATTCACACAATATTAAATGGATTATGGAATCGCCTCTCTACTGTAACCTTACCCCTGCTCAATCTACAGTAGGCATATTTGAAAATCACCTCATAAACCAATTGATCCATGGAGCTATAAATGTGAAGTCTCAATTTTCAGTGAAATCCAAAAGCCTTAAAGGTAGTGTACATTATTTGCTTTTACTGTGATTTTCAGAAAGGGATGGATTTGGGGGTTAGTATTTTATAGCAAATACTGTAATACTGACCCGATTAAAGTTTTGAATACATAGATACTGGGAAAACAGAGGGGGAAAAGCCGTTCTTTTAGTCTGGTTCGCTGACCCTAGTTCAGACAAAATAGAGCAATTTATAGATGTCTGGGAATTATCTAGTCGGGGGAACTAGACCATTTCCAATGATTGTTGGCCGAAAATCACTGGAAATTGATACAGAAATTCCACTTTTATTGAGAATGACAGCACACAACGTACCATGATTTTACAGGATGCTTGAGACTATTATTTACTTAGTCAAGTAAGGTATTTTGTAATAATTCAGTATTTTATTTTTGGGGGGGGGATCTTTGCAAATGTTGTATATTACCTTTATCAGTTAGAACCTAATTCTTGATAAGCTGGGATGTATCCCCATGAAAATAAAGCCTCATCCAAGTAGTTTTTTCCCTGTTTGTGATGGTAATCTTCAGGGTATATCACGGCCTAAGAATGCAAACGATGCTATTGGAGTGATCTTGAAGGAGTTGCAGCTACAGAGCTTGAGTGGTGCCTTCAAGATGCTTTTTGCTGTCAAGGCCGTCAATGGGTTATTTGCTGAGAAGACAGTTGTACGCAAACCAGGAGGATACATAGTAAGGATCACCTGTCTGTGAACTTTGACCTTTATTACGTGTAAAGATCAATGAGTGTATTTGAGTAGTTCACCCGGATCGACTCGGGTGAAGGCAGCTGGGTCAGCCACGAGAGCTGGGCTAATAGAATGCTCAAACGCCTCCTTGAGTCAGCCATTTTCAATTTCCCGCTGGAGCAGTATTCGAGTCCATCACAAGTCCCTGCAAGTCCATCACAAACCTTCCAGTCCTAATTCCAATCACAAGCTAGTCAAAATGAGCTTTGACAAAGGCATTCCTTCGTCATTGTTCATCCAGTTACTTGTGACCGGCTTTATGAAAGGACTTGTGAAAGGACTTGCAGGAACTCGAGTACAACTCTGGTAATCAGACTTAAGCCCTTGAGCACGGTATTTTACGGGAGACGTCGGGGTGTTGCGGCGGTTCTGGCAGCAAAGCGAACCGCTACAATGTGTTTTGCAGTCAAGCATGACTTACACAATAATCCAACAATGGATTGAAACTGTACAAACAGCGGCCAATGGCGTCATCCGGTCTGGTGGCACTGTTTTTTTTCTTTCCCATATGGCATCATCTGTACGTAGACTTAACTACACATGCGTGTGACATAATTCTACCAGTGACTCTGCTCCACAAGCAGGGGGGTCTCTGGTGTTAATAACCAGAGTGAACCCCGAGTATGGCTAATCGAACGGCATGGGGCTAACCCGAGTCGACCCGGGTGAGCTACTCGAACGCACCCAATAACATGTTTTAGTCTAGTGTTTTTGGAAATCACATTCTACATGTAACTGTGTGTTGTTCTTGATAGATTCCATTGAGAGAAATGACATTGGCACAGCATTTCAAGAAGTTGCTGCAAGGAAACTGGGTATGCATGTCTCTTGTCCAACAGTGTTTCTTTGAACTGTAATTGCTGCAATAATATTTTTTTTGATGGAGGTTCTTAACTTAAGGATTTCATCACGTGTTCTGGCATTCTGTATTACAAATACATCCCGGATTCTTCAAGGCTTAAACAATGATACAAATTTAGACTGGATTCTGTTGACTGGTTTTGAAGACAATGACAAAGATACAAGAGGTAGGAATTAAGATTCGTCTTGAAGCACGAAAGATCGTAAGATGAGGGGAAACATGCAGGTGATGGTACAAGACTTCATTTTTCAATAAAAACCAGCCTTGTTGACTTTACTTGCTGACTCGACTTGGAAAACAAATGACTTGGGACTCGACTTGGAAAACAAATGACTTGGGACTCGACTTGGAAAACAAATGACTTGGGACTCGACTTGAAAGAACTTGACTTGCTGACAGCAACACTTTTATTAAAAGAAACAGAAACTTTTGGGCGTATGCACGTATCGGTTTAAAAGAACACCGAGCATGTAGTCGTAGTCAGCTTGGTGTCTAGTGCCGGTATGTATCAGTGTTGTAGTCGAGACCATTTCAAGACCAGGCACAAGACCAGGCACAAGACCAGGCACAAGACCAGCTTGTAACAGGCACAAGTAACAGGCATAAACCATGACAAAGGAATGCTTTTGTAACAGTTCATTTGAATAGCTTAAGACTTGGATTAAGACTACTGGTCGTGTGCTGGCCGACTGCATTGAGAATCGTCAAGATGGCATGCCAGGTTGATTTTATACAGTGCATGCGTGCCAGCCTATGCGTAGTCATTTGTCATTGGAATTTTAGCTTACTATGTTCAACATTTGACTTGAGACTTGGTACTTGACTTAGAAAAATGACTCGGTTACAACATTGATAAAAACACTCACCATAAACTTAATCAGGACAGCATGTGCTGTACATACTCATGTATAGTTATGCCTGTACCCCGACTTAGACAAGGTAAAATATCACCAATACTATAAAATGTCTCAACGTTATAAACATGGAACAGCCCAATTTACATTTTTCTTAAATTAGATCAATGGCGCCATAGTGACCAGTGTGGATCAGCATCTCTGTCGCCCTAAGCAGCCAGATTATAAACCGCTTCACCTACTTCGGAAAGAGGTAAGAAGCCTTGAAAAGAGGCTAGCATCAATGTAGATTATTAAGGAATGTATTGTCTTAGCTGAATGCGAGGTTCATAATGTCTGCTTGCATTAATTACCTGTAAGCTAAAGTCACTTCAAAACACAAACAATTTGTCCCATACAGTCTATCTTCAAGTAATATAAAGGTATTTGTTTGTATTTTTTTACTGTTTGACAACAAATAGCAGCCTGAATGTATCTATTAACCCCTTGAGTACGGTATTTTACGGGAGACGTCGGGGTGCCGCGGCGGCTCTGGCAGCCAAGCGTAACCTATACACAATAATCCAACAATGGATTGAAACTGCACAAACAGCGGCCAATGGCGTCATCCGGCCTGGTGGCACTGTTTAATCCAACAATGGATTGAAACTGCACAAACAGCCGCCAATTGCATCATCCGTACGCAAGGGGTTAATTAATTAATTTAAATAGAATAAAGCTTTTTTACTATCTATTTGGAGAAGATAAGTGGGTTACAATATGTGAACTCAACTTTCTTTTGGAAGAAGTGTGGTTCTGAAAAGAACAAGTGGTATAAAGTAAATGTAGCAACATTTCGTCAGTCTTCAGGAGAACCATGCGGACAAGACAAACTTTCAAAAATGCAAGATATTTTATTTAGTTCTTTTTGGAATCACACTGCTTCCAGAAACCGATCATTTCACGTGGTGTTGCCAGCATAACTGTGTACATAATTCTTTAACCTCTGTCTGGCTGTTAATAATGGTGTGCTGGTATGCCATATGCTGTATTGTGCACACACAATAGGCAAACAATAGATTGAATATGCACAGGAATGCGCATATAAACGACAATCGACCAGGTGGTCGTTTTCAAACAGCAGCTAAAGCCGTGTCCGCACTGGACTTTTTTTGGGAAGGTTTTACCGAGACGATGGTAAAATGAAAAATGGTCAAATGTGACCACTGTCCGCACTTGGACTTTCGACACGGGAACATTTTACCGAGACCGTGGTAGAAGTAACTGAGCTGTCAATATAAGGACTCGTGAGGGCGCTTTGCGTGACCTTTCTACATTGACGCGATTAACCCAAATCACGCCTGCCTTTTCATTTTTTCGGCCGATGTGTACACGCAGGCCTACGTCTTTAGCACCAATCAAACTTCCGACTGTATCAATAATAAAATCTGCCATGATTGCGACCAAAAGAGGAACAACGCACTGGAATTTGGAAACTTGCCACATATGCACCGCGGTGAAACAATACAAAGCGCATGCGTGGTTTTCCTGAGCCGCTTTTACCGACTCCCACTATCCGCACTGGACTTATCGGGAAAATTTACCTGGTCAGTTTTTCTGGGCAGCAGTTGCCCGGTAGAAGTAACCGCTGGACTCGGGAAAAGTAACTGATAGGAAAACGTCCTAGGCTGTCCGCACTGGACTTAAAATGGGAAAAGTACCCATTGTCTCGGTAAGTTTTACCAAAATAAGTCCAGTGCGGACAGGGCTAAAGGCTGTCGTCCATATTCAGTGGGTTAATATGTTCTCCACCCAGAAAAGCTGCAGATCACTTTTGGCAGCACTTCAGATGACAAAATATAAGTCTGGACCAGAAATGAAACATGAGAATACAACAAATAGGTCGATTAAGATTAAGCCCAACGCCTACATGATCATTGCTGTCATTGTCTTCATGGTTGCTCTTGCAGGGTTTTGAGATGATGGACCCATTCATACCAGTATTTGTAGACAACTATACCGACAGAGAGTTTGAGAGCTGCATAGCATTCTATAAAGAGAAAAGATGGATCCAGAACAGTTCAGGTAAGTATGTGTTAATGTTGCATGTAAGTTTTTCAAATTTTAGATTGGACAGGTGGCATTGTATTATTTTGACTGGCTAGCTTAATTCCTCAACACCAGTTAAGCAACAGTTAGGCATAACACCTTGGGCTCATTGACCATGTCTCTTCATAGTCATTATTGGTCATAAAAGATCATCACACATTTCTTAAAAGTTTGAGCACTTTGACCTTTAGTACAAGGACAAGTTCTTGAAAAACATACTGTCAAATTGTACTAACAATGAGTAAAAGCAAGATAAGTTTCTTTCTACCAATGTCAATTAGTATGTGTGCAGATTAATTATAATTTGATTGCTAGTTTGGTCCCATGTTATCAACCCAGACCTCACACGATGCTGATTTTTGTGCATCAGTCCATCAGTGATTTTTTTTTTATGGAAGTCGCCCAATACAAGGCAAAAAGCCACTCTAGGTAAAGGATTACAACAGATCGAGTGGTGGGGTTGGACATATTTTAGATTGCTAGCCCTACCACCCTTGGTATTTGCTCCTTTTGTATTAGTAACTGCAGATCAACCTACTCTTATTTGTAGTCGCTAGAATTCAAAGCTTTGCATTGTCTAGCAAGCACAATTGTGACCCGCTCTACAAAAAAGGGTATTGTGTCGTACTATGTGAAAACACACACAGGGCTGTTCTATGTGAAGCGGGAGAACAAATCTTCACATAAGTGATTTGTTTTGTTTTGGGTTTGTTGGCTTCTGTTGTGTCTATATTTTCAGAATTTATTTTCAGAAACATTAATATTGATGAATTAAGATGAACAAAATAAATGTTGATAGAAGTTTCTCATTTCTTTGCACTTTTTGTGTTTAAGGCGCTATATCTCTAAACACACTTCCGTTAGCCTAAATTGGAAATTATGAGTATGCAAATGTCAAGATATCTTGAGAACACAAAATGCCACAGGGGTCAAACCTACACCAAATTAAAGCTTAGGATGTGACAAATTCAACTATGTATATAACCCATTTTTCAAATATTGCGACATTATTTACCTCATGAAATCAAACTTCTTTGATATTCAAGACGGACCTTTTTCTTGTCGAGTATGAGTGCTGTCAAGTTGAGTAAGGGTAGGCCTACTTGAGTACAAGTTATGATTACTGAGTGTGGCTTGAATACGGTTTTGCAATTATCCACAAACAACTCAATATTCAAACTACCAGTACAGAACTTGGTTGTAAAATACAAATTTAAACTTGGTAATCAAAGTACTTGAACATATCCCTGGTCACCATCGGGGATCTTTGCCCTTCATGTTTAAAACATAGACATTGCATTGATATATCAAAGGACACAAACCAAGCGATTCCACATCTGACAAGACACTGGCCGTCCTAACCAATGAATTGGTTCATTTTGTTGACAGCGTACAGTGAGGAGGGCAAGTCACAGCTTCAGTTCTTGACAGAGAGGAATCCTGGAGCTTTCCAACGATTGTGTGCCGCACTGTGACTGCTGTGTAATTAGATGTAAACTTGTACAAGAGCGTACAGAAAGTACAAATAGATCTCTTCAAAACTTTGTAGTCCACACGCTTGGGTCTCAGCAGTCTACAGTGGGTATTTCCAGACCGACCCCATCAATGGTTTTTAGAACTGTTATGTACTCCTCAAGCAATCTTTTAAAAAGGAAGTTCAGCGGTGAGAGAAGTCTGCATAATTTTTTTATGACTGGGTTTATGACTTCTGACTAGCGCCCACTTGAACAAAGATACTGACAATTTGGGAGACCGCCAACATAGGGCAAGATAGCTCAGTTGGTAGAGCGCCGGTACGGTAACCCCGTAGGTCGCAGGTTCGAATCCCGCTCCTGCCAGTTTCTTTGTTCACTTTGAAAATGTATTCAAATTTACCTAGTCAGTTTCCCTTGTGGATTGTTTGACGAATTTGTTATTTTTAAATAGATTGCATATTGTAAAATCAAACGATACTAAAAAAGTAACTTTTGAGAGCTATTTTTATCAAGTCCCCTCTAGCCTGCTGGTGCCATTCGTCGAAAAGTCGTCGCTGCGGGAAGCAAACAATTTGACGTCATAGGACGAACTCCCCTTTTGTGTCTAGCACTAGGCACAAAAGGGAAGTTCGTCTAATGACGTCGATTTGTTTGCTGCCCGCAGCGACGACTTTTAGACAAATGGCACCAGTGGGCTGTGCTTCGCAAGAGGGGACTTGGCAGAAATAATTTGCTGTTTGATTTTACAATATGCAATCTACATCATCTTTAAAAAGTAAAGAATTCTTTTTTTTACTTTCTGTATTTCATTTTCTCCTTCATCACAAGCTTTATTATGTAGACAATGAATTCCTCTTCTTATGATTACTGCTGTTTTTAATCTTGGCAGTCACTGTTAAAATTATGTAAAAGAGAAAAGCCAAGAAAAATTACCAGTACATTGATTTATGTGTAAGTAAAAGCATGGCGCAGTGCCCTTATTCATTTAAATAAATCTCATGGAATTTATATAAATATCCTTAATATTCCACATAACTTCCATGCTACTCACAAATCAAGTAAATTCCTATACATTTTCCAGTTTAATCAGAATCAAACAGCCTTCTGCGAATCTCACTCAGTGTGATTGCCGTTAAATAGAAATATATTTAATTCATTCGTTTTGCAAAGGTAATAATGTGCTATTTTTAAATAACAGGAAAGGTGCATATTGCCAAGTACCATGAAAACGAGGCTTGTTAGTAATGTATTAAACAAAAAAAGTAATGTGCTAAAAATTACTTCCATCTTATTTCTTTGCACTTTTTGTGTTTAAAGGCCTTATATCTCTAAACGCACTTCCGTTAACTTGGAAAATAGGAGTATACAAATGTCAAAATGCCACAGGGGTCAAACCTACACCAAATTAAAGCTTTGGATGTGACAAATTCAACTATGTATATAACACCCATTTTTGCAGAGCCAGTCACATATACACACAAACATTAACCCCTTAATCCTGGGTGTTATAATGGGGCGCCGGGGTGCCATGCTGGCTTGTGCAGCTAAGCGTAACACACAAAAACCCAACGAATGTGTGTATAGCCATCAGTCCGCTTCAAGGGGTTAAATATGGCAATGTAAATATGCATGTGTACATTTGTTTATGCACGATCATTTATTTACTGCTCGTTTCTTGTTCTTATTGCTGTTCAAAATAATATATTTGGTTCTTGAAATGGCAATCACAAAATTTGTTATTTCAACAAATACATTTGTTACGAGAAAAATTTACAGTTGCATCAATACATCTAATTTGGGGTGATTTGTCTGATGTCCAACTTCTTTTACTTATAATATGCCACTTTAGAGTTTATCTCTTTCTAGCCACTGAAATACTAATTTATAGAAATACTTCATCAATTCCACTTTGGATATATAAAAATAGACCCTTGCTTTTCTTCAGAGGTGCTGAAAGTTCCTCTGGTGTGTGTGTGTAAGGAATAACCTGCAGTAAATTATCAACTTATTGTGGTTGAAATCATCTTTCAAAACCTATTAGAGAAGGTAAATTTGAGCCTACATTGACCTATTTCAGTGATTCACAAGACAGTGCGCTACAAAGTGTTTCTCCTAGAGAGGCCATTTTTCACACTCCACATTTGAAAAAGTTGACACGTCCGTCTGAACAGCGTGTGTCATTTTGCATGAAACAAGCAAAACTGGTACCATGTTACGTCCAAAATCTAGACTGATAAATACCCTTGGATCAACAAGGCCATATGGGTAACAACTGGTAGGTGACATATAAGGCTGATTGGGATACAGTACTGCTATCTGTTGATCAGTTTGTGTCTGATTGAAAGCAAAACAATTTGGCAGTTTCAGACGGATCAAATTGTTGGAACCAAACCAATGATACAACTGAAGCCAATGTGTAGAGAGGAATTAATCTGGCTGAGGTAAATCTTTGAATCTTCAGCCTACGTGCACAAATGGGGCATTTTCCCCTATTTTTCAATCAAACTCGAGAAATCACACAAACATTTTAAAAACAGTAAAAAGGGTTGCAAGAAATTATTTCTGTAATGTGTGTGTGTGTAATGAAGGAAGAATACTGCAATATTCTTATTTCCTATCCTATTTCAGAAACAATGACTTTAATGTGTTCATTACAATAACGCTAGTGACAGATCTTTATGGAACATAATTTCTCAACACAACAGGATTACATGGGTTAGAACAGATGAAAAATTGCTGAAGGGACACTTAAATATTTCACAGCAACATCCAACTTATCTATTTTTAGAAGAAACTAGTAAAATTGACTTGTAACTGAAAACCAGCCTCCTTAAGGACGGAATCCCAGTGTTAGTCATTCAGATTTATTCTAAACCAGGGCTTGAAATGAATGACGGCCAGTGCCGTCGTTGCCTTCTTACTGGCCGAGGTGCCCCACAAAAAATCTGTCTTCACGGCCAGTTTTGCCTTGCCCCATATTTACCTTGGCCGCCGTGCCCTTTTTGCAAAAACACAGCCACTACAATCCTTCATATCATTTGTCAAAAAATCTCGCTGCACAACACGTTGGCGATCGTGCAGCGAATCACATGCACATAATACGTGCAGCATATGCACATACTTTGCACACAAACTGAATCCGGTCGTTTCGGAGTATGCCGATACTTCAAGCATCAACACCCCCACCGCAAGATTAAATGTGTGTATTCGTACATATACACAAAGCAGCAGGAGTATGTACATGTGCGGCAACGTTTACGTGCAGTCAACTGACTTTCTTTTTCTCAGTACTTGCACGTGCGCGCCTCACAATACACATCGATGTTCATGTACGAGGTAGGCGGCGCTATGAAGCACGCCTTGGGCGCGCTACATACAGTAACTTCATAAACTTTGGTCACAAAGATAGAGAAAGAAGATTTCTGCACGTTAATTCACAGAACTTGATCTCTTTTGTCTGTGTATACATGCATTTTCCGTGTTCATCGCCCGCCACACAAAGTGCATCACGCACGCTTACCACCGTACGATAAATGGACAGTGTTGGCCAGTTTCCCATCGTGGTTAGCGTTGTGCATAGTGATATGTGTACGACCTAAATTCTCCATTATTTTTAAGAATTTTTGACCGTAAATATTTTTGACATTAATTAAGGCAAGTTTTGATCATTTTTGGTGGCAATTTTTTGTTATAGCTTTCGTAGCGTAAACGGAAATAGTTTAGGCTGAAATTCACATATATTTGAATACCTATGTGATCAGAAGCAGTATGTTTTTGGCCTCATAGTCTTACTCTTAGTTAAATACGTTTTGAACGGAAAAATCAACAATGCCGCGCCCTGCAGATATAATTTGGCCTTGGTGCCCTCCATAATTTTGCTTTATTCAAGGCCAAAGTGGCCTTGCCCTAAAAATTACCAAATTCAAGGCCTGCTAAACCCCTGGGTGTCTCGCAGATTTTTGACTTGTACCCGGTCAATCTATTTATTATCATTCTGACTATGAATACGTGGACCAGTGAGTAACAATTCGCAAATTCCTCCAGGTATTTATACTGATTTACCCATAATGCATTGCAATGTTCCCAACCACTGCAAAAACTTGCCCAAACACACGTGCGTTCAAACAAAATTTTATATCTGCATGATTCAGACCCATTTAAGAGAAGGAAAGCGGCAGCCCGCATTGAATACGGATGACGGCTTTAGCCGCGGTTTGAGAAAAAAACACCTGGCCGGTTGACGGCTATACACCCATTCTTCTGCATATTCATTCCATTGTTCACCTATATTGTGTGCATTACGCTTGGCTGCACAAACCCATCACCCCATTATAAAAGCCGTATAGAGGAATTTCACATTAGCCCCTTCTGCGCACTTCCGGGTTGAAAGCGAGAATGTCAGTGGCAAACAAAACAACGCTTTTCAGCACATTCATTAATGCATGGATTAATCATGCCATAAAAGGCAGCGCAGGCGCACGATCAGCATAAAGTTGTTTACTGTGACATTGAGATCCTCGTTTTCAAACGCGGAAGTGCGCAGATCGGCGCTAAACTCGTCGTTGTGGGATTCCTCTATTCAAGGGGTTGAAATGTGGGAAATTATTACAGTCCTTGCTTTCTTGTTTTTAACCCTACCTCACCTATTACTGACTACAAAATACTACTTTAGTTTGCGGTACTCTTACTACACTGGCGTATGAGAAATTGTGTAGTATTTTGTAGTGTTTTGTTGCGTTGTGTACTTTACCCCAAATAAAAGCCTAGGACGTTAGAGTAAATCAAAGATAGTTTTGAATGGATTGTCAAAATGATTTTAAAAATTAATGTGACTGATCACAATTGTATTTTTCATTTTTTTAAACATGGAAACAACTTGGGCAGCAATCTTGCCTTGACTACTCTCATCCTGGTATCAAATCATTTGGAGCGACCGAAGACAAGGTGTGAAGACGAAGTCCTTGACATGGATTATGAGTTGTGTATTCTGGTCCAGCAGGCTGGTTTCTTGAAGGCTGGAGTGTGACGTAGGTTCAATATTGTTGCTAAAACAGACCAAACAGGAGAAAAAAATCTTGCAATGTCAAAATAATCAGTGCAAAGGTGTATATATATATATATAAACATGTATACCAGATGTATTGATCACATGTACTAACAAACATTTCTGAACTATCCACACACAAGCTCAACTCTTGCCACATTTACAATTGACTGGAAAGGATAATCACAGAGCAATCAGTAGTAAGTGAAACTACATGCACGATCATAGATCTGATCATACTGATCTATAGAAACAGATAACAATGCCAGCTAACCATCCTGCTACTGATTCAACATTTATAGCCACATACATGTATGTACCAGGGAAAATACACTGTTAAACCATCTTAAATGTAGTGTACACGATTGGTAATCCTCCAAATTTGTTTTTACTGAATTATTACGAAATACCTGACTAGACTATAAGTTAATAGTAGTCTCAATCATCCTGTGAAATGATGGCACCAGGTGTGCTGTCATTTTCAAGAAAAGTTTATATCGTCTTCCAACGATTGTTCGACTTGACTTGACTTGAGAAAAAATGACTTGGTTACAACACTGCTAACTTACGAGATGCTCTCTTACGAGTTGATTAAGTATGCAAATATGTTCAGTGTACCTTTCAAATGAGTCCTTGTCTTGGATGACAACACCTGACGTTCAACATCATGCAAGTCCAGCAACCAATTTAAAACCTGTCAAACCAGAAGTACAGATGGTATAGGGGAAAATCCAACACTGAAATACAACTTGGCACACTGGCAAAATAGTTGGGTTCCGTCATTTTTGACTCGCCCTGTATTTGTACGTTATATTTTGAATGTCCTACACATCAATATATTTTGCAAAATGTTTGAAATGTCTTTCTGCTTCCTAGAAAGGCTCAACCTAAGAGACAGAGATCCACAGAAATCTTTCAATCAGCAAGACAAGTTATCACAGAAAATAATCAGCTTTCCAACTGTTGCATGAAAAAAAAAAACACACTGTGTAAGAATATATGAAGACATCAGGCGCAAAAGCCTCTAAACGCCACTTCCCAGAAAAATGAGATAACGATATCAAGTGAAAGCGTTTTCACCTGATATAGTGATGTTATTTTTCTGGGAAGTGGCGTTTAGCAGCTTTTGCTCCTGAAGACCTTCATATGTACCTTCTCTGTGAACTGTGACCAGGGCTCTTTGTTCAGCAGTAATGGTAGACTATATGGCAAAAGCTGCAGTACATCTTGAATGGCATCATACTTCATAGCCTGTAACCCAGCATAGCTGCTACTTCCACTGCTACTGAGTTTCCCTGCTACTCCGTCATAGTGGTCGCCCACAGCCAACCAACTTGGGACGAGACCAAGTATTAACGGTAAGTCTGTAGATGACCAGGCAATGACAGCGACAGCAAATACATCCAGCAGGACGTCGATAGCCTAATAACAGGAACAAAAAATCAAGATCAAATTTTTAACTGATGTAGCCATAATACGAGTGTATAAAACTCGCACTTCAAACTGCACCGCATGCCTTTCACCAACAGTTCTCTTCAAACTAATGCATTCTCCTGCTGTTTGTCAATGAAACTCGGATCCTTAGTTTGATATATTTGAACCAGTCAATTTTGTAAAGAGATCCCACATTATTAACCTCTTGAATCCACACAATGGCCAAAGCCGTGGTTTGAAAAAAAAGACCACCTGGCTGGTTGACATCTATGGGCACATTTCTGCACGTACTCAATCCATTCATTTAACTATTTTTCTTGAATGGGAATGTAATAAATAGATGGAGCTTTTTCAAACAAAGCTTTCATTCATATAAAAGGGGGTCTCCGAGTGCGATGAATAGGACCACTCTATTCAGTGTGGTGCCTATTGTTTGTATTTACGCTTGGCTGCACAGCCCCGATCCTGGCATACCAGCCCCACCCCCCCCCCCCCCCCCCCCCCCATCAATAACAACCAGACACAAGAAGGTGAACAGCTGAAATCTGTGACAAACTTACTCGTGAATTCATACTTGTACAGACTCACCCAAGTGTGTAAATACCGGCAATCACAGACTCCCTATTGTCCCTCTTTTGTTTGTACTTTATTTTTGGAAGGCCTCCCATATGTTTTGTACACAAATTTTAATCGTGGACCCTTTGGTCGACGCCCTAAATCTTTTGTCCCTAGTCCACGATTGCCGGTATATACATATTCAACCTGGTCAATATTTCATACACAAGCCTAGGGCAAAACATCGTCAAAGACTTCTGAGTAGACTGTCTATAAAAAGTGTGTCAGATAGAATGGCACAACGTAACAAATCACCTTGTGTATTGGTCTATTAGGAGCTAACTGTGTCTTTGCGTGCGCCACATTGCTAGCATGTCCCATGAGTTCGAGTAACCAGTGAAGTCTTGGCATAGATGCAGTATGCTGACTAGGGAGTGAGTCACATTGAGTCAAGGCAGCAAGAAGTGTCCATACTAGGCTTCTATGTTGAGTACTGTCTGCAACATTCATAGCCACATCTGTAACAAAGGAAAAACGCACTGTTAAACCCTCTTAAATATATACCAAATGTCAGATATTTCAATGTATGTGTAATTGGGCAAACTGGAACCACTAAATGCCATTATTTAAACAAAACTTGTGAAGAAACCCTTCATTTGACAGCTATAAAGGCAAGAAGTATGGGCATATTGGTCAAAAGTTTGTACTTTTGACCTTTCCACTCCGTTTCTCCTTACGAGTAGCTCTCCACTTCATAAGAATTATCCTCATTAAATGATCCCCACAATGTCGCTTCCCAGGTTGTATCGTAAAATTGGGTGTGATCCCTGGCTATACGGCATTGTGGGTTTATGACTTCTGACTAGTGTCCCCTGACCAAAGACACTGTCAATTTGGGAGAGCGCCGGTACGGTATTCCGGAGGTCACAGGTTCAAATCCCGCTCCTGCCGGTTTTCTTTGTTTACTTTGAAAATTCAAGATTTATTCTATTAAGAGCACTTGTCATCTTCCGGAAACCAAAATCAACCCAGTTAACCCTCAGGGGAACACTTTTCCAAAAATTTCATCTCAAAATACCACTTTCACCACAAGTTCTTCCTGCTCAGCCTCAGCCACACCCACACTCTGGAAGGACTGCCCAACGACTATAAGTGAGTCCCGGGCCAAACCTACTATGATTGCCGATTGCTCCACCTCCAATAAGTAGAAAGTGAAATCCCCCCAAGACCCAACAGCAATTACATGACAATTATCACAACTTTCAAGGTTGTAGACTACCAAGGTGACCTGCGTCAAGAGGATGGTGGACCCATGCTTCACAGTATTCACTGTGACACATAAGAGCGAAGATCTCAATGATGGTCTTGTATGTGTTATGTCAAACTTGCTTGATCAATTCGTAAAAGTCCAATAACATGTTGCACTGTGTGACTTACCAACACATGAATTGACCCACATGAGAGATTGCTTGCCTTGACATACAACGTAAGACCGCACAAAGGTGGACTTCAACAAACTATTCTGCAGTGAAGATAAATATTCAATCAAAGTCATGGTAGATGAGAATTCATTTAGTGCTGAATTTTCTCTGATACTATCTCCTATACTACAACTGATAAACAGAAGCCTTTGGCAGAGAAAATATGCAAATGTAAGTTTAACTCCTTGTGTCTGGCTTGGGGGGGGGGGGGGGGGGGGGCTGATATGCCAAGAAGGGGCTGTGCAGCCAAGCGTATAAGCAAACAATAGACACCACACTGAATAGAGTGGTCTTATTCATCGCACTCGGAGCCCCCCCTTTCGTGCGATTGAAAACTTTGTTTGAAAAAGCTCCATCTATTCATTACACTCCAAGAACAATATAGTTGAAACATGAATGGATTGAGTATGCACAGGAATGTGCATATTACTGACAACTGCGGCTATGGTTGCTGTCCGTATTCAAGAGATTATCAGGTAAGGGAGTCCCCTGCAGTGGACTGCATGCATTTGTAGTTTGCTCACTGCTTTCATGTGTCATGCCAGGACGGTCCTATCAAACCAATTAGATAATAACTGAACCAATAAAGACGTGACGTTAAACAAACGGGTTTCAAACAGGAATCCACATCAAACTGTTATCAAACAAAAATCCTGCACTGTAAATTGAAATTCTATGCTACACTGATTTAATGTAATGATGGCCAGTTTTTCTATCGCCCTGTATCAGGGGTGAGATTTGAGGAAAATAAAGAAAAAACATGAAAACATTCGGCATTTCATTTGTATGGCGTTGCTGAAAAATGCATAAGCATAACGCATTTTCTACCAAAAGATACGGTTATCAGAATTAAAAGAAGTCTGTTTCAAGTTGCAGAGGCCATTTTGGAATGATTACAAACAAATTCAGGACCAACAAATCCCACCCCTGCTGTATAAGAATGACTAGTTGAACTGACCTGCTGTAAGGGTGAGGTCACAGCATCAATGTCCTCCCCAGGAAGATGACACAAACACTGTGACAACTTGGCCAGGATCTTACCATGGGCTATCTGAAAACATGGAAACACAATTTATTCAGGGAATAAAAATGTACAGACTGTAATTGATAACTGGTGAGGGGGAGCCTGGCTACCAATAATGGACCTACTAGAAGAAGGAGAGGTCAATCTTTGGTCATTTGTGCAGACTTATGATTTAAAAAGTACAATTAGGCCAACAAAAAAACTGTGTTGCCCTTAAATGGGAAAAATCGGGAGGGAGGGAGGGTCTCAATTAAGTAAACTTATTAAAAATTGAGATTCACTGCGAAATGCACGTACTGTATTTAAAGACAATTATTTTAATAAAACTTGTTCATTTTCTGCAGGAAAGGGTGAGATTTTGAAAATTTCTATAAAAATCCAAACAAACTATTGCGACCGGACCTTTGTGACTTTTAGGGTCGGTATTGGAGGGCACTAATAACTATTTTCTTATGCATAAAAGATATAAAAACGTTAAACGTTTCCCACGAGTGTGCTGTTGGATCTAAAGGCCACATTTTTCAGGATGGGTTTAAATAAAACATAAATTCCATGAATGTAGGGACAGCAATCATGACAGACAAGGACATACGCCCCCCCCCCCCCTCCTAAATATTTTTATAAATAAATACATAAAAAGAAATATAAAAATTCAGAGTGGATGGAAATAAATTACAGTGTTGTACCGAGGATCACCATTTTCCTTTATTATTTCTTCATTATAACATTTCTTTGCCCAGGGTTTTTCCCCCAAGATTTAAAACTGGTTTCCTTCGAGGTCCTGCATATATTAAAAATTGCCACATGCATCTTCACAAGATAAAGCACACCAGATACCCATGAAAAATAAATAATGCATGATTACAACAAATACACAACATTATTAATCCCAACCTTCTCAAATCCTCTAAAATCTTCTATGCCAAATGGAGGAATTTGGAGGATTGAGGGTCTTTGGAAGTTAAAGCATCGGAGGATTTTGCAAGATTTTGCCGCTGGAGGAAAATGGAGGATCCAGGTCATCAGGCC
This sequence comes from Hippasteria phrygiana, assembly GCA_037893225.1. NCBI lineage: Eukaryota > Metazoa > Echinodermata > Asteroidea > Valvatida > Goniasteridae > Hippasteria > Hippasteria phrygiana. The sequence continues at coordinate 2,078,706 of JAZGUH010000432.1, forward strand.
CAATTTGGTGCTGGATAAGTTCGGAGGAGTGAGGTTACTTGGGTGTTTATTCAGAACTCACTAGCGGATTTTGCACGATTAAGGCAGTGGTCCCCAGTATAAAAATTGGAGGATTCAGTTTACATGTTGGAAACAATTATGCAGGGAGTTAGGGTTTTAATGAAAATGAATTAGAATGAGCTGATTATAGAAACCTTTCCCCCTTTAATTAAAATCATATTATACAGAGACATTTTTCCATTATCTCCGTGCCATAATGAATCATAACCTAAAAGCTGCCCCGAGCCTGCACACCTTCCCTGTACATTTGTTCTTGAGTTTGGCCCTACCTGTATAGAAGCTGGTACGAGACCATAGATATCTCGGACTGCCTGATGGAGTATGGTCACGATGCCCTGTGGTGGGTCCGGTATCCTGAGAGCAGCCAGCAGACCATCTACAATGACTTCGCACTGGCCTAACATGTGTACCCCGAACACACGGAAGGGCTCCAGAAGGTTTGTCTCAATGAACGGCTTGAGTTTGCTTGCCGGTACAGCTCGGATCAAAGCAGGGAGAGAGCCGTACAAGATGGTTTTGCAAGATTCCTGCAGTCCAGAGCATCATAATTCAAAAAGTCAGAGCGCTGTACATCATGATAATAAACAAGGTGGGTTGACAATCACAAATACCCCATTGAGCCGGTACAAATCCTATGGCTGTGGTATGTTTACATGAACTGTGCAATTGTGACTTTAACCTTTGAACATTCAGCCCCTAAATTTGAAGTTCATTCGTAAAGTAATTCTCAAGTTATCTCGCTGACAAGATTACCATTGTTTTGATCTTGATGTTTGACCTTTTGGGGCCCAAATGCAATGGGCTTCTTGGGACGACCAAGAGCAACCCACACACCAAATTGAAGTTCATATGTAAAGTATTTCTCAAGTTATAATAGTGACAAGATTTCCATTGTTTTAGCCATCATGACCTTCACCTTTAACCTTTTGGCCCCAAAAGCTTTGAATTCTGCATGGAGTCCATGGGGGTTTTCGAAATGCTGGCTTCTTCTCGGCTTCGGCTCCGTCTCCGACTTCTAAATAACTGAGAAGCAAACCAAATGGAAATATAAATGTTGGTGCATGTTCTGCTTCAGGAACATTCAATCGGTTGATTATAAAAGCATAAATTAGAATATTTCAATGTGGTTTGCTTCTCAGTTATTCAGAAGTCGGAGACGAAGCCAAAGCCAAGACGAAGCCAGCGTTTCGAAAACCCCCTATGATCAAGCCAAGAATCCAGTCAAGTCCAGCTTTGACCTATTTGTTCTAGTTGTGCACATATAATTATAATCCTCCTTTTTCGGACTCGAAACCGAACTCGACTACAGCACTAGTCTGAGTACATGTATCATAGTCACTGGTAGTCACCCTCAAAAAACCGCAGGATTGAATCTCAATTGGTTGACCCATTTCCTATGCCACAACACACTGGGAATGCAGGCATCATCTTCTGCCACTCTCTGAGAGGTTGGGCATACCTTGAGAGTTGTGAAGATTGCTGGAGACAACCACGCTATCACACACAGCATTGAAGTAGACGGGCGCTGACACTGAGACAATGCTAGCTCCAGACATAAACCATGGACCTTTTCTCCTGTCAACAAAAGTCAGGCTTTATAAAAATCCTCAACGATGTACATGTACCACATAAAATGAATAAATTAATACTTCCAAAAACAAATGGAGCCTCTTTGCAGTTATTTATGCAGGAAACATAAAAATGTACTTGTTATTCTTTTTTTTTCTTTAGCAACAATGAAGTTGGTACAGAACAAGTTTTTGTAAAAGAGGCCTGTCTGGCTGGTGTTTGTATCGGGAAATTACTATACCTCAAAAATATTCGTGATCGAGAGCCGAATTCTCACTGGTCCATTCACCATCATGTGCCAGCCGTTATTTTTGCTGTTTGGGTCATTCCACCAGGTTGGGACACAGTGTGTGACATTTATACATATCTTTAAAAGTACTATTACATTTGATTCAGCTATTTCATGTAACATCAGTCTTTGGGTGGGAAATATTTTTGAAAGTTTTAAATCATGTAAATTATTTTTTACCAAAAATATGATTAAAAACATGCTTCAGTTTGACATAACCAGTTTGACGTAACAGGACACGTCCATATTTCAATTTTTGTGTTTTTTCAACACTTTAAATATAAATATGGGAAATTCACCATGTGTACTAATTAGAAACTATGCAACACAAGAACACTTTCTTTATGGTAGTTAGTGTCCAAATATAGGAGAGACAGCAAAAACAGACGTGAGAGTGGACGTAACATGGACACGGTGTCCACTGTTACGTCCACACATGCATGTTTTTATTGTTCTTGCTGTTTCTGAGCTATTTGGACACTGGCAACCATAACAAAAAGTGTTTTCTGGTAGCAATGGGTGTCTTTTAGTTAGTACATATAGTAAGTTGCATAATTATTTATATAATGACGAAAAATTAAGGCAGTCTGGACGTAACATTTAGTACTAACATGGTGTGACATGAAAATGCACATTTCCATTTTGTAACATTTTCAACATTTATATAAATAATTATGCAAACTCACTCTGTATACTAATTACAAAACACAAACTGCAACACAAAAAACAATTGTTATGATATTCAATATCCAAATGCAGCACAACAGCAGAAATATATGTATGGTCATGGTCTAACATGGTGTCCATGTTACGTCTGCACCGATTCTTCAAATTCTTGCTATTTGTGCTATGTTTGTACACTGACTGCCGTAAAAAGGTGTTTCATTGTTGCATAGTGTGTCTTTTAATTATTGTACATAATAAATTTTCCATATTTATTTATTAAAGTGTTAAAAAACCACAAAAATTTAAATGTTGGACACACTTTTTATCATATTTTTGTAAAAATATAACTTACATGATTGAAACTTTCTCAAATAATCTCACACCCAAAGACAGATGTCACATGAAATAACTGAACTAAATGTAATGATGGTTTTAATGATATGGTCATATAACACACTGTGTCCCAACCTGGTGGAATGACCCACTTACAAGCGCGCACACAAGTATTCATGCACAGGGTAAATATGCATGTGTAGTAGACTTACATGGGTTACCCGTGCGACAGTCTACTACGCATGCGCTTTACGAAGCAATCGTGAAACTGTCGCACGGGTGTAGTACGCACGCGCGAATATCGCTTTAGCTACATACACATAAAAATATGGCGGATGGCTCCTGAAATTGTAATGACAACTGAATATGTATGAGGTATAGTAAAACAAATATAACATGGTTTATTTCGGATGGATAGTCAATATTAGCTCCCCGAGGTATTGGAAGTTGACAAACTAGTTCCCGAGGCTTTGTTATATTTGTATACCGTCACACATTTCAGCACACCGTCTAGTTTAACTATACCACAATGCAGCAGTAAGACAAATATTTGAGAATGTTAAAAATGTAAAATCACTGTAATATCAGCGAAAAGAGATGTTTTAACCAATTCTGTTTGACTGTTATTAATGAGGTGCTGGTATGCCAATATGGGTTTGTGTAACGCACACAATAGCCAAACAATACGCGGATTGAATACGCGCAGGAATGTGCATATAGCAGACAACCAGCCAGGTGGTTTTTGTTTTGTTTTTTTTCAAACCGAGGCTATGGCCGTCATCCGTAATCAATGGGCTATGATCTTAAGAGGTTGAAGAATGATTGTGCGGTGAGGTTTGTCTTGAAAAAAAAATGACAGTTCTTACCATAGGGTAATCTAAGAATGGGCGAAAGTACAGCCGTCCAATTAAGAGGTGGCAGAGGCGGCATGATTCCCTGCTTGCCGGCAAGAGGTACAAGGATCGTCTCTAATCTACTTGCAGGTATTACCCCTGGTCCTGTCTTGCTTGCTAGGACTAGCTGATCAATACAAGCACGTAGAATGCTGGTTTCTGGTAGATAGGAATAGGACGACGGAACTGCAACGGAAGGACATCTCATTAAATCCTGCTTAAATATATTAGTATCCATGTACCTTGGTTTAATCTGCATGCCTGTTGAGCAATGGCAAGACATTCTATCATACACATCATCTTTGAGTCAACCGCCATTGTTGTCTATTTCTGTCTGTCAAAGACATTCATCTTAGTTCACTGGATACTCATGCAAAATCTATAAATACCAATAAACATTTATTGTAGTATTTGTCCAGTCAGCAATGCTCTGTATAAATTCTCTAACCTCTCTCATCTTATTATCAAAGCTATTCATACATCATCTCTGATCGATATTTAAATTTGATGGTCGTCTACAAATGAACGGTGAAGTCAGAAACTTTGTTTTTGCAGTGAAGCTTAAAATTCTGGGGAAAAAAATCATTCTGGTTCCTGTACGATTTTCTTCAAAATCTTCAAATATATAACATTTGGTTTTTCTTAACCCATTTTGTACGGCTGTTATTAATGGGAGTGCTGGTATGTCATATGGGCTTATGCACACAATAGATGAATAATGGATTGAATACGTGCAGGAATGTGCACACAAACAACCGGCCAGGTGGTCTTTTTCAAACCGTGGACATGGCCGCCGTCCGTATTCATTGGGTTAAAAGCCGATGACATGTTGTTGGTTTGTCTTTTTTAACAAGCAAATCTCAGAAATTAAATTTTTCAACTTGACATCCCATACGCGGTGGATGGTATACAAATAATGAATGTTTATGAGTGCAATGGTAAGAATAATTTCACGAGGTGACAGATGGAATATTCCATTCCACGAGGCGAAGCCGAGTGGAATGGGACATTCCATCTGTCACCGAATGAAATTATTCTTAAAATTGCACGAATGTGAAACATTCATTATTTGTTTTATACAACACCTGAATTAATCCTCGTCAGATTGCATGCACGGATATTTTTGTGTACAACATACCGTTTTCCCTTCTCAGTCCCGCATAAAACCGCGACAAAAAGTTACAAAGCTCAATTGTTGTTCCTGCATGTCTTGCAAAGTCATCTAATCGTTTAACTGCGTATTTAATTTGTTTCTTTGTGTTAGCAGCGTTAGCATGACCTACGAGTTCCTATATTTCATCGTCTGTTAGGAGAACAAACGGTGATTCGCGAAGATCGGCTGCTATTTGTCAGAATGACAGCCGTGTTGTAGCACCACCAATAGTGACCGCGAAATTAGGGAAGTTCTATCAAACGCGTACCGTTTTATAGAACCATTATGATAGAACTTTTTTGCGGTGCGGGTTCGCGACGTGCGATGGGACGAATAATTTAATGCACGTGGTCGACGATACACCAATCAGATGGCGGGGATTTATTCAGGCGTTGTATAATAACTAATGTCCAACAACTAGACATCATTTGATAAAGATGGAAGCCAGTCAGGTAGACAAATGGACAATATATTTGGCCGTTTTTTTTAATAACTTGGATTACGGATTTTTATGTCTCCGGGTCGGGCAGCGAGCGAAAAAACAAACAAACAAAAAAAACGTGGCGACGCCCTGTAATATTACTGACTAAAATAATGACACAAGACACAGGTTTGGAAAATGTATTTAACATCCATGTTTTCAAGTCAAACTTCATGTTGAAAATCGTACAGCTGGTGCATAAATATTTGTGCACGCCAGTTCGTACATCATGTAGGCCTACATGTATGATGTAGGGCCTACATGTACATGAATGTCGGATTCCACACAAAAACAGTCAACAAGTGTTCACAAGCGAACGATCCTATGCTTGTTCTATGGTCTTTTAGATGGTGTGGCGCTTCCGGGATTGTTGATTGTTTATTGTTTTTTTTTTGTTTTTTTTGGTTGTCGAATTCGACAATTTTCGGCAGCGATTTTTAATTTTTTTTCTAAAAAATCTGTAATCCAAGTTATTGGCCTTACAGTTATTGGCTATACTTACTGCCAGTTTTACTTTCAGATGCCGACGTTGAGACCAGACGAAGATATCCCAGAAGAAAGGCTGCAGCGTTCTGTATGGCAGGGTCTGACCAATCGGACAAAGTCTATACCAAAACAACCGACACATTCAACTAATTTAATAGCCTTGGGTGAAATATCTGTTATGATATGAGAAAACGACAATTTGACAATGAGAAATTATCCCAGAGAAAATGCTCACATAACAAAAAATTGCATGGTGTAGCATGCAGTGGCAACCAGAAAATGTTATGAGTTCAGTGTTCCGTGGATTTGTCACATGTGTAGATTTCAAGCAGAATCTCTTGTTGCTACTTGTAAAGTACTTTGGTAACCATGGGACAGTACTTTTTGGCAGTGGGATAATTAACAATTGTTGACTGCTGTGATGTGGGATATGACGTTTTTAACACCCGAGGCAAAGCCAAGGGTGCTATGCGTCCCCCGAGGGTGTTAAAAACATCATATCCCACATCACAGCAGTCAACAATTATTTTGTTATATCGCCAAACCCAGTTGCTTTTTTCAGTTCAACTTGCCTTGCTCGGTGGAAATTTAATCAAACAAATCACGCGATCAAAACAGCTGATCGTCTGCTAGTTCACGGCTCCCATTATAGTTTACTATCGTCAACAGTGTAGGTTAAAATTGGGTGGGTACCAATGATACAGCTGAATCCGCTAGCTGGCTGATGTGTGATATCATGCTTGGAGTGTGACAGTCGTTTTTATACACCGGACATGTGATCGTTCTAGGCCAATCAAAATACAGTGTCCAAGACGGCGATATAACAATTATTTTTATTTTTATTTAATTTATTTATTTATTTTTTTTGGGGGGGGGGGATTGTGGGAAGAATAGGCAGTGATATAATAAAAATAGTGGATCCACGTAACACCCTTTAAGCCAATTAAGACACCATGAATGATCTTGATATAATCAAAATCCATTTAAATACCTGGTTTATTTGTTTAGCAACAGACATCCTCTTGTTGTGCATGTCAGTCGTTATTTGTGTCTGAGCTGATATTTGCATCAGTAGTCCTGGCCCAGTTACAAGGCCACTCAGGCCATACATCGCTGTTATCTTCTGTGATACCGAGGCCCTCTGTACAAATTCATCAAGACGCTTGATATTATTATTAACGAAAGAAGATGGTTGAAAGAAACAGTCCAAATGACTCACTGATATGTGACCGGCTCTACAAAAAATGGTATTATGTCGCAAAATTTGAAAAATTAGTTATATACATAGTTGAATTTGCCACATCTTAAGCTTTCATTTGGTGTAGGTTTGACACCTGTAGCATTTTGTGTTCTCGAGATATCTTGATATTTGTATACTCATTTTCCAATTTAACAGAAGTGCGTTTAAAGATATAGCACTTTAAACACAATTAAAACATGATTAAGGATTGACTAATACCTAAACTGTCATTCTAATGACCAATATGTATGCCATCAAACAAGTGGTTTTTATACAAACTACAATTCAGTTAAATAATAAAGAACAGAAAGAATGAAAAGGGTAACGTGCTTGGACTAAATAACTACCCATCTTTTGAGTGATAGTTATTTCTGTGAAAATGAATCTTAGGCCGTGTCCGAAATACTTGGCTACGGCTTGAAATTACACACGAGTCTATGGGAAGTGGCTGCAGCCGCTACCATAGACATGTGTGTAACATTCAGCCGTAGCCAAGTAATTCGGACATGGCCATAATTTGAAATATGGCGATCAGAGGTAGACTGTGACAATATGTTTCTTCTGCTATTTATATATTGAAATGTGCAATTTCAGACCTTTGTACAAGAACGGAGAATTTGTGTTAATAAGGCTAATAAAAAAGATTTTGAAAACCAAAGCTTTTTTGAACAAACTGCGAAAAAGCAACTTTTAAATATTTATGTCTGTACTTTTAAAGGATGTTTACAGCTTTGATTTATTTCAAATTGATTTCAATGGTTGCTTCTGCACATCACTGACAGCCCAATGCAAGTAGTGTACGGCACATTTTTGTCACACGCAGTTAAGATGTAACAATGTACATTCATAAATGACTGGTAAACTATTCTTTTTTTTATGGAAGTCGCCCAATACAAGGCTAAAAGCCACTCTAGGTAAGGGCTACGACAGAGGTGGTGGGGTTGGCCACATTTTAGGTTACCAACCCCACCACCCTTACGATTTTCCTGGGTACAGATCTAAATAGAGGATAAATCTTCAATAGATACCAAAGAAATTATGCCAATTTTCAGACCTATAGACCCAGGTGGGGGTAAGACCAACTCACACAAGTGTGTAAACGGGTGCAATTGGGGACCTCCTATTGTCCCTCTTTTGTTTGTACTTTAACTTTTTCGGAAGGCCTCCCATTGGTTTTGTACATGATTTTCAAACGGGGACCTTTCTCAATCGGGGACCCAATTGTCCTCTTTTGTTAAAGGTCCCCTATTAAATGCGAAAACAAACTCACACACACCAGAAAGTCAACAGCCTGTTTTGTAGGAATGTATTTACCTGATTGGCAACGACTGCCGACCATGTTGAGAACAAGTTTGTGAGTAGAGGCTCTGCAGATGGATGACTACTGGATACCAGACTATGTAACATGACTGCAGTACCCACTGCCACACCAGCATTCTAAAAATAAACACGATAACAGGTGTCCGATTAACAGCAAAGTCAGGGTCTGCAAGTTTCAGATATCACACTCTCAACGACTGCAATTACACGGGTACTATCTTCCGTCTGGGAAATTATCACAACACCGTTGCCACGGAAACCCTCATGGTTCAACTCACCACAGGGCCTCAAGGTGACTCGTTTAAAATTGTATTTAGAATCCTTCAAAAGATAGACTTGCAAACTTTATCAAGTTAATCGCTTGAATACAGACGACAGCCATGGCCGCGGTTTGAAAAAAAGGCCACGTGGCCGGTTGTTGCCTATACACGCATTCTTGCACCTACTCAATCCATTGCTTGCCTATTGTTTGCATTACGCTTGGCTGCACAAGCCCATCTTGGCATACCAGCACCCCATCAATAACAGCCGGCCAGAATGTGTTAAACCCTTATCAAGTCAATTAGTAGGGAATTAAAAAGTTTCAATTTTTCTATGCAGAGTTCATTTTACAGCAACAACAACAAAATGTCTATCAATTATTAAAAAGGGGAAAACAAACAGTCCGTGTGTGATGTACCTCGTCGTACTGCTGGCACAGTGTCTGCAGTTTGACAGCAACACTGAGAGCAACGTCAGGGCTAATGATGTTACTATGGAAACTGGCTGCTGTCAAACATCCAATGCACATGCACAATGCCTGCAGGTTGAATAAAGTGGAAGTTAATGTTTGCGATATTAATAGCAATCAATTGAACATACCGTTTCTTCATCTAGTTCCTTATCTTTTTGAATACGGACGTGGGCCATAGCCACAGTTTAAAAAAAAAACACCTGGCCAGTTGACATCTATAGGCACATTCCTGCACGTACTCAATCCATTCATATTCCAACTATATTGTTCTTGAATGAAGGTGTAATGAACAGATGGAGCTTTTTCAAACAAAGCCTTCATTTACAAGAAAGGGGGAGCTCCAAATGCAAAGGGGGGGGGGGGGTTTCCAAGTGCGAAGAATAGGACCACTCTAATTTTACGCTTGGCTGCACAGCCTATCCTTGGCATACTAGCCCCACCTTCAATAACAGCACAAGGGGTTAAACAAAACTGCCTACCTCCATGTACGTGGTATCCTTTCCCTGCACATGCAACCTTGCGACAAGTTTGCGAAGCGTGTTAGCTACATGAGCCTTGATGTGTACAGCAGCCTCCGTTGACATAGCAGACAGGGTGACCGACAGACCCAACAGTGCCCCATAGGAAGCAGAACTGTCTGTGATATTCAGACAGGCTGACTCAAGAGCATCAACCACACGAATCATTGTAACCTCACCCTGCAATCATACACATCAACAATTCAGTTATAGTGGGTATTATAACCAAAGCTCTGATACGCTCCATTAATAATAAAAACAATTGATTTCTAAATTATATGAAGTTACAAGGAGGTTACAAATCATCGCTGATGTTTAGCTATATTGAAATGTGCCCCTGTCACGAAATTAAGTCTTTTGTGTAGTTGTTTTTTGTATACCATACCTTACATTGTTGTCCGCGCACGTGCACCTATGTGTTGCATGCCTTGAATGAATGGTTGCAGCATCAGTGCAGGAATTTGGGGCATTTGTGTTGCTTGTCGTAAGGTATAAAAGTGGTGGGAATTTAGGGGTACGGGGGAGTACTCGCTGGCACGGTGGTGGAACACACTTCGTGGGAGACGTCCGGGGCCGTGAAGCAATTACCTACCTGCCTATCGGAGATGAGGGACGCTGGCTGCACAGGACAGGAGTCTTCAAGGAGTTCCGTACCACTGTGCCACTGATCTGTCCGTTTCGCCAAGACTCTGGGGTCCGACCACTACTTTAAAGCCAGAAGGAGTACCGTTGAGTACTCCCACTCTTTCTGGCTTTTGTCGGGGGTCCACGTGCTATGACAACTAACTTGCTGAATCCTGGTCATGCTGCTTCTGTTTGCCATATAGTAGTTGTTTATATTTTTTCTTGTTTTGCTCTGTATATATTTTGTTTTTGCTTCGCTTAATTTAATTGGCAAGTCGCAAGCTAAACGTTAACGTTGTATGTTTATCGTAACCAGTTTGCATTGTTTGATTTGGTATTGTGCTTGCGCTTTAATTCATTAATGTGCCTGTTAGATCACGTGTAATAATTTGAACACCATTTTTTTTGTAAATGTTTCATGAATCTAATATGACCAAGGCGCTGTCATAAAAAAACAACATAAATACGAAAAAAGAATCGTGTCCCTTCTTTCATTTGTGAAGTTGTACATTTATGGGTTTTGGCTGATCTTTAGTTTTGAGGGAACTTGTGACAGCCCCGCAGTATGCGTACAAATCATGTTTTCAAAAACAAATTAGTTTAGAAGTGTTGTCGCATGTCAGAACGCCTTTGAATTTGACGTCACTCCATAACTAAATTTCTGCAAAACATGATGCGAGCGCATATCGCCAGGCACATTTTAATATAGGGTAGTTTAGGCACATGGTGGTTATCACAATATACTCTGGCAGATTTGGTAGTACTGTAATTTTGAGGACGTTCCAACCCAAAATACCTATGGGTTATTAAGTAAACAAGAACAAGAAAAACAAGAACAAGAACAAGAAAAACAAAAACAAGAACAAGAACAAGTAAAAAGAAGAAAAAAAAAACAAGAACAAGAACAAAAAAAGAAAAAACAAAAAAAACAAAAACAAAAAAACAAGAAAAACAAAAACAAACAAGAACAAGAAAAACAAAAACTACCTCAGTTCCTGTGTATTCTGTGTAATGCTCCTCGTACAATCTTGCAGTCAACATGCCCAAAGCAAGCCCGTGATGCGCTTGAACCATTCCAGACTGATGCGCCTTTGGCTGTCCTGGTAACCCATTAATCAGTACATCGATGATGCGGTGAAGTAGCTGGGTGTCTGTGGTCAGGAGAAGGGGTGCTAAGAGGGACAGCCCTAGTGCTGCATTACTCTGGACTCCAGTAGACAATGTTCCCCCTGCTTCACCGTAGTGCTACAAGATAAGTCAACAAAAATCACACATAGTCCAAGAAAAGAGACAAATTCAACCCCCCCTAAAAGTAAAGAATTTTCTAAGTGAACAAAGGATTTTCAAAGTGAACAAAGAATTTTCTAAGTGAACAAAGAATTTTCAAAGTGGAAAACTGGCAGGAGTGGGATTTGAACCTGCGACCTCCGGAATACCGTAGGAGTGCTCTACCAACTGAGCTATCTTGCCCTATGTCAGTATCTTTGTTCGGGGGCGCTAGTAAGAAGTCATAAACCCAGAATGCCGTATAGCCAGGGAGCATCATGCCCCAAAAGGAACAAAGAACTTAACAAGAGCAAAAACTGAACCCACCACCACCAGAATTGACCAAGTTGCCTTATGTGAGCTCCCCTGGCTATGTCACACATCTTCACTTGAGTTCAAACACAGTGAATAGCTCTCAGGCTGAGTGGCTGTGTACTCAAAGTATTATGATACTGAAAAAGTGACATAAAGCGAAACAGACACTTGGAGACTTTGTTCTGTACAAATTGTCGTGTCACAAACCACACTATGAATTCTAGTTCACAAGTGCCATTCTCATGAATTAATTTCATTAATCCTGCCCTCTGAATTAGTTACATTCCAACGAAACAAGCAAGCATCCTTCAGGACTAGAGGCAACATGCTTCTAAGTTTCACTAATAATTCATTTGTTAATTTCATGCATAGGTGAAGAAAGTTTCAGAGCATTGGGGGGGGGGGGGGGGGGGGGTTGTGAAGGAGCTAGCCCACTGTCAAGAAATCTCATTGCAGTCTCCAGTGGGTGAAGCCCTAAGGTGTTCATTTTATTTATGCAAGTCGCCCATCACAAAGGCCACTCGAGGTGTGGGCTACAGAGGAAAGTGTGGAAGAACCAGCCCCTCACACTGAAATAAGACAAGATAATCTGATCTCTTCACAGTATGAATAGGGTCGGGATGGGTAAACTAGTCCACTGCAAGGCATTAATAATGCCTCTACCCATATTAAGCGTAGAAATGCCATAGCCCAGGACTGGGCTCGAACCCACAACTTGCAGAATTACCCGCAGACCACGAATTCAATGCTCCAAACCACTAGGCCACTGCACTTACACAAATTGACCAATTAACAGCATAGGCTTGGTGTGCGTGTGCATGTGTTGAAGTCTCACAACAGCATTTAAAATCAAAATGTTAAAAATATTGGCGGTCTTCAGCACGTAATTCACCTCCTTCCCCTGCCTATGATTTCACACCACTAAACAAACATCATCTTGCTACATTGCAGATCACAATTGACTTTTGTGCAATCATCGAAGCCGGTTACAAGTAACTAGATGAACAATGACAAAGGAATGCCTTTGTCACAGCTCATTTGAAAAGCTTGTGATTGGGATTAGGAATGGAGGGCTTGTGATGGACTTGCAGGGACTTGCAGGGACTTGCAGGGACTTGTGAAAGGACTTGCAGGGACTCGAATACAACTCTGACCTATATAGAACATTCTTTAGACTTGGACAAATTGGGGCATCATAGCTCCATGTATTAGTAATGCCCCACAGTACTGAACCCATCAAAACTTGACAAAACCTGCTGTTGGAGTTTGCAAGGCTTGGGGTAGTTAGGGTTAATGAATGTCAATCTACACTACGTCAAGGTAACACGTACCTGTTGATACCAGGTGAAAATCCTTGCTTTCGATTGGTGCTTGTCCCCTATGAGAGACATGAAGGTGTGTATGACCACTGCAAGCCAATGATTCTGACCAGCATGTTGCAATGATGACTGGTGGTGTGTCGCTGTCTCCTCATCATCATCCTCTAGACTCAGGAAGTGATGTGTAGAGACTACTGCCAGACCAGCCAAGGCAAGAACGGAGTTACTTTGTGCTAAAGAATGACTCCTGAAGAAAAGAAAACAACGATTTGATCAAGATGTTATTACAACTGATACATGTTGATTATAGCATCATAAATGATGTATTCAAATCTTAGCTTTAAAGCCTGGGCCTTGAGGGTGGAAGCCTGGGCCTTGAGGGTGGAAGCCTGGGCCTTGAGGGTGGAAGCCTGGGCCTTGAGGGTGGAAGCCTGGGCCTTGAGGGTGGAAGCCTGGGCCTCGAGGGTGGAAGCCTGGGCCTCGAGGGTGGAAGCCTGGGCCTCGAGGGTGGAAGCCTTTGCTCAAACACAGCCAAGCGGTATACGATTCTTACTTGGCAGCTATCTTGAGCTGGTCAGTCAGTTTATCTCGTACCCACATCCATGCTGTATTGATTTTCATTTGGAAGTCAGCTTGACTCTCGTTTAGATGACCATGACTTCGTTGAAGCTGCAGCTCAGCACATCGACTCTAAGAAAAAATTGATTGCAAATACATTGCACTTGATTTTGTTTTTATGCACACGCTTGGATGTAAATGGCTTTTTAACTTTCTAAAATCACTTTGTTTTCTATTATTAAATGTACTTTTGAAAGCAATGAGCTTGTACTACAGCCCATTCTAGACAACATCCAAGACATACATTGTAAAAAGCAACCTTTGATTAATCGCGCTAAAACTGAAAAAAAAATCAAAAGTGACATTTACATTTGATTTTAACATTAAACAGGAAACTGAATCAATCATTAAATTTGTTTCCCCATAAACATGCTATACACAAAGGTAGGCATTTTCTTTTAACAGTGTTATTGTGCATAATAATGTCAAATTGACCTTTCATTTTGTGCTGCCAGGTCACATAATGCCTATTCTTTAGCACAGATGCTGGCTTAACTTTAAGCTTCTGATGATTCTTGTGTACCTGAATGAAAGCAGGCAGAGCATTCTTCATGATGGACGTCCAAGCATGAGGCAGCTGAATCCACTCAAACCAGTTATTGGAGTCAACACACACCTGTCATTAATACACATCCTCAATGCGAGACTTTTCAGACGCTGGTGGCAGCAGACATACCAGACCTTTTGGCTATTTCTGAGCATGCGTGCGTGGTTCTGAGCATGCGTGCGTGGTTCTGAGCATGCGTGCGTGGTTCTGAGCATGCGTGCGTGGTTCTGAGCATGCGTGCGTGGTTCTGAGCATGCGTGCGTGGTTCTGAGCATGCGTGCGTGGTAGCGTGCGTGGTTCTGAGCATGCGTGCGTGGTTCTGAGCATGCGTGCGTGGTTCTGAGCATGCGTGCATGGTTCTGAGCATGCGTGCGTGGTTCTGAGCATGCGTGCGTGGTTCTGAGCATGCGTGCGTGGTTCTGAGCATGCGTGCGTGGTTCTGAGCATGCGTGCCTGGTTCTGAGCATGCGTGCGTGGTAGCGTGCGTGGTTCTGAGCATGCGTGCGTGGTTCTGAGCATGCGTGCGTGGTTCTGAGCATGCGTGCGTGGTTCTGAGCATGCGTGCGTGGTTCTGAGCATGCGTGCGTGGTTCTGAGCATGCGTGCCTGGTTCTGAGCATGCGTGCGTGGTTCTGAGCATGCGTGCGTGGTTCTGAGCATGCGTGCCTGGTTCTGAGCATGCGTGCCTGGTTCTGAACATGCGTGCGTGGTTGGTTCTGAGCATGCGTGCGTAGTTCTGAGCATGCGTGCGTGGTTCTGAGCATGCGTGCATGGTTCTGAGCATGCGTGCGTGGTTCTGAGCATGCGTGCATGGTTCTGAGCATGCGTGCGTGGTTCTGAGCATGCGTGCCTGGTTCTGAGCATGCGTGCCTGGTTCTGAACATGCGTGCGTAGTTCTGAGCATGCGTGCGTGGTTCTGAGCATGCGTGCGTGGTTGGTTCTGAGCATGCGTGCGTAGTTCTGAGCATGCGTGCGTAGTTTTGAGCATGCGTGCGTAGTTTTGAGCATGCGTGCGTAGTTCTGAGTATGCGCACGCCTGGTGAGAACAATGGAAAAGGACCGGTATGTCTGCTGCCAATGGTAAAAAATATAATTGATTAGTTATAAAATTGTTTATAAAGATAATAATAATAATAATAATAATAATAATAATAATCGGCATTTAAGAGCACTCAAATAGTAAATTATATCACAGCGCTTACAATATTATTACCCCTGATCATCAGGTCCATTAATAATTCCTGAAGCCTTAACTCCCTGGGGAGTGTACAGCCCCAGCTGCAAGTTAAGCACACATGGGCTAATCAAACACATAACCATCACTACCCTCACAGGTACCCATTTACTCCTGGGTGGAGAGAAGCAACTTGTGACAAAGTGTCTTGCTCAAGGACACAAGCACCATGACCCCAGCCGGTCTCGAACCCACAATCTGCAGTATCACCGAAATCTTGAGTTCGGTACACTAAGGCCGTGTCCGAAATGGGCGTCTGGAGCTACAGCTACGGCTACGTCACGTGTAGTTGTAATGGACGAACACCTAGACAATAGCCCTAGACAAGCGATTCGGACGCAGCCTAAGCCATGAGGTCACAGCACTCCATTAAAGATGGTATCAGTACCAATCGTCTTAAGAACTATTTCCATTTCGAATGCTGTCACCTTCCAAAAATCTCTATCTGAAGACCTCCCAAGATTTCAACAATCCAAATAAGACATACAAATGTGCACAAAATCACTGTTAAGCCACAATGGTTCAACCCCTTGAGTACGGTTATCGTAGTGAGGCGTCGGGGTTCCGCTGCGGCCTGTGCAGCCAAGCGAAACGGCTACAATGTGCTTGTGCAATCAAGCGTAACGTACACAATAATCCAACAATGGATTGAAACTGCACAAATAGAGGCAAATGGCGTCATCCGGCCTGGTGCCACTGTTTTTTTTGCGCCATTTGGCGTCATCCGTACGCAAGGGGTTAAGGGTTCAGCTTAAACTTTCACAGGTTTGTTATTTCATGTACATGTATATGTTAAATCACACAAAACTATGAACAGTCTGCAACTTTGCAGTCAGCTCTGCCAATGCTATATCATACCTTCCTTTAAAATGCTTTATTTTTCGTCAACGTGTAACTGAAGTTACCGATAAACCGGATATTTATTTAATTTTTCAAAAAGTAGAAAAACCAAAGTCAGATATTTAATCCAAAATCTCAAATGCCAAAGATGATTCATTTTATATTTTATTTCGTTTTATTTAACTTCCACCAAAAGTTGCCAAAGCCAGGTTTCCCTTACATACAAATTTCAAGACATTTTCAAAGATCTCCTGAGCATCTTGTGTTTTGGGCACTGAAACCGTTCACATATTTTCTCCAATGAGAAAAGATCTATTCACAATGGAGGAAGTGCCACTTTTCTACATGTCGTTGGTGCCTTCGAAGTACCTATCCCTTGCACCAGGCTAGGCATTACTGAATCTTGGACCTCTTGAATATGGACGACGGCCATAGCCGTGGTTTAAAAAAGACCACTAGGCCAGTTGACAACTATAGGCGCATTCCTGCACTTACTCAATCCATTCCTTTTAGGTCTGTATTATTCTTGAATGGGAGATGAATAGGACCACTCTATTCAGTGTGGTGCCTATTTGCATTTACGCTCGGCTGCACATCCCCGATCCTGGCATACCAGCACCCCATCCAAAACAGGTGGACGCAATGAGTTAACTTTGGCAAGTCCCACAATGTGCTCTTTCCTAAAGTCATTCAAACCTACATGTACCTTCATCCACGGTTTTCATCTGAATGTCTGATGTATTGTGAGATACATCTGGGACCATATAGTTGACATTAGGTTAAGTAATAGAATAAACAAATGTAAATAATTCCAACAGACCAACCCTTTTTCTTACTTCATCCATTAAAGTGTTGATCAGGTGTTGATACGCTCTGCCCTTGTTGATGATATGACGTATGGCTGGTTTAACACTTCGATGACTCACTTCTTTCTTTGGCTCAAAGCAGCACAACAAGCCAACTGTAAAACAGAAGAAAAATTCCTTCAATCTATCAAATCCCATAAAACAAACTATTACTGAATCAAATAAGATTCAAATCAGACTCTTCTATTATAGTCTGTAATTCAATGGTCAAGAATAGTCACGTGTTTATTTAGTACAAAATTACTATTAACCTCTTGGATCCGGACGATGGCCACGGCCGCGGTTTGATAAAGATGTCTAAATTGTTCTTGAATGGGGGTGTAATGAATAGATGGGGCTTTCTCAAACGAAGCTTTCATTCACACGAAAGGGGGGGACTCCAAGTGCGATGAATAGGAACACTCTATTCGGTGTGGTACCTATTGCTTGTGTTACACTTGGTTGCACAGCCCGTTCTTAGCATACCTGCACCCAATCAGTAACAGCCGGACACAAGGGATTAAACATACCATAGAATACCATTTGGCGCACCACTTGTAATATTATTTCTTGTATAAAACTCAAACACATCACTGAGGACACCGGCTATGTTGGGAATGTGAAACTTTAAACTTTGTAATTGGAAGGCCCAGCACATTGGTTATATACCATGTGTGAACTGCAACGAAACCAATACCTCAACTGAAGTCACTTCTGCAACTTGAGTTTTGGTAGCAACACTCGACACAAATCTTGTCAAGTTTACATCTTAACCCCTTGACCCCAGATTTCATATGGGGGTGCTGGGGTGCCATGCCGGCTTGTGCAGCCAAGCAAAACAGAAACAAGAGGCTTGTGCAGCTAAGCATAACATACACAATACCCCAATAATGGATTGAAAATGCAGAAATTGGCATGCATAGACGTCAACTGGCCAGGTGGCAATTTTCAATCTGCACGTATTTGTGTCAACCGTATGCAAGGGGTCAATAAGCAGGTTTCCCAATGTAAGTCATGACTCATCTTTTCCAGTTTATACTTGAAAGATGTCACAGAACAATTGTTAACTTGATGTGAGGCATTGTTTGTTTGTTTGTTTTCATTACTCAGGCTGCATCATCATGGCAACCTGTAGTTTAAAAATGCTAAGGAATTTCTTTATTGAACTTTCGAGAACGCTTCAAGTATTAAATTGCCAGGTTAAAAATCTGACATCTGTACAATCTAGGGTAAAAACAATCCCTTTATTTTGAGTAGGCACGTCCCTTCAATTATGATTTCCCCTATAAGGTTTCACCAGAGCTGCCGACCTTTTTAAACTCATTTCAGTATTCAGAAAGCAAAAAATCAGTATTTTGCTCGGAAAATATTTTTGCTCATGAAATTCGGCATGCATGGATTTCATCCAAAAAAGGGGAAAAGGGTTATTTCTTCAGCTAAAGCTAAAGTTGCATGCATTCAGTTGGGATGACCATAATGAGCCAATACACAGGCAGTATAATAGCATAACATGCATGATCAAAAATTATTATTGTCAGATTTCACAAAATCTGTATTTATAAAAAAGAAAAAAATTATAAACGTATTTTTTATGAATTTCCGTACGAAATACGGAAAATCTGTACTGGCTGACAAGCTCTGGTTCATAAATACCTGCTAATCCTGGTTTCAGTGCTGGTTGCTTCGTTCTCTCAAAACGGTTCAGCAGCAGGGACGGTATGTTGTCAAATGTCCTACTCCCAATTGCGGTCTCTTGTCTTCGACTGGTATATTTGTGAACCCCTCTCGGCAAGTTTTTCACCTCTTCAACCAGCAAAGATGAAAGAAAAACCTGGTACGCTGTGAATGAATTAATTATACATAACAAGTTTATTTTTTTTTGCATTTGAAGGTACCACTTGCCAATCAGAAAATTGAATCAATCACTCCGTCATTATTAAGGGGATAAAAGTTTGATGACCCGGTCTTTACCACGTCAATAATAACCAATTAATTTGAGAGATTTTTCTGCTACTAATGTACTATTATACACATTGTACCGAAGACACAGTTTTACAGACAGCAACACAATTGTGATGGCAAAAATGACTAACGGGGGTGTCATACCCCTCACATCCCCCTCTAGCAACGCCCATGACCCCAACGGAACATTTACAAAAGCAGCGGCTATAAAAAAACATCACAAATTGTAATCAACTTTCATTTTCTGTCCGGCTACATTCGATTAACCCTAACAGTCCCAAATCCTCCATTTTAAAATGATTTTGGCATGCACCCTAGGGGGTTAGGGTTAATGATTTCTTACCTTGGAGGACATCCTGATTGACATGCATGAGAAGCTTCATATAACAAGAGGGAGGAACTGCTTCAAACTCCTCTTCCTCTTGCTCTTCCTTGTCGCCAGCATCCCCCGCCTCTCTCTGCTTGGCCTTGGCAGATTCTATCTTGGCTATCTCCTCTTGACATACCTGTTAATAGGTGCAGTAAAATTATTGGCAGTAGGTCAAACTTGGAGTAGTATCGACAGACATTCATAAACACCTGGGACAATTGGTTGAGAGCCTGTGTTTAATCGGACAGGTTGTCAGCAAGACCTTTTTCACATGTTGTCATGGACCGTACAGCGCAGTGTAGTGATGCTCATGAAGTGCGTATTCAAGTAAACCAGTCAAGCGTACTGTGTTCGTACAAGTACTGCCTTAGAGGGTCCCACGCACAATGGGTGACAATAGGGACAATGGGACCCCACGAGGGTCCCCACAAGGAAAACACCATGGAGTTTGAGATTTCAATAGGGACAAAGGAGAACAAAAGTAGGAAAGTAAGGTGAACAATAGTGGTTCCCCATAAGGATCCATATGCGAGGATCCACGTGCGCGCACATGGTTGAACATGCTTCATAGGATGTACGATGATCACACATTACCATTCACACTATCTGGTCACGTGGGTTAACCCCTTGAACCCGGTAATATCGGGTATTTGTTTGGGGCGTCGGGGCACCAGGCTGTATATCAGAAGTTGGCTGCTATATTTAGATTCTTTTGAAAACCGAAATTTTCGGCAAAAATAATCCCGACGCGAACTGGTTAACAGTAAAATACTTTTACAAAGTAATGCATCTTTATAAACAGATTTTTCAACATGATGCTTGATTTGTTTAATTGACATTTTCTTAAACAATTAAAATGAACAGGGCATACTGGGTGTGTAATGCTAACATTTCATACTGTATGTAAATAAAATTGTAACTCTATTGTTGCAACTATTAAGATACCAACTTTACCTCTTGGGGCAAATCATCCAAAGTAAAGTCATCTTCATTAAAGTTGGCCAATGCTGTGAATGCAGCACCAGATACAATTGGATTGCCATGGTTACTGTACTGCCACAAGAGCTCAACCATACTATCGCAAAAATCCTGTCAAAGTAGGAAAAACAAATTGTTATCAAACAATTTTTTTTTTTTTACCTTTTAGCAGAATTTGCTTTGGTCAACATTTTTGAGAAATTTTCACATAAAAAGTTATCCTGCAGAAACCGTTTTTGTATTTTTTTATCATCAAAGTGTAAACTTATTTTTTTGTATTTATATATTTTGCAATCAATCAGAAACTTTACAGCAATCATATCTAAAAAAAATATTGGTCACCGATACTTTTCTACATGTGTTTGGCTATGGAAGTCGCTAATAATTTAAAGCAAAACAATTGTTCAGCTCTTGCATGTGACATAAGTATTATAACCTATAATTACTTGCATATTTGATTTAAAAAATTGATGTTAAATTACCTCATAGTCCTGAGTGTCTGCTAGTAAACCTGGAGCTGATCCAAGAAGCTTACAGAGACTCTGCATAACCAGGGGTCTGCAATGGGAGCCCATGTACATCAAGTAGTCAAGTACTGACAAATCCCATTTCGTTTCACAATATAGTTATCGTGTATATATCAACTGTGTAGATACAGCATTTGCAAACATAAAAAAAAAAAATTACTGAATTATTTTGAAATACCGTACTAGATTGTAAGTAAATAGCATTCTCAAGCATTCTGTGAAATCATGGCACCTGGTGTGCTGTTGTTTTCAAGAAATTTGGGAATTTATATCGTTTTCCAACGATTGTCGGCCGACAATCGTTGGAAATAGTCTAGTTCCCCGACCTGACAATTCCCCAACTCTATAAATTGCTCTGTTTATGGTCAGGGAACCAGACTACTAGAACATGATTTTCTTTCTCTGTTTTACAGTGTTACAGTATTTACTAGCATGCTACCCCCAAATCCATTCATTCATTTCTGAAAATTACAGCAAAAGCAAATGTTGTATACTACCTTTAAACACTTGCGTACGGATGACGCCATAGGGCGCAAAAAAACAGTGCCACCAGGCCGGATGACGCCATTGGCCGCTGTTTGTGCAGTTTCAATCCATTGTTGGATTATTGTGTATGTCATGCTTAACTGCACAAACACATTGTAGCAGATCGATTTGGCAGCCAAAACCGCTGCAACACCCCGACGTCTCCCGTAAAATACAGTGCTCAAGGGGTTAACCCTCCTATACTTATAACTATCACAGCCTATCAATAACTTTTAACACCAACTCTCACAGTTTGTGTGCGTTTCAATCTGACATTTGATAGGTTTTGATCTGTACAGCAAGCTGGGTCGATTTTGGCCCTGAGAACAGGAGCGTTAATACTAAAAAAGTACGAGACTCAAGCCTACGACCTTTTTCTGCGGTCCACTTATAACAAGATCCTTTTAGAACAAAGTAATTTAGCTGGTCCCAGCGACTTTGCCATAATACAAGTTGACAGTACACATCATCAATGTCATTCAAGAAATAATCCCTTGTGTCGGGCCGTTATTGATGGGGGGGCTATGCCAAGAACAGGCTGTGCAACCAAGCTTAAACACAAACAATAGGCACCGCACTCAATAGAGTGTTCAATAGAGTGGTCCTATTCATCGCATTTGAGGCCCCCCTTTAATGTGAATGAAAGCTTTGTTTGAAAAAGATCCATCCATTCATTACACTCCCATTCAAAAACAATATGTGACCCGCTCTGGAAAAAGGTATATTATGTCGCAAAATATGAAAAATGAGTTTCATGTATGTTTGGAAAGCCCGCAATGTAAGCTTTCATTTGGTACATGATAGAGCTCCAAAGCCCTTTCCGTTCTGGAGATATCGCGTTTTTGCATATTAATTAGTTCTATGGAGTTCAAATTGCACAACAGAGAAAACAGGCTTTGAAATAGCTTGTTCCAATACAATGCAATGGAACAATGTGCTCTAAAAGGCTTATTTTTTCACTGTATTCACTGAAATCAACATTGTTGCGCACCAAACCTGAAACTTTAGATATTTAAGATGTCATTAAAGGCAAAAAACAAAAAATGAATTTGGACAAAAAATGTCACCCTCTCAACATTGAAAGGGCCATTACACGTAAATACACAGCGCGACTTATATCACCTTTTTCTGGAGCGGGTCACATATAGTTGAAACATGAATGGATTGAGTACGCACAGGAGTATGCCCACAGACATCACCCGGCCAGGATGTCTTTTTTAAAATAACCAATGTCCGGATTCAAGAGGTTGAGATTTCAGAGCAACAATACCTAAGTGGTGATGTGAAATGGCTGTGCCCTTACCTTTTATCATGGGTGAGTTTTGGCGCCAATACAGCCCACATAGTACGAAGGTCCACAACCTCTGCCTGACATAATGAATAGAGAGCATCAAGCGCCAAGGCTGCTATGCTTGCTTCTCTCTCACTTGTACAATCATTTAAGAGTTTGGACAGCATGGGAAGGAGATCAGCTCCACGATGGGGTCTGTGTTTAGATTCAAGAATAAACAGGCCAAGTGTGTTACAGTCAATATCAGAAGAACATGAATGACGGCTTTACGATGGGCAATGATGACAAAACTTGGGGCTTATTACCTTCTCAACCGGGTCTGTGATAGGATCAACTCAATAAGCCAAACTGGAATGACAATGCACATCGGTCATTCCATAAATTTGGGGTCCAAAAGTGTGACATTTCATTTTTGGTGTCCCTAAGGCCTGTTACATAGTGACATGTGTAGGATTTTGCAATTCAGGACACATTCTTTAACCCTAACGGTCCTGAATCCTCCAATTTCAATATAATTTTCCACAAACCTTAATTAGGGAGTTAGGGTTAATGCCTTCTATCTCCAAGAGTGATTATGTATTAAAGCATAGTACCTGTCAAACAAGTAAAAAATAGTGTGAAGTCAATTTTAATGATCCTTGATGGGAAATTACACAGGTCAGGTGTAAAAGGGACACCAAAATATGTCACACTTTTGGACCCCAAATTTATGGAATGACCGACACGCGCAGAACTGAAAAATGTCTTAGATAAACAAAAGTTTTATATTCACAAAGTAATATGAGGATTACCAGTAAAATGCGTTTTTATAAACATCTTTCTTTTGTATCACATTTCTGGCTCTGCTTTAACTGATCTGCATTTTTGTGAATTTTATTTTCAATTCATCAAACAATCCACAAGGAAAACTGACTAGGTAAATTTGAATACATTTTTCAAAGTGAACAAAGAAAACTGGCAGGAGCGGGATTCAAACCTGCGACCTCCGGTACGGTATTCCGGAGGTCGCAGGTTCGAATCCCGCTCCTGCCAGTTTCTTTGTTCACTTTGAATATTTTTTTTTGTGGTAAATTGTGTGAAATAATGAAGAGTGCTTTGACTCTGTGACAGAAATGCATGATGGGTTCTTTGACAGGTTTACTCGCCTTAGCACACATACATCCCTGATGCTTGCAACTTTGGACAAGAGCAGTTCATAAGTTCTGTCATCACCGTCTGGAATAGTAGTCAGTGGCTGGGATAACAGTTTTTGAACTTGAGGAAAGCTCCTGTCCTGTAGAATGGGAGAAAAAACATTTTGCAAGAGCTCTTGTACCTTAATTGAAATATAACTTCAATTGTTCGTATTTGTTTCTCTTGTAACAAGGACTATGAAGGGCAAAACCCAATATTGAATGTACACACCCGACGCAAAATTCCATCTTATGAATAGTTTGGCTGCGGTACCCGCCGCTATATCAGATTTGAACCGGCCAACCGACTCCGACAAGCTCGGTGGTCGAGTGGTAAGACATCTGCACTAGAAAGCAGGTCGTGGGATCGAGTCCCACCCGAGTGATTTTTTCCAAATAATCTCTCGGGACAACACTGAGTATACAGTGTTTATAAAAATACGTCGGTGAAGGGCAAAACCCAATATTGAATGTACACCCCGATGCAAAAAAAAATTCCATCTTATGAATAGTAAGGACTATAAACGTTGAAAGAACAGTTAAAAGGTCAATCTATATCTTTCATTTTTCATTTTCATTTTACAATTTGTCAAATGCCAAGAGTTTCATACCTATAAAAAATACTTATCCCAAAATATTGAATCAAACCAACGTCAATCTCAAGGGCTACAATCTGTTACTTCTAAAAATCTTCAGTCCATGGAACAACGGAAGATGTCATTGACTCATTAGAGTACCAATTCTGACGTTGGTTGACAAAAGCAGCTGGGTCTATACAAATTGCAACTGGGTGTCGGACATCATGGAAATGTTAATCTTTTGATATTAACACAAACGGTTCCTTTGTTAACCCTAACCTTCCCAAATCCTTCAAAATCTTCTTTGCCAAGTGGAGGAATTTGGAGGATTGAGGGTCTTTGGAAGTTGAAGCATTTGAGGATTTTGCAGGATTGAGGGCATTAGAGGATTTTGCCTCTGGAGGAAAATGGAGGATCCAGGTTATCAGGACCATTTCGGAGGATTGAGCAGCGTTTATCTAAAACCTACTGGAGGATTTTTCAGGATTCAGGCAGTGGTCCCCAATAACAAACATTCAAGGATTTTGGAATCAGAGGATACTGGGGGAATCAAGTGTCATGTAGGAAAAATGATGCAGGGAGTTAGGGTCAATAACCAGTGTTGGTATGATGATTCAGTGAATTGGTTTTATACAGTCATCACTTCGGTGCTCTAGTGTGAAGACATCCGAATTGTATTACCTGTAACTTCCAGAGTTGTGTCGTTAGTCTTAGCACTAATGGGGTAAGCGCTTCATCCCCGACTGCAAGGGATTGCAATGCTCTAACCACTGCTGTTGCACACACTTTGTGCGTTGCCGTCTGAGGAATAGCACACAGCAAGTCTAAGGTCATACTGGGATCACATTCCTGACTCAGTCTGTAAAGTAGCAAAGGTAGCAAGCTGGGAGCCTGTAAATTCAAGCAACAAAATGAAGAAGGCCGTGTCAATTATGAGCGAAGAAAATTGATACAAAAATACTCCATAGTTTTGACTAGCTGAGGGTGCTGTAATGACATTAACCCTAACCATCCCTAACCTGCCAAAATCAAACACCCCATTGTGTTGAATTTTGTGTGATTGGGTACTGTAGAGCCTTGGCACCATCACTTTGCATGAGACTTCATGCCCTGATTTTGTCTAAGTACAAAGAATGTGCCATTGGTTTACTACACAGTGTTGGAGTTTGTGTGGTTAGGGAAGGATTCTAGTAAAAAGGCTTGGGCTGTTAGGGTTAATTTGAGGAAACAAACGGTAGGTAATGCAATTTCACTGAAGTAAATTCAAATCGTTACTACCTTACTCGAGTTAAAAAACACAGACAGTAAAGTTTACCTGAACGTATTTACAATAGGGGCGATTTACAATCGTGCGTCAACAAGAATTGGTAGCAGAGAGGCCATTGTACACAATGCGCGTTTACAAAGGACGTAAACATTCCGGACGTGTTGACCGTTTGAAAAATGCGCATTGAATACAGTAGCCTCTCCATTACAAACTCTTGGTGGCGCACTTTTGTGAATTGGCCCTAGTGACATATGAAGTACTGATGTACTCTTGTGGATTCCTTAAAATGTACGTGGACAATGCCTCAATTTGTTTCTGTTTTAACATGGTGAACCACAGATGTTAACCCTGCGGTGTGCCATAACAATATACATGCACTGTTACACCACAGTGACCTACTTAACAAAACAGCGCCGTGGCACACCGTTGAGTTAATCAAGTCAAGTAGACATTTATTTAACGTTGTTACGTCGAGTACGAACTTCAATTTGATACAAGTACATGTGTATAAAACAAGAAATGAATCTAGTCAATTTGAATCAGCAAGAGACAACGTTAGGTATAGGGTGAAGCAATTAGCTTTTGTTCCCTAACCTTAGGACAGACAACTACAATACACATAACCAATCGAGACAAAACATATGGACAAGTAAGAACAAAACAAGCAGGAGTAACACTAGACTGGAGTAACATCAAACCTTGTAAGTAGGAGTTGAGCAATGTAGGCCATCAGCCTGGGGGGGTTGGTCGGTATCAAATGAGGGGAATAATGCTCATGGTGATTTTTGGCAAGGTATGCACCCCCGTAGTTGGAAAATATATGATAGCATTGCAGTGGTGGCAGCTTTTTGGGTGCTATCACCCTTCTTTTTTTTAAATGGCCGCCAACATGCTTGTTACCACATATAATTAATCCGGTAACAAGCATATTGGCGGCCATTTTGAAGAAACAAAAATTGAAAAAAGTGATAACACCCAAAAAGCTGCCACCGCTCACGCTGCAATGCTATCACACATTTTCCAACTCTAGGTGTGCATACCTTGCCAAAAATCACTATAGGCCTTTTCACACTATGTACGTTCGACCCGTGTTGAAATCTACACGGGTCCGACACGGGTCCGACCCGTGTAGACTTCTTAAAATTTCAACACGGGTCAATTACGCTGCCTTTTCACACTACTCAACGCAGCGCCAGCATTTTTGCTACACGTGTAATGTTTCGACCCGTGTATTGTGCGATCGTTTCACACTACACACACGGCCGGCCGTTCAACACGGGTCCGAATCAGAAAATCCCCCATACTGCATTCTGGTCGTTCCGCCGAGCTGGCTTTAGTTGGATGGAGCTGTCAGCACAAATCCTCCTCACTCCATGTCGGTCTTTTGTCTGATTTGGGGCCCATTTTCTCTGACATATCGGAGGTAAAAGAATCTCATGAAAGTAGCATGAACCATGGAGGAAGGAACCGTGTTTAACGTGTGTGGTGCGCGTGCATGAGCAATGCTGCAGGTTCGTTGCTGAATTTAAGGATCGAATTGGAAACCCAGCAGCCATCAACGCTTTGCCTATTTTGACGAAAACCTTATTATTTCTCGTCGTTCCATCGAGCTGGCTTTGGATGGAGCTGTCAGTCCAATATACACTCTACACGGGTCAGTGCCGTGTTGAAATGTTGCAGTGTGAAAAGGTCAGTCTAGTTAACACGGGTCGGACCCGGGTCCAACACCGAGATTTTTCGTAGTGTGAAAAGGCCTTATGAGTATTGCTCCTTTCGATCATTTGATACCGGTGGCCCATTTTTTGGACCGATGCTGTGATGGCCTAATTGAGTTGTTAACTTTTCAGCGAATACTATTCCAGAAGTTAGTGCCCTATTCCAGAATATTTGCATGAATTTCTTCTTAACCCCTTCTGCCGGACTGTTATCATGGGAGGCCGGTATGTCAATACAGACTTGTACAGCCAAGCGTAATGCACAAAATAAGCGAACAATAGATTGAATATGCAGAAGAATGTGCGTATAGATGTCAACCGACCAGGTAGGCTATTTCAAACCGCGGCTATCGCCATCCTCCATATTCAATGGGTAAAGTGTCCATAACGTAATCTTAGCAATCTAATTCAACCTTAGCAATGACATATTAGTAAGCTTGCAGACTGGAGTCTACTTTTTTTCTTCTTTTTTTAAATGAGTGGAATATGAATACGGACTCAAAGGTGGTCAGCATTGAGGTCACTGGGTCTTGTTTTTTGTCTCTGATTGGTCAGTGGTGGCTGTTACCTGATCGTACCCTCTGGACTCAGGACTCAAAGGGGAATGAATA
This sequence comes from Hippasteria phrygiana, assembly GCA_037893225.1. Classification (NCBI taxonomy): domain Eukaryota; kingdom Metazoa; phylum Echinodermata; class Asteroidea; order Valvatida; family Goniasteridae; genus Hippasteria; species Hippasteria phrygiana. Next base: position 2,107,050 of record JAZGUH010000432.1, read on the forward strand.
GTGTTGTGGTCAATGGGGAAAAAAACAAATTATTGTCTTAACAGCTACACCTTTTCATTAAATATTTCCAAATTTCACTGTTTCATGCAGTAAAAATATCTCCCACGTTATACCCAAAATAAATTGTGTTCATTTTTTATTACTGCAAAAATGTTTGACAAAACACGTAATTCCCTGTACAAATTGAATGGAGGGCTTCCCCTTTGCCCGACGCCAAGTTCAATTGGTGGAACAGCCTCCGACCAAGAGAATGTCCATTGCCGATCAACGCTGGTCATTTAAGCTTACCCAGACACGATCTTGACTTGCAATGCTGATCAGCACCTTCAGTGATGCTTTCACCAGCTTCTGTGTCTGCTCCCAAAACAGCGAGGAGACGAGCAGCATGACGGGAGCGGACACGCTGTCCACTGAGGCTACATTTGACTGTAGGTTCAACAGCCAAACATGCGCAGTGCTTACATCATTCATCAAGGCACGTAGGATCCGACTGCAGCTTTGCATGAGCTGGTACCAAGAATTCAGAGGTTGCTCCGAAAACTCTTCGTCCTAAGCAACAAAAACAAAATGCATGACACTCAGACATCAACTAGCCACCAAAAAAATGGTAATCTTTCCAAAGCCACTAGCAAAGAGAAATGCAACGGTAAAGGAGTAGTTTTAAAATGCAATCAGCATAAGCTATATCTACACTGTATAAAACCAAAATGTGACCCGCTCTGCAAAAATGAGTCGGATGTCGCGTATTACGCTTTCACGTACGGGGTGGTTTAACCCTAACGCCACTGAATACTACAAAATACTACTTGAGTAAACTGTAGTATACAGTACTTTTACTACACAGGCCTATGCGAATTGAGTGGTATTTTGTAGTACAGTGTACTGTACCCCAAGTAAATGCCTAGGATGTTAGGGTTATTGTCTCAGACTTCTTAAAATAACTGAGAAATCGCACACTTAAAAACAATCGTAAAAAAACTACACTACAGAGTTGTGCCATATATCAAATGAAAGCTTATTTCATGCTCTTTCAGACCAACTGTAAAGCTTAAAAATGTATTTTTAACACATCAGACTCATTTTTGTAGAGCGAGTCACAAATGGTTTGTAACCAACTCATCACCTTCGTATTCCTTTTAAAAAGCATTACGGCTTAAACATTTAGAAGTTCTCTTTATTAATCTCTTGAATACGGAATGACGGAAACAGTCGCAGTTTGAAAAAGACCATCTGGCCCGGTTGTCATCTATATGCGCATTCCTGCACCTACTCAATCTATTGTTTGCCTATTGTTGGCTGCACAAGTCCATCTTAGCATACCAGGCAGGGCTGTAGTCGAGTCCATCACAAGTCCATCACAAGTCCCTGCAAGTCCATCACAAACCTTTCAGTCCTAATTCCAATCACAAGCTATTCAAATGAGCTTTGACTAAGGCATTCCTTTGTCATTGTTCATCCAGTTACTTGTGACCGGCTTTATGAAAGGACTTCTGAAAGGACTTGCAGGGACTCGACTACAGCCCTGATACCAGTACCCCATTAATAACAGCCAGACAGAAGAGGTTTTAAGTGACAGTTTCAAAACAAAAATACCCAAGGCTTATTTTCTTTTCTTCAAAATGACTTGAATACCTTTTGTTTGAGCGGTTTTCTCCTTTTGTCTGCCTGTTGGACAAACCTAGAGACACAAGAGAGCAAGTGTGATGCCTGTCTCTGAATTCGGGATCTCTCCTGCTTCTCTACGATGACTTCATCGTAAACAGGTGTAGAAATAATCCGTACTAGCGGAAGGATCAACATCTTCAGGTAAGATTCAAAACAAGTGTGCGCTTCGTGCTCACAAGCATTAACAACTTGATGAACTGCAAGATAAGTAATGTCAAATCATACAAGTTGAATCCCATATGTGATAATTTGTAGCCACTATTTACCTAATTATTTAAAAACACTGCATAATAATTGAATCACAACCAATTTTGATATTTTTTTTCCCCCACAAAAATAAGCTAATCAAGTGTATCAGCTGTGCTATTTTAAGTCTTCTAATAATTAAGGAGTTGTGGGCTTGTGCATGAAAAATTGGGTAACCGGTGTGAGATTCACTTGTGCACAAACACACATAAGAGTGTAAACACCTTCAATCGGGTACCTCTTCTTGTTCATACTTTAACTTTTTGGCAAGGAGCCTCGGGGACCTTTTTCAACCAGGGACCCTATTGTCCTCTATTGTTAAAGGTCCCCTATTGAATGCAAAAACAAACCCATATGCACACGCTTGTGAGTAAAACTGGCTTTAAAACAAAATGCTTGACAATCAAGAGAGACACTTTATGAAACCAGTTTTTACTGTGTACCTCCAAATGTGTGCAAGCAGTTTGCTATGGGGAAATGATTTTAGTGTGAATTCGTGAAACCGGGGAAAAATAGAAAAGTGGGGAAAGCTACAAATACTAATTAGTATAAGACTAATAAGTCTAAATCTATTTTCAAAGTGAACAAAGAAAACTGGCAGGAGCGGGATTCGAATCTGCGACCTGCGACCTCCTAAATCTAAATAGACCCTTTTCATACATCCTCATGGGCCGCATGATGTAGTGATGCTAATTAAGTCATTAATCAAGGAAACCAGTTGAGTCCGACAAGTGTGCACACGCGGTTTAACCTGCCCCCATGATACATTTACAATGATGATCACTCCAATGTAGTTTTCACGTGGTGGTTTTTGTTTCCATTTCAAGCTATATGGTCAATGGCGTATTAAGGCATGTCAAGCCTTGTAATGTGGAATAAACACAAAGTATAAAGAATTTCCTAATTATTGGAAATAAAACAAATTTGTAAAAATCATATGCACATTTAATACGCCGAGTGCCACTTGGTGGCGTTTGTGATGATTAGCACAGTGTCTGTATAGTGCTTTAAAGTACCATATATCCACTACCAATTTCCCCATCTAATGAGAGTAAACCTGATGTCAAGTCATCATACTGGATGATGCTTACTGATTGACAACAATGCTTTGAGCTGATCAGCAGGAACCTTCAGCATGAGCCAGCTCAGAATGCAAACCACAGTCCCATCCATCCAGTCAACACAGCAGAACGCAATCAGCTTGCCCAGGACATTCAGGCACGGGGTCACATCATGGCCAAAGGTCACGCAGTCTTTGCACAAAGTTAAAGCGGTCAATGAGAGCGACTTGTGCACTGCTTTGTGGTTGGGCAGGTGAATGTGAGTAAAATCGGCCAGTTTGATAAGATGGGAAATGACTTCGCTGAGTTCATGTAAGCTGGTGATCTGAAATAGAAAGAATAAATAGAGATTTGTTTTATAGTGAAACACTAAAGTTCTTTAAATAAATCTTATCCAGGTGCCAATTTCATGGCACTGCTAATACGTTTGTAAGCAGTAACAATGCAAAGAGCACACTTAAAATAATGATGCAACAACAGAAATCTCCATGCAAGTGCACATGTTGGCACCACTGGGTCTTGAAGTTTGATCAATGTTAAAAGTAGTGTACATGATTGGTCATTGTTGCAATTTTCAGAAATGGGCGGATTTGGGGTTAGTATTTTATAGGAAATATCGTTCCCCCGACTTGTTCAAAGTTTTGCGTTCTTCTCAACCACCGGGCGGCAGTTAACTGGATTTGTTATAGCGCCCTCTTGTAAAATAAGCTAATTTTTTTTAAATGGGATTGTTTTCAATTACCGGTAGTCACATAATTACGCGAGCTGACTGGTTACAACCCGTCGCTTCGGTACACTACAAGACACACACTTGTACTATAATTGCAACCTTGTGCCCATTTTCGGGTTGTTAAGCCATTTTAGATGCAACGCGGACTAACTACATTCGGCCAATAGAGGGAAGTATTTTTAAAATCCCATATTTTTTTCCATCGATTGTTACGTGGAACACGATACAAATTTCAACTTTTCTTGAAAACAACAGCACACCAGGTGCCATCATTTCACAGGATGATCAAGATTGCTCTTAACTTAGTCTAGTAAGGTGTTTTGTAATAATTCAGTAAAAAAACAATTGAGGATTACCAATCATGTACACTACCATTAAGACTGTAGTTCTGCTAAATGTTGAGCAGCTCACCATGAAACAGCTTCATCATATTGGCCGTAGGTCTAAATCCCACTAGGGCATGGCCAACTAGATTTGTTTAAGCTCTTGGAATTGGACGACGGCCATAGCCGTGGTTTAAAAGAGACCACCTGGCCGGTTGACGTCTATAGGCGCATTCCTGCATGTACTCAATCCATTCCTTTCATGTTTAAACTAGATTGTTCTTGAATGGGAGTGTAATCAATACACGGAGCTTTTTCAAACAAAGCTTTCTTTCACACGAAGAGAGAGGGGGGGGGGCTCCAGCTGTGATCAATAGGACCACTCTATTCAGTGTGGTGCGTACAAACCTGCTTCTATTTTATTTTATTTATTTAATAACGAAAAGTCTAACATTAAATTGTTGAGGTTCCATCTTTGTACTCGGACCTCCAGGTCTTCGTAGTAGCCTGAGATGGGGAGGTTTCATTTATAAAACTAGTCCTGAAATGTGAAAGTATGCATGCAATTTTCAACCCTTATTCTTGTGGGTAACCATTTTGGTAAGCCTGCCATTGCCAACCGTAGGAAGGCAGGGACGGTAAACACCTACCTTAGCCTGATACAGACAATCCAAGAAAAACAAAACAATATCCTGTGCAATAGTCTGCTTCCCACATGACTCCTCCGTGCCTGTAGCGGTACTAGACGACAGATCGGCCTGCAGAAGAGCTTCAACGAGTAGCATCTTGAAGGTAGTTAGCTGCTGCGGTAATGTAGGATTCATCACAATATATGCTAGGAATGGCCGCAGCATCGATACGATGTGACCGGAGTACCTGAATTCAACAATAAGTACCAAGCATTCACGATGCATTTCTTGCCATAAATCTTCATGTTTAAAGCTGTAAAATCAGGGCTCTTTATGAATTTCACCCCAAAATCAATTTCTAAAAAAGAACCGCTAATTTTCTTGTGATACCTATGATATTCACTTAAACAAGTCATCAAACGAAGAAAACAAAATGTCCATAATTAGTAAATTGTATTTGGCAAATTAGTTTGGGACAACTAATAATTTGAGTGTATGTGTGTATCTACGTCCTTGCAAGAGCCTTAATGTGTTAATTCAACTAATCAGTAACATCAATAATGGCCCCCCCCCCCCCCATGCTACATTTCCCGTTTTAACAATGTGACACTGCATGCTCACATTTTGAGACACAAAGTAGAACGGTTTCACTCAAGAAAATATTTTAACAAATTTTTCAAAGTAGTGCACTTATGTTAGTGTGAAGAAGTGGTTACTTTGTAAAACTGAAAACTGTACCATTCACACAATATTTTCATTTTCACGAGCTACCACACAAGTCCTCACGACTTGTAAACTACTCATTAAGGCACTGCAGCGGAAGTAGTTTTTTCGTAAATCTTTGGGCCAATATTGATCATAGTTTGAGACTGTGCAATCAAATTTAACACAGAGGTCACACACCCAACATGCCAGCCCTGAGAAAGTAAGCCCTCTGGCATGTGTTTGGCTAAGCCCCATTCAAGTGTGTGTTATCTGATGCCTTTGTAGTTGGTATACACAAAGGGTTTCCCCCTGGGCATACTGCCAGAGCAATCAATCATTCTGTCATTGCCCACGTTTCTGAATGGCAATAGGATGGTGTCTGACCCAGAAATAGCATCAGGGTACTCCTGGCTGGCCTTAAGGGTGCACTACACTAATTCATGTCCGAATTTATGCGCCAGCTCATCAACATAAAATGTATACCCACAACTTTTTTTGAAAAAGGAGAGTTTGTGCCTCAAAAAATTGTGGGATGGTGTAAACATAGCCCAGCATCAACTCCCTGGTTTCTGGGCTTCCATCTGTGTGCAGACTTGACAAAATTACTGTTGAAAAATGGGTCCTATTTGCCCGAGAAAGTGGAGGGATGCCATTTTAAAAATGGCTGTTGATCGGCTTGGGAAATAGGACTTTTTGGGAGGTGCGTTTGTTTTGTGTCAATAATTAAAAATGTAATTGGTTAACCCCCCAAAAATAGAAAAGAAATGGACAGACAAAAGATCAGACAATAAGTGGCATTTGTTTGTGTAGACCCCAGTGATGCTGGGGTACAGGTTATTGGGCCCTGAACTTTGTTGATTTTACACTGTTGTCAATGGAGCTGGAATTAGTGTGGTGCACCCTTAACACCCGTAATACAATAATACTTCTGCTGCAGTGCCTTTGTGTCATCCTGTATATTTGTGTACAATGACGCTTCCAGGGTTAAATACCAGGAAGACTTACCCAAAAAAACGAAGATGGTACAGTTAATTAAATCATATAATGGAAAAACCTGTTGATCAAGTATAGACGATGTTCCCCCTGACGTCACATATTTATATTGAAATGTACCTGGCGGTATGTGCACGCATAGTGTTTTGCATAAAATTTAGTTTAGGATCGAGTGACATTGCAGATCAGATCGCCTTTGAATTATGTGACCTTTGACATCACTCCTTAACCAAATTCATGCAAAACATGATGCATTGCGCATACCGCCGGGCACATTTGTGACCGGCTCTACAAAAATGGGTATCATGTCGCAAAATTTGAAAAAATGAGTTATATACATAGTTGAATTTGTCACATCCTAAGCTTTAATTTGGTGTAGGTTTGACCCCTGTGGCATTTTGTGTTTGAGATATCTTGACATTTGTAAACTCATATTTTTCCAATTTAACGCAAGTGCGTTTAAGAGATATAGCCCTTTAAACACAAAAAGTAGAAGTAATTTCTATCAACATTTATTTTTTCATCTTTATTCATCTATATCAATGTTACTGGCAATAAATTATGAAAATATAGATATAACAGAAGCCAACAAACCAAAAACAAAAAAATCACTTATGTGAAGATTTTTTCGCCCGTTTCACATAGAACAGCCCTGTGTGTGTTTTCACATAGTGCAACATAATACCCTTTTTTGTAGAGCGAGTCACATTTGGTTTAGATGTAAACAAAGGACACATGGTCTATTGGTAACTACAGTTTTCAAAAGTGACCAACTTCAAATGGCATCTTGTCATGGCGTAAACTTTTGGCTATGTGACTTCAGTACTGTTTTCCGGTGTTGGTAAAGATGTCAATTTATCATTATTAACATGCGGTATTTGTGAAATCTTGGCTCTTTTACCTGTCATCTTTGATGCCGAGTAGCTTGGATACCTGCTGTAGTATGACAGGCCAGCAGTCTGGCCTGCTGGTCAGTGCTGAGATGAATGGGTGAGGAGGGCTCCTGTAACACAATTCAAGTCAAACCACAATTTCAAAGGTTCAGTAAATAAGCCACCTCGTGCTACATTTTGCCTATAAAGACAATGTACACAGCATATCTGTAAATGTACACAAACGTTGTATGGATGGCCATTCCCGATACAGTATGGGCTCCGTGCACAACTACCCCCTCAGCGGAAAGAAAAGGCGAGTTGGGGGGTCATTATCGACGCCATCTTACCTGAATTCAATTTAAGTGTCTGGTTCCCGCTGTGATATTCTTATTGAAAACTCAATTATCGAGAGTCGGCAAACAGACAAAGCAATCCCACTGGTATACGAGTATCAAATGAACGAGGAGCGCGGTGCGGATACCAGCGACGTACTGCCCACGGAAGTGCGGTTGCTATGTGGACAGCGCCCTCATTCGACGGCGCACGGAGCCCATAGCACTGTTTGCCGAGTTTAGTGCTTTGCTATTAAAAGCTTGCAAGAATTTCACAGGTGTACTCGGACGAAACCCAAACCTACAACCTCCTATGTCAAAAGGGTAAAAATCCTAGCTTCATTTTTGTTTTAGATTTACATCATTCGTCTGGGTTCTACTGTAATTTCATCCTCGTGGACTGCTTTCTACCCACTACCATATCAGATGCAAATCAGCCAAGCAAACCCGGCAAGCTCATTGGTTGAGTGACGATCCTCTTAAACTTAGATGACGGCCATAGAGGCGATTTGAAAAAAAACACCTGGCTGGTTGATGCCTATAGGCGCATTCCTGCACATACTCTATCCATTCATTTTTCAACTATATAGTTCTTGAATGGGAGTGTAATGAATAGATGGAGCTTTTTCAAACAAATCTTTCCTTCACTCGAAAAGGGGCTCCAAGTGCGATGAATAGGACCACTCTATTCATTGTGGTGCCTATAGTTTGTATTACGCTTGGCTGCACGGCCCCGATCCTGGCAAACCAGCACCAGGACAGATTTATGTACTAGGAGAGTTTATGCATGAGCAACACAACACTGTACCTTAGCCCATAGCGACAGTGATACACCCCGTCACTTGCAATGCACGCATGCATATCAAGCAGTAACAGCTGCCGCAGTGCTTGGAGAGCTCCACTGACATTAACAGCCGATGGGATGACATTCAGAAAGCCTTTCATGACATAGGACATATCTGCATGACCATCGCGGACGAGCGAAACAAGTGTCTCACTGCAGGCAACACATACAGAGTCAGATGCAACGATGCACTGGTCCCAGAGGATCTTGAGTTCTATAATCTGAAAAGCAAGACCCTTACCAATTATTATTAGCTTTTAATGTGAATCAGTGTTTGATGTACGATTCCAAAAAGTACACAGCTTTTAAAAGCTTCTTTTAATGCTACGAAATGGCTTACAAAGGTTACTATGCAGAATTAAAACCAGACTAGACACTGCAACAAATCAATTTGACATGCTGTTCCATTGACAAAGAAAAATATATGAAATTTCACTTAACCCTAACCCCCCCCCCCCCCCCCCCCCCCCCCCCCCCAGGGTGTGTGGAAATTCGTATTGATATTGATGGATTCAGCAGTGTTAGGGATAAGAGAAAAAATTAACCAACTGAATACGGATGACTGCTACATGTATAGCCATGGTTTAAAAAAGACAACCTGGCTGGTTGACAGCTATACCCGCATTCTTCTGCATATTCAATCCATTGTTCACATATTGTGTATGTTACGCTTATCTGCACAAACCTATTTTGAACTCTATGCTTGGCTGCACAATCCCATATTGGTGTAACGGAACCCCATTATAATAGCCGGGCAGAAAGGGTTAAAACTTAAAGCATTCCTGTAAATCCTGTTCCATTAGAACTGTCCTTTGGGAACAGAGCACGCATGTCCACTGGAACACGTTTTTCTCGGTGAGGATGTGTGCTCTTATATGATATGTAAACAGTGTTTTCTCTGAAGACAATATTTAGAGAGATTACCTTTTGTTGCAAAAAGTTAAAACAGTCAATGAGGATGTTTGAGCTGTATAAGATTTGCGAGACTAGAGGGAATGTCTTGATACAAATAAGGGCTTTACATACCAAGCCTGTGACTGTTTTGCATCATCTGAGGAATTTGGTCAACCAAGAGTACCGGTATGCAGTACACAAAATGTCTTTAATTTGTACAATGCAATGTAAACACCACACAATGCAATGTTGGGGCTTGACGAGCATATATGGCCAAAGCGACACACTCTCTCCACTACCGACATGGGTCAGCAGGAGGCTTTGTCCACTTCTCCAGCGTTGCTTTGAGGATGTTAATCCATTCACTTCCATCAGCCACACTGAGGCAGTCAGCCTTGACGATGATGAGGCAGTGAACTCACCCTTAGCTCACTTCATCCTCTGTTCTCTTTCGATGTCTTGGGATAGGCCGGTTCCAAGCTCTGTCTAAATGGCCTGGGACCAGACTGGTTCAGGGCACTGCCTAGATGACCTGTACCAGACGGGTGTGGGGTAGTTCCCACATGGCCTGTATACCAGACTGCTATCAGGGCAAATCCTAGATGGCTTGGGAACAGACTGGTTCAGTGTTCACAGATGGCTAACACCTGTGCACAGTGCACATTGCACAATGACTTGTAGCCATGTACATCCACCTCGTCTTGTTTCAGGCCATGCCCTGTACACACACCCGCTCGCTCTATATAAAGACCTCATGGTATGAACACATAATTTATCTTTCTTTCATTGGTCTTTAGTAATAAATCTACATGCCTTCTAGATATCATTTGTGATACATTTGTTAATTTGCAAGTTGAAATTTGTTTTATAGATTCATTTTGTAATTTATATCAAAATTCTTGTTTAAAAGTAGTGTACATGATTGGTCATTGTTGCAATTTTCAGAAATGGGCGGATTTGGGGGTTAGTATATAGGAAATATCGTTCCACTGACCTTTTCAAAGTTTTGCGTTGTTTGATAGCAGATGATAGCCTTTAGTCAAGGCATGCGTGGCTACCTGGACGCGTGACTCGCCCAGAATGCCAGCGTGTCCGGGGCGCGCCACTCGTCCGGGTAGCCAAGCGTGCCTTGACTAAAGGCTACAGGGCAGTTTTCCAACGATTTCCAGCTGGAAATCGTTGGAAAACGATATAAATTTCCACTTTTCTTGACAACGACAGCACACCCAGGTGCCATCATTTCACACAATATGCTTGTGTAGCCAAGCGTAATGCCCACAATAACTGAACAATGGATTGAATATGCAGAAAATGCGTGTATAGCTGTCAACCGGCCGAGTGGACTTTTTTTATACCGCAGCAATAGCCGTCATCCGTAATCAATGGGTTCAATATCATTGCTGGGTTTCCCCTTTGTTCATCTTTTGAGAGTCTCTTGGACTTTTCACACCTAACAGTCTTAAGAAGGCAAATTACCTCTGGTGAGTGAGTGTTAATGGAACCAGTTCCAGCCAGCTTCTTCTTCGTTACGACTTGACTGTAAAGTTTGGCTGCTGCTCCCAAGCACAGACCGTGGTCGCCGAAGTGCAACCGTCGCTTCAGATCCTCAGTCATTATTGCACTGACTGAACTCCAATTCACTGCCTCTGTAATATTCAAGCCAGATCTTAAAACTGCATGGCCATATTTTAAAACTGGTTCGTACATGTACATACATGTGTGCATCACCCGACTGCACAAGCGATTGATCAATCGTGCAAATCCACTGATCGGGGGCCCCGACATTAGAACAATTTATTAATAAATGTGTGAGGGCGCTGTTCATTTGATGACTCATTTTCTTCACGGGAAATTGTGATTAAAAATTTGATTTTTCTTTTTAGTATATTCATACTATTTAAATTCAAATATCAGAATTTTTGAAATAATGATTGCCGTCTGCCGTCTGCCTTCTATTTATTGAAAATTTCAAATAAGGCATGAATAAAGACTATGTGAGTTTTATAAGCATTTTTCAGTCATAATCTGAACTCCAAAGTAATCACATTTCACTCTGCATTAAATTAAAACCCTTACCCTTAGGTAACTTTACTAGAAAGTATCCTGAATCCGCCAAAATCCACCTATTTTGTCATGCACAAAAAAAGTTGGTTTTGGTGACTGCTCAATATGGAGGTATCCTGAATCCATCAAAATCCTGCAGTATAACGCTAGGCTTACAATCCTCAATCCATCAAAATTCCCAGGTTTCAATATGGAGGTATCCTGAATCCACCGAAATCCTCCAAAACAGGGGAATGATTTTGATGGATTTATGTACGTTAGCAACATGCACATTTCTGCATTCTTACCTCCATTATTTCAGGGACCAAAAAAATCCCTGATTTAAATCTATTTTTCTTTGCTTTGCAGAAATCCAAACTTAAATTAAATTGTCCCTTGACTTTCTCTACAAAACTACATGTTAGGCCCATGTATCTGAAACAAATAGAGACAATTTATTTGAAAAACATTATTAGCCTCCCTACAAAAATGTTGTGATGTCTTACTTAATTAGGTGTGCGAAAATCCCAACAATCAACATGGGGATACAAAAAACCTTTTCGACATTTCAATGCATCATATGATTTGGATGACAAACAGTACGGCATAAGAAGAGCATGCACGTGATTGGTCATATTGGTTGTCATAGTTGTAAAATCCTATTCTGATTGCTAATAATATATTAGCTGTTCTAATTCCAGTGAGGCTGCATTCATCAGTAACTGGTACCCTCTGATACTGAGACTGAGAGGAATTCCCTATTTCCCCTCAAAAAGGCTAAGGATGCTATTTAAAATGATTTTGTTTCTAGTTAGGCTTATAACTATAACTAGTATAGGTCCTATCATAATTCGTATTCCTTATGAAACAATACAAAGATAAGTGAAAAGAACTTAACAGAGTATCTCTTAACTCAAGATAGATGTTGAGAATCAAATCTGTGCACATCCAGCCATACCCACAATGAATGAATGACACTTGACAGTATACAAATAATGAATGTTTATGAGTGCGATGGTAAGAATAATTTCATGAGGTGACAGATTGAATGTTCCATTCCACGAGGCGAAGCCGAGTGGAATGGGACATTCCATCTGTCACCGAATGAAATTATTCTTACCATTGCACGAATGTGAAACATTCATTATTTGTTTTATACAACGCCTGAATAAATCCGACAGATTGCATGCATGGATTTCTTGGTGTAACCATGGAGGAAGAAAGCCGTTTACCTTCTCAGTCCCGCATAAAACCGTGACAAAAAATTGTCGAGTTTCCGAATCAGTTAAAGCTTCAATTGTTGTTCCTGCGTGTCTTGCAAATTCATCTAATCGTTTCACTGCATATTTGATTTGTCTCTTTGTATTTGGAGCGTCAGCATCGCCTACGAGTTCCAATATTTCGTCGTCTGTTAGGAGAACCATGGGAGAACAAACCGCGGCAGTTGTGTGAATGACAGCCCTGTTGTAGCGCTGTTACGCCCCAACTACGGTCATGGTACCAACTATACTTGGGCCAGTCCCATCTATAGTTGGGCCGGTACCAACTAGAACCGGACAGTTGGGAAATCCCAACTATAGTTGGGACGAAACGCGACGGGGGGGTGTCGTATTTATTGTAAGGCGCATGACTGAAAAAGCCATTCGTCATGAATATGCATGATCCCAGGGTTTATTGGGGGACTGCACTGTTATGCAAATCTCTGGCCGGGCCACGTGTATAAACATGTACATGTAGGTACATGTACATAGTACACATGTACATGTACAATGGTGCATGGACGGTTATGAAAAATTGAAGGCCGGGAGTAAGGTGGGGTCATTATTGATCTCCAAGGGGGGGGGGGGGGGGGGGGAGAGAGTTGTGTCGGGCGCGGGCGGCATGGTCGCTTTCATGCTACTTCGCGTCGCTCATACACATGAAAAACAGTTTCACACTCTTGAACAAAAGGAAACAGACATAATGTTTTGTTTCCTCAAATATTTAATAAGCATGTGATTGGGGTAATAGTCTCAGAGTGCCGAGTACACACTTGTCTCGATTCCTTCACATTTTTCGTCTGTAACAATACAAAAATACACTGCAATTTTATATCAATTCGTTAATTATTTGGTATTTAAATAACGTGAAATGTGTTCAAGTAATAAGAATGAGTTTTTAGTGCCTATAGTGCAGTCCATCCCTCCCAACCATAGTTGGGAACACCACTTTGTGGCAGGCAATGCATAACATGGCTGATAATTTTTAAATACGGTGAAATTGTGTTCAAGTAATAAGAATGACTTTTCAGTGCCCATGCAGTGCAGTCCCAGCCATAGTTGGGACCACTACTTCAATCCTGGCCCAACTGTGGCAGGCAGTAACCATAACATGGCTGATAATTTTTTAAATACAGTGAAATTGTGTTCAAGTAATAAGAATGAGTATTCAGTGCTTAGTGCAGTCCCAACCATAGTTGGGACCACTACTTCAATCCTGGCCCAACTGTGGCAGGCAGCATGCAACCATAACATGGTTGATAATTTGTTAATAAAGTGAAATTGTGTTTAAGTAATACGAATGAGTATTCAGTGCTTAGTGCAGTCCCAACCATACAATGTAGTTGGGACCACTACTTCAATCCTGGCCCAGTCGTGGCAGGCAGTAACCACAACATATGGCTGATAATATTTTTAACAAATGATGAAATTATGTTCAAATTGGTTAAATAGTGAAGCGTTGGCGTTGCTGATTTCGTCCATGGTATGATGTTTAGCAAACTTGGCCTACTAACCATAAATAATAGCCGGCTGGCCAGCCGTGCGTCGAACCCACGAAACTTCCTTTCCAAGCCTGGTGCGCGCCATACGATTTTGTAATTTATGCATATATTCACGTGCGGTTCCGATCCCCGCCCCTTCAGTCCCAACTGTAGTTGGGATTTCCCAACTACTCCGTCGCAGTTGGGACCGGTCCCAACTACAGTTGGAGCCGGCCCAGGTATAGTTGGGACAATGCCATAGTTGGGGCGTAACAGCGCCACTATAGTGACCGTGAAATTAGGGAAGTTCTTTTGGTTCTATCAATGCGCGCGCACCGTTTGTAGAACCATGTGATAGAACGTTTTGGGCGGTGCGGGTTCGCATCGTGTGATGGGTCGAATAATTCAATGCGCGTGATCGACGATCCACCAATCGGATGGCTGGGATTTATTCAGGTGTTGTATAAAATAGAATGTCATCATTCATGGTCAAAGACTAAAGTCTTTATAAAGAGGTTTATTCTTAACACTACTCTACTGAGTAGTCGGACTCCCTATTATCGCGGCAACTCTATTATCGCGGCATCGGAAATTTCCTTTTTTTCCGTTGCCAAAACTCCTTCGACTGGCAATTTTATATCCAATTCATCAAGCATTAAGGACTTTCTGCTGATTTGTGTAAAAAAATGACGATTAAAAAATGTTGTGTCGGGACTTTTAACGATTTTTAATAAATATTCACGTTTTCCAAAACTTGTAAATTTTGCCTCACCGTGTCTGCTAAAGGTACCGTCTATATTTTAACATGAATCTTTAATGGTGCTTTGTCCATGGAAGTTCCATTGTCTGGTTCCCATTCTACAGCTGCAAATGCAAAATGACGCCGAAGGACGATATTTCCACCGCGAAATCGTAGAAACATTTACGGGATCAAAATAAGGACAGTGCGGTAAAACAAATAAAACGACGCACCGTGTAAAGTGAATGGCGCCCCCAATCGTCAATCAGTAGACTTGTCTCAGTGAATTTTGTCGCCTTCGAGGGGGGACAGGGTGTTAAGAAATCATCTTGCAGGGCCTAATCGTCTTTAATCAACTTGAACTTTACAGGGAAAATATCAGACTATATTCAGGGGATGTTTTGGTCAAACATTAACCATGAATAAAAAAGTTGAAATCATTGTAAAAAACACTTCCCACATACCGCGATAATACAGAGTCTCTACTCCGCCGAGCAATGACGAGGGTTGTCGGTCACTTCGCCCTCAACCACTTCGCCCTCAACCACTTCGCCCTCAACCACTTCGCCCTCAACCACTTCGCCCTCAACCACTTCGCCCTCAACCACTTCGCCCTCAACCACTTCGCCCTCAACCACTTCGCCCAAATCCCACTTCGCCCAAATCCCACTTCGCCCAAATCCCACTTCGCCCAAATCCCACTTCGCCCAAATCCCACTTCGCCCAAATCCCACTTCGCCCAAATCCCACTTCGCCCAAATCCCACTTCGCCCAAATCCCACTTCGCCCAAATCCCACTTCGCCCAAATCCCACTTCGCCCAAACGCCACTTCGCCCAATCACCCCTTCGCCCAAACGCCACTTCGCCCAAAAACCACTTCGCCCAATTACTACTTCGCCCAAAAACCACTTCGCCCAAAAACCACTTCGCCCAATTTTTAAGCACCCAAGATTTTGTTCCCAATGTGTTCGTTTTCGTTTTCTATTTCGTTTTGATGGTGCATTCAAAACTTTATTTGCGTTGTGACATCCTTTTTGTGACCACGCTTTTCTTTTCTTATTATATTATAGGCAATTGACCTGTCGCCGTTTACCAGTTAACCACGCCCCTTAGACAACCCTATGGGATTTTTGTGTGGTAATTTTTGTTTGTCTCAGATTTTGCGCGTTCCACGTGGAATTTTAATTGATGTGATTGGACAATAATTCATAAGCTGCGATTCCACCGCGATAGGTCAATTATTTTTATCAAGTGGTCATTCAAATTATTACGATTTTATGACTTCTGACTAGCGCCAAAGATAGTAGAGCGCCGTAGGCGCCTACGGCGCTCTACTATCTTTGCTAGCGCCCACCCAAACAAAGATACTGACAATTTGGGAGACCGCCAACATAGGGATCAAAATAAGGACAGTGCGGTAAAACAAATAAAACGACGCACCGTGTAAAGTGAATGGCGCCCCCAATCGTCAATCAGTAGACTTGTCTCAGTGAATTTTGTCGCCTTCGAGGGGGGACAGGGTGTTAAGAAATCATCTTGCAGGGCCTAATCGTCTTTAATCAACTTGAACTTTACAGGGAAAATATCAGACTATATTCAGGGGATGTTTTGGTCAAACATTAACCATGAATAAAAAAGTTGAAATCATTGTAAAAAACACTTCCCACATACCGCGATAATACAGAGTCTCTACTCCGCCGAGCAATGACGAGGGTTGTCGGTCACTTCGCCCTCAACCACTTCGCCCTCAACCACTTCGCCCTCAACCACTTCGCCCTCAACCACTTCGCCCTCAACCACTTCGCCCTCAACCACTTCGCCCTCAACCACTTCGCCCTCAACCACTTCGCCCAAATCCCACTTCGCCCAAATCCCACTTCGCCCAATTACCCCTTCGCCCAAACGCCACTTCGCCCAATCACCCCTTCGCCCAAACGCCACTTCGCCCAAAAACCACTTCGCCCAATTACTACTTCGCCCAAAAACCACTTCGCCCAAAAACCACTTCGCCCAATTTTTAAGCACCCAAGATTTTGTTCCCAATGTGTTCGTTTTCGTTTTCTATTTCGTTTTGATGGTGCATTCAAAACTTTATTTGCGTTGTGACATCCTTTTTGTGACCACGCTTTTCTTTTCTTATTATATTATAGGCAATTGACCTGTCGCCGTTTACCAGTTAACCACGCCCCTTAGACAACCCTATGGGATTTTTGTGTGGTAATTTTTGTTTGTCTCAGATTTTGCGCGTTCCACGTGGAATTTTAATTGATGTGATTGGACAATAATTCATAAGCTGCGATTCCACCGCGATAGGTCAATTATTTTTATCAAGTGGTCATTCAAATTATTACGATTTTATGACTTCTGACTAGCGCCAAAGATAGTAGAGCGCCGTAGGCGCCTACGGCGCTCTACTATCTTTGCTAGCGCCCACCCAAACAAAGATACTGACAATTTGGGAGACCGCCAACATAGGGCAAGATAGCTCATTAGTTGGTAGTATCCTACCTCATGGTAGTATAGAGCGCTGGTACGGTATTCCGGAGGTTTTTATAAAAAAATTATAACGTAATTTTTTACAAACATTTATATTCTAACATCTTAACTGATATGAGGGATGATGTACAATTTATGTAACAAACTAATGAAATGAAAAAGGGCATACGGATCGGGGATGGGCGAAGTGGTTTTTGCCTTGGGCGAAGTGGTTTTTGCCTTGGGCGAAGTGGCTTTTGCCTTGGGCGAAGTGGCTTTTGGGCGAAGTGGCTTTTGGGCGAAGTGGCTTTTGGGCGAAGTGGCTTTTGGGCGAAGTGGCTTTTGGGCGAAGTGGCTTTTGGGCGAAGTGGCTTTTGGGCGAAGTGGCTTTTGGGCGAAGTGGCTTTTGGGCGAAGTGGCTTTTGGGCGAAGTGGCTTTTGGGCGAAGTGGCTTTTGGGCGAAGTGGCTTTTGGGCATGTCGGACAACTCGACCGTTGGCCGACTCGACTCGAGACAACTCGACCGTTCAGACAACTCGACCGTTCAGACAACTCGACCGTTTACCAAGTCGTCCGTTGAGACAAGTCGACTTTGACATGGGGACAACTCGACCGTGCGATGCGTTGTACATGATGTAGCTAGCGGAGCGCGTGGTATTTTCAACACAGGTTGCCCGTCAATGTTTGGGTATTTGCGTGTGCGCGTGGCCCAGAATGGTTCAGAATGTGTGGTATTACCGTGCGCGGGGACCCGGTCAGGTGTAAGGTGACACGGCATACACGGCGAGCGCGACGCCGGGACCCAGCGCGTGCAAGGCCCGCGAGAGCGACGCGGCATGCACGGTGCACGGCCGCGGGCGGGCAGCCGCTATCGCCGCACCGATGCGGTGATAGGCCGGTATTCTTAAACATCTCAGTTGATGTAACCAGTGTAGAGGCTAGTGGATTACAAAATGTGGTTTGTTATCAAAGTGTTTCTAATCCCTCATCCCCCTATGTACCCCAGCCCCGTCCAAAACGACAGCGCTGTCCGGCCCATCAACCATGTCACCCCGCAAAAAACAACTTCCCGGCCCCGCATATCCAAGGCCTATCCCAGCCCCGTGCCACAAAATATATAGACCGGCACGACAATTCACGTTACCCGGCCCCCTGTCATGTCTGTGTCCATTTCGGTCCCCTGTGTACCCAAGCCCCGTCCAAAACGACAGCGCTGTCCTGCCCATCAAAAGTCACCCCGTGCCGTTCCTTCCACAACCAATTCCCCTCTACGAGTCGACTTGTCTCAATGGACGAGTTGTCTCAACGGACGAGTTGTCTTCCCATTTGACCAAAAAGCGGTCGAGTTGTCTGAACGGTCGAGTTGTCTCAACGGTCGAGTTGTCTCGAGTCGAGTCGGCCAACGGTCGAGTTGTCCGAGCCCCGTTTGGGCGAAGTGGTTGAGGGCGAAGTGACTGTAAAGCATGACGAGCAATGACGTGCATGTCTATTTTCACAGGCATCGCATGGGAATAAACCAAACCACCGTCGGATTTTGTATGTCAGTTTAAAAAAAAAAAAGAGTTATACAACACAAAAGACAGGACAATTCGGGAAGGTTAGTGAGCTATACGTGAGCAGTCTCTACTCCTAGAACTATGAGGTCAGGAACCTCATACTCATAGTTCTAGGAGTAAGCAGTCTCTATTCCGATCGGGAAACGTGATATCACCCTGATGATAAGTACCGCGGTAATACAGCGTCCCATCCTACAGAAACATGACAAATTGTGGTGGAGGGGATTTAATCTTTCCTCAACAAGCGTCATGACAGTGTTCCTTCCCAATTTGTACTCACCACTTATCTCAATACATACAAATCATACATTTGATGTTTCTTCAAAAATGTTCCGGGCCCATCCACATGGCATGCATGGCACTTCACAAAACGCGCGCCGCGACCTCGACCGCGAGTCGGGGTCATAAGCGCCAACCTCAGTACGACAACAACAACAACGACTGCGAGTCGAGGTCAAGCAACAGATCTAGAGCATGTAGAGGGCGCTGTGAACTTCAGGCAGTACTCGACGAGGCCGAGGAGGGTCGTCGTGATCGTACGCGTAGATCAGATAGACAGTCCATAAACCTGTTTACATGACATGCATGATGTCATGGTGCAACCATGGTGCAACTGAGGAGTCAGTCGTCCTACTTGCCTAGGCCCGGAGGCCCGATGACATGATGATCTCTTTGCATACTGTGAGTGTGAGCAGGCCTAGAGTTTTTAGTCGTGGTCTAAAATTTAATCTGCGTCAAGCTATCACCACATTCGGCACCACATTCAATCGTCAAGTGAGCCCGAAATTCAACACCGCATTCAGCGCCGTATTCGCTACTACGGTGCTCCGTAACGGACATCGGCTTAAAAGTATTTTTTAAAAACAGGAAATTGTTTGCTAATATGCGGTTGTTAATTCTGTTTCCTATTGATATTATTAAGTAGGACTGACGACGATTGTCTGTATGATGATTAACTTTGTGGACGGATATTTAACTTGTGAAAACAATGAGCTTTGTTTTTGTGTAAATAAAATGGTAGTGCATTAGCGATGCATACACGTGTACATTTCATGGCAATACAAACTGGACGGGGTATATGTTGGAGTGAAGTGCCTCTCGTTTTTAAACCGATTGTAATGCCACCCTGAACTTTGGATAAATATGAGGAGAGAATCCACTGAAGATGCTATGTTAATCTCATTCAGTTTCTATTTGTAGTTTTTCCACTAAAAGTCGGAACTCCAGCACCACATTCAAAATGTATATAGCGGTAAAAGCACACCCAGTAGCGTCTACGTAAAATTTAATGTGAGGGACCCACTTGCAAATTGACCTGTCATTTTCAAACCCATTTCGATGCCACCCTGACTCTTTGACATCCACTAGATGGGGAATATATTTGGATCCTTTTCAAATATCTTGAACTTTCTATGCAAAGTTTTCCTATAATTTATCGTCAAATCACGGATCAAAAATAGGGCGGTATCTTTTACCGCATACAAACGCACCCAGCCTTTCGTGTACAAGCCATCAATACACGGGTACATTACACTATAGCACGTAGCCTATGCTGGACGGGGTATGTTCTTGAAAGTGCCTCTCATTTTTAAACCGATTGTGATGCCAACCTGAACTTTAGAGAAATTGGAGGAGAGAATCCACTGAAGATGCTATGTTAATCTCATTCAGTTTCTATTTGTAGTTTTTCCACCTGAACTCCAGCACCACATTAAAAATGTATACGTGCAGCGCTGAAAGTCACATGCATCAGCGCCAACGTATAACAGTATAATATGGGGGACCCCGCTTGCAAATCGACCTGTAATTTCCAAATGCATTACGATGCCACCCTGGGACTTTCCCAACTACTAGACGAGGAATAGATTATGACGATCTTTCAATTTCTTGCATTTTCTATGCATAGTTTTAACACAGTTTATCGTCAAAATGTGGTATCAATTTGGGACATTGATACGATGACCGCATACAATATACACGTGTATACACCAGCCAACACACCCAATACAAACTGTATGTTCGATTAAGTGCCTCTCATTTTTAAACCGATTGTGATGCCAGCCTGAACTTTGAAGAAATTAGAGGAGAGAACCCACTGAAGATGCTATGTTAATCTCATTCAGTTTCTATGTGTAGTTTTTCCACCTGAACTCCAGCACTACATTCAAAATGTATACGTGCAGCGCTGAAAGTCACATGCATCAGCGCCAACGTATAATATGGGGGGACCCCGCTTGCAAATCGGCCTGTAATTTCCAAATGCATTACGATGCCACCCTGGGACTTTCCCAACTACTAGACGAGGAATAGATTATGACGATCTTTCAATTTTTTGCACTTTCTATGCATAGTTTTAACACAGTTTATCGTCAAAATGTGGTATCAGTTTGGGACATTGATACGATGCCTGCATACAATATACACGTGTACATTACACCGGCCAACACAGCGAATAGATGAATCCCACAACGACGAGTTTAGCGCCGATCTGCGCACTTCCGCGTTTGAAAACGAGGATCTCAATGTCACAGTAAACAACTTTATGCTGATCGTGCTGTTGAGAGCGCGCGCAATGTGTTTGAAAATGACAGGTCAATTTGCAAGTGGGTCCCTCACATTAAATTTCACGTAGACGCTTGGGTGTGCTTTTACCGCTATATACATTTTGAATGTGGTGCTGGAGTTCCCCGACTTTTAGTAGAAAAACTACATATAGAAACTGAATGAGATTAACATAGCATCTTCAGTAGATTCTCTCCTATAATTTATCCAAAGTTCAGGGTGGCGTCGCAATCAGTTTCAAAACCAGAGGCACTTACTCGAACATACACCCCGTCCAGTATTAGCCGTGTTGGCCTGTGTAATGTACACGTGTAGTTTGTATGCGGTCATCGTATGAATGTCCCAAATTGATACCACATTTTGACGATAAACTGTGTTAAAACTATGCATAGAAAGTGCAAGAAATTGAAAGATCGTCATAATCTATTCCTCGTCTAGTAGTTGGGAAAGTCCCAGGGTGGCATCGTAATGCATTTGGAAATTACAGGTCGATTTGCAAGCGGGGTCCCCCATATTATACGTTGGCGCTGATGCATGTGACTTTCAGCGCTGCACGTATACATTTTGAATGTAGTGCTGGAGTTCAGGTGGAAAAACTACACATAGAAACTGAATGAGATTAACATAGCATCTTCAGTGGGTTCTCTCCTCTAATTTCTTCAAAGTTCAGGCTGGCATCACAATCGGTTTAAAAATGAGAGGCACTTTCAAGAACATACCCCGTCCACCATACGCTACGTGCTATATTGTAATGTACCCGTGTACACAAAAGGCTGTGTGCGTTTGTATACGGTAATCGTATCGCCGCCCTAATTTTGATCCGTGATTTGACGATAAATTATAGGAAAACTATGCATAGAAAGTTCAAAATATATTTGAAAAGATCCAAATATATACCCCATCTAGTGGATGTCAAAGAGTCAGGGTGGCATCGAAATGGGTTTGAAAATGACAGGTCAATTTGCAAGTGAGTCCCTCACATTAAATTTCACGTAGACACTATTGGGTGTGCTTTTACCGCTATATACATTTTGAATGTGGTGCTGGAGTTCAGGTGGACAAACTACACATAGAAACTGAATGAGATTAACATAGCATCTTCAGTGGATTCTCTTCTCCAATTTCTCCAAAGTTCAGGTTGGCATCACAATCGGTTTAAAAATGAGAGGCACTTAATCGAACATACAGTTTGTATTGGGCGTGTTGGCTGGTGTATACACGTGTATATTGTATGCGGTCATCGTATCAATGTCCCAAATTGATACCACATTTTGACGATAAACTGTGTTAAAACTATGCATAGAAAATGCAAGAAATTGAAAGATCGTCATAATCTATTCCTCGTCTAGTAGTTGGGAAAGTCCCAGGGTGGCATCGTAATGCATTTGGAAATTACAGGCCGATTTGCAAGCGGGGTCCCCCCATATTATACGTTGGCGCTGATGCATGTGACTTTCAGCGCTGCACGTATACATTTTGAATGTAATGCTGGAGTTCAGGTGGAAAAACTACAAATAGAAACTGAATGAGATTAACATAGCATCTTCAGTGGGTTCTCTCCTCCAATTTCTCCAAAGTTCAGGTTGGCATCACAATCGGTTTAAAAATGAGAGGCACTTTCAAGAACATACCCCGTCCAGCATAGGCTACGTGCTATAGTGTAATGTACCCGTGTATTGATGGCTTGTACACGAAAGGCTGGGTGCGTTTGTATGCGGTAACCGTATCACCGCCCTATTTTTGATCCGTGATTTGACGATAAATTATAGGAAAACTTTGCATAGAAAGTTCAAGATATTTTAAAAGGATCCAAATATATTCCCCATCTAGTGGATGTCAAAGAGTCAGGGTATGGGTTTGAAAATGACAGGTCAATTTGCAAGTGGGTCCCTCACATTAAATTTTACGTAGACGCTACTGGGTGTGCTTTTACCGCTATATACATTTTGAATGTGGTGCTGGAGTTCCGACTTTTAGTGGAAAAACTACAAATAGAAACTGAATGAGATTAACATAGCATCTTCAGTGGATTCTCTCCTCATATTTATCCAAAGTTCAGGGTGGCATTACAATCGGTTTAAAAACGAGAGGCACTTCACTCCAACATATACCCCGTCCAGTTTGTATTGCCATGAAATGTACACGTGTATGCATCGCTAATGCACTACCATTTTATTTACACAAAAACAAAGCTCATTGTTTTCACAAGTTAAATATCCGTCCACAAAGTTAATCATCATACAGACAATCGTCGTCAGTCCTACTTAATAATATCAATAGGAAACAGAATTAACAACCGCATATTAGCAAACAATTTCCTGTTTTTAAAAAATACTTTTAAGCCGATGTCCGTTACGGAGCACCGTAGTAGCGAATACGGCGCTGAATGCGGTGTTGAATTTCGGGCTCACTTGACGATTGAATGTGGTGCCGAATGTGGTGATAGCTTGACGCAGATTAAAATTTAGACCACTATATCTGTAACCACGCCCCAGGGCCAGGCTTAGAGTAGACAACCCTATAGACCATATCGCAAATACCGCCTGGTCGAGACGTCACAATGGTCACAAGGGATTGTGGGAAGGAATCGGGATAGATTTTTGTGCGCGTTTCTTTTCAAAATCCCTAGTAACCATTGTGACGTCTCATCCAGGCGGTATTTGCGATAAGGTCTATGGGAATTTTGTGTGGTAATTTTTGTTTGTCTCAGATTTACGCGTTCCATGTGGAATAAGTGAGTTCGATAATTGACTTTTGCAATGCAATGTGGGTAAAAGGTCACAGGTCAGCTGTACCAAAACAGCGTAAAATGCCTATACGACGAGGCGGAATTGGTACAGCTGACCTTTGACCTTTGAATTATCGAACTTGTCTATTATAATTGATGTGATTGGACAATAATTCACAAGCTGCGTTGACGCGGCGTTGGGCAAAGGGAAGCCCTCTATTCAATGTACAGGGAATTACGTGTTTTGTCCATTGTTTTATATTTACAGTAATAAAAAATGAACACAATTTTTCGGGGGTATAACGTGGGAGATATTTTTACTGCATGAAACAGTGAAATTTGAAAATATTTAATGAAAAGGTGAAGCTGTTGTTTTTCCCCAGTGACCACAACACTATTCATTCCCCTTTGAGTCCGAGGTTGCAATCAGGTATAACAGCCACCACTGACCAATCAGAGACAAAAAACAAGACCCAGTGACCTCATGCTGACCAAGGGCATTTCTCAAACCCTGGCTTGGGCTCGGTCTTCGGCTTCGGGTAATTTTATGTACCCAGATTTGGCAAGATCTTGGATACTGTTTTTGCCACATGTACAATGTATGTTAAAGTTTAATGTTTTAATCCGGAGCCTGAGTTTGTCATTAGTGTCAATATATTTACGTATTCAAGGCTTCAGATTGGCAATGGGACTGGGGAATTGCTGGAGAAGAAGCCCAAGCCCAAGCCCAAGCCAGGGTTTGAGAAACCCCCAAAGAGAATAGTTCCTCTGAAGGGCGCACAAAGAATTACGGTAATCCCTTACCTTTAGGACCCCATTCCATATACATGTAAGTAGGGAGTCCGGCTTTTTTATTTTTGTTTTTTTTTAGCTATTTGTCACAAATTTGATATCAATGGAAAGGGAATTGCAAGACAAATTTAATGGTATGCAAATTAGCTCGATGGGTACTTGCATTTCAGAGTTATGGCACTTTAAAGGTGTCATTTCTGGGTGCCGGTGTCCGTAAAAGTGGCGACCATGTGTGCCTAACGTGCTGACATTATTATCGATAGCATTATGTTAACGAAGGTCTAATCTGTCTACACATGAATGCGTTTTGAGGCATTTTCTTTAGTTCAGATTTTATTGCGAAATTTAAAAAAAATATTATTTCCAAAATTATAGTATCTTATAACAATGGCAACTTATGAAGTAACTTTATCAGCTCCAAGTTTGTAAATTAAGTAGATGAATAATAAGATAAATCTTTTGTCCATAAATACTTCACTTTTTAAAATTTATTTTGGACCACTCTAAATACTAATTATCGTTGTTTGAAGATCCCCAATATTGCATGGGTTCAGATATACGGTCCAGAACGGTGGACTCCCTAATATAAGAGAACGAAGGAGACAGTTTATGTTTCGGAACTTAGGGCCCCTACCTCAATATTTTGCGATGATACAGGCAGGAAAAGTCACTCTGTGTGCTTGGAATTGTTGAGTGCAATCTGGAGTTTTTTGTACTCCCTCCTGAGCTAATTTCCCTTTGAATGAAATCCATTCATAGGGATATGAACGCGGGAGGGAGTACAATAAACTTGCGCAAAACTCCAGATTGCGTTAGACAGAATCATCTAAATAGTTCACTAAGATCATGTTGAATATGAGCAAGCTTAATTTTGTGGAAAGCCCAGGGTTTTGATTTATGAGGGAAATTATGGGGTAAAACGGCAACGTCTCTGACTGCAAAAAAGGTAGGAAAGATACATTTTCTTCAAAATTACAACAAACATGGGTTATAAATCTGAAGAAAAAAAGACAGTGCATCTGTGGTGACAGCTTGACCTTGCTGCACTATTAGTCAATGTGACAAAGTATGCAATCTGATGCGTCTGGCAGAGTTTCTAGCCAAAATACCCTGGATGGAGGGTTAGGGTTAAGCCTGCAAAAGTCACTTTGGTACTGTAAAGTCATCTGTAAAAGTCAGTTTTGAACGGAACTCGTAAAAAAAATAGAGGTGTCCTAAAGGTAATGATTACCAGAATGACATGAAAATGTTGGAACTCAAAGCTTTTACTTTATGGCAGCAAAGTGTAATGTTACTTCCAGAACTTTATAAGGTTTTCACAAACCTTACAGAGCTAAGAGACACAGAGAAACTGCTGTGAAAGATTTTTTCCATTGTTTTCATGATCCATAAAAATAAGTCTCTTGTCAAAAACATTTTCTGCCCAACCATTTCATATGCCTTATCTTGATATGGCTATACACGTAGGTTAGATTCAGTTCCTTGAAATGTCACTGGAAATGGTGAAATTTTACGAGAATATCGCTTACCGAGACCACAGGATTCACCACTCCAAAGTTTGACATCGTTTGTTGTCGATTGAGGGTGCCTTAATGCTGTGGTTTGCACAAATAATAGGGGTGCGTTTTGGCAGTCATAACCGAAAACTGGTTCTGTTGTTTCTCTTTGTTTAATTACTTTGGAGATTTGGGGATTTCGTTATGATGCGTAATTTTCACCTACATGTATTTCAAATTACCAAAGAAATCACCGACAAGAAGCAACCAAACTAATTCTTGGTTATGGTTGTTTGTGACCGCCAAAACGCACCCCGGGTTATGTCTGTGGTGGTTTGTCAATGGTGTTAAGGCGCCCTCTGTTGACAACAAACGATGTTCAACTCTGGAATGGTGAATCCTGTGTCTGCGGTCTTGGTCTGGTAAGGCCGCCTTCAACCACCGTAGTGGGACCATACGGACATGACGAGTACGACGGCCATAGCCGGTTTGAAAAAGACCATTTGGCCACTTGTCGTCTATACATGTATTCCTGTGCATACTCAGGCGATTGTGTAGAGTAGGGCCCTGTTCCCTATAAGGGAACAAAAATCCACTTTAAGGAATTGCCAAACTAGTTAGTGACATTACAAAGCAACAGGTATGCCGTAGAAAAAGGCAGGATTGTAGTTTTTGAGGGAAATTTTGGGGTAAAGTGACGACGAAGACGACCGAACGCAATGCGAAAATAAAGATGGTGATCACCGCGACGCACGGTAAACATGCAAAACCGGTTTGATTCGCATGGCAACTGCCATAAAACGCTTAAGAAAATTGCATTTTCTACCGCAATAAACTGTTCAAAATTACAAAAAAGATGTCAGTAGAATTAAGAGAAGACTGCTTTAGGTTTAAAAAGGTCATTTTGGAATGAGAAAAAAAATCCTTGACTCTAATTTTAGGATCAATACTAAAGAGGGGGCCTACAGTACACAGTTGCCCATACTAAATCCATTGTTTGTTTATTGTTTGTTTATTGTTTGTCTTATGCTTGGCTGCACAAGCCCGTCTTGGCATACTAGCACCGATAACAACCCGACAGAAGGGGTTCAATCTTTTGATTTTTGTCTTCATTTATTTGGCTTTATTAATAGATCAAGTCATAATGTCTGGCAGTGATGTTAAACCTACTCTTAGTGGTGCACAGAAAGCCAAGATTGAGAGGAATAGACAGAGAGCTCTGTTGCTCCGCCAAGCAAGGCTGACCAGTAGGCCTTACCCTCGGACTAAACCTTCTGATAGGTGAGTAGCTGAATCATAAATACGATTTGAAGCTTTGCATGGTGGGTGCAATACGAGAAAGACTGGGATTGCGGGTAACACCAACAAGCTACTGCCACACCCCAACGCACACAACAGCATCCAGCCGTCACACCTGATACTAGACACCCAGAAGGCATAAGCTGCAGCAACTCCGCATCAAATCACTCACACTCCTGAGGACGGACAGAGCACACTGTCCGAAACGTCGAGTTACACACTCATCCCGGTTCTTTTCAGAACCATATATCTTCCTAGATGAGATTTATTTCACATGTTGTTACCCACAATCCCAGTCTTTCTCGTAGCTGAATCATGTAGACACAGCTTCAGTGTTGGTTTCAAATGCAGGTTTTCCCATATTTTATTAAGATATATCCACGTCACTTTTAAGAGTATAGATGTGAAAGTGTAAGCTGTCATTTAGTACAAAAAATATCCAGTTTATGTACAAATGTATGTTGTTTGAGAGTTTTGGACTTTTGGAGGACATTGTCCAAGACTTTGATCACCGAATTGAATTTTAAAAATGAGTTTTGTTTTACAGTATGTCCACACAATAATGTTACCCATTTTCAAAATTGTATTAAAATATAAGAACAAACCATTATGACCAGTTTTCCTCGTGAAATGTATGCAGTAACAACCTGAGCACTGTGTGATGAAATATGAATCAATTCTGTCCATGCATCATTGAGCATGGTCAAAAAGTATGAAGTAAACCATTTTCTTGCTTTAACAATGGTTTTTCCAAAGGCAGCAAAGTCAAACTGGCTTTATATGCAAAGTGTCCCTGAATTAGGCCTCCGTTGTTTGTAATGTAGCGTTCTGCACGGCATCTCATGTCTCGAATGGTTCGTGTTATCATATCTCTTGGGAATTTTTCCGCCTCAGTGATTATCCGCTGTCGCAAATCTTGCAAATCTGCGGGTGGGGTACGGTAGACACCGGGCTTCAGATAACCCCATAAAAAGTAGTCGCACGGTGTTAGATCTGGCGATCTATGTGGCCATTCTCTTTCATGTCCAAGAGCAATTGACTCTGCCCCGAAAAAGCTTTTGAAGGCAATCTCTAACAATGATGCGCCGATGGGCTGGTGCTCCATCTTGGGCCCACCATACTCGTTGAAAAGCTCCATTTTGTTGGAGAATGAAATTCTGTTCCAGGAAAGGCACTACCTGCCGATTGTGCATGAAGATAGGCATCTCCATTGATATTTGCCCCAATTAGTGCCATGATCATTGAACTTTCGGTAGTTCCTCAAAATTGGATTTAGAGATTGGTTGATTTTTCCCTTAGGTCAGAGAAAGCAGCGTCATTCAGTAGAGTGATTGACACAGGGGCAGGATTTTTGTTGGAAGAGGAACCGGAAGAAGAGAAATCCGGGAAGGTTAATATCATCCATGAGCCAGGTAAATTCTCGTCGGAATTTCCTGCCTGCAAATTTTTTTAAGTCATTGTGTTTGTCAGGATTTCAAAGCGTTTGATTTTTGGATCAGTAAGGATGGCATTGAATATAAAGTTTCAATGTCAAATTCTTGTTTCTGTTCCATCTCGCTCCAAAATTCCTGTACTCAACAAACCATGCACATCTCCTGCCTGTTTTGAGACCTGTACATGATTTTTCTACCCTTGATATGACGACTTTGAACTCTGCAGGTGCAGGTTATCTTGCCCCTTCGCATTTTGCCAAATGTTGCTATTTTAACCCTAACCGCAGTAAGCTGTAGTATGTAGTACTCTCACTACACTGGCATATGATAAATTGTGTAGTTTTTTTTATAACACCTCATCCACAGATTCTGTGTCTTGATTGGCCGAGAGCGAGTCACATGGCTTTTTCTATTTTTGCTATCTTCCTGTGCACGGCCAAAAGTACTATACCCATAGCAACCAAAGTACTATACCATTAGCAACCAAAGTTCTATACCCATGGCGCGGCATTTGTGTGCAGATGCATGCGGGTGTGCGCGTTGAGCGTTGCGCGTTACGCGTATTGTTCCGAAGTGCCAGCGCTGCAGAGCTGGGTTCAAACATTTCGTTAACTGGGGTGCTTTTGAAAAGAGCAGATACATTTTCCACTAATTTTGTATTGAAATAGAAGTCCATTTTAACTGTATTTAGATTTAGGGTATTTAGATTTAAATAATGTTAACATTTAATAATCAAGCAGAATCTGTGGGTGAGGTGTTATAAAACAAATATTTACTGCTTTATCTCATGGTGTGGTAAAACTAGCCTCCCTTGGTGATCCATGGAGCATTCTAAAATAGAATGCTCCATGGATCACCTCGGGAGGCTAGTTTTACTACACCACTTGAAGCAGTAAATATTTGTATACTGTATAGTGTACTTAACCCCCAAACGAATGCCTAGGATGTTAGGGTTTAACACGTTGACTGCCGACTACGAGTATATTCGTAGTGCAGGTGTACTGGATTCTGCCACTACGAGTATACTCGTAGTGAACCAAACGCTATTGTTATGGTAATTGATACTCTGGCATCACCCAAGACGCATCAAATACGCTGCTGGCAGTATGAGTACATCAATGTATGGAATGGTTGTGATTGATAGAGACAGCTTGAAAGCAAAGATCATCAGTGGCAATGTGGTGGCGCCCTATAAATTACGGCTGGCAGTCAACGTGTTAAAAAAAATTCAAAATATTGGAATGTTGCTCTTGGTGCTACAAAACTGTAAAACCTCCTGGAAAAGGTCAACATATTTTGCACTAGGCGAAAAAGGCGGCAGTTTTATAATTGTGGAGCTTTTTATTTGTGTGTAAAGTTTTTATGTTAATTGTCAAAATTTGCTTTCAAATACTGCTAAATGGTAAACATCCTAATGTCTACCCCTGGATAAATACAGTAACATGGGTGATTTGTCAACTGTAAAGTTGGAACTTGAGACAACTCTCTGGGGCAACTGCTTAATGGCACACTGTTTTGTGAATCACACAAATCGTGAGCTGAATATATAGAAACGTATAAACATATACTTCTTCCAGTTACATTACCATGGGTGAGGCGTACCCTTTCCGTCACTCTCCCCAACTTTTTCAAAGCCCACCAAATGCCATTGTTGATTATCATTAGTCCATCCGTCCTACTCCCCACCCACAATACATGTAGGTGATTTCCGTGAAGTTGGAAAAGGACCAATCTGTGAATTGGACAGCCACTCGATGGGGAACAAAGGGTAATGAGGGTAACAGAGACATTAGCCTCAAAGATGGCGGCGACGTATAAGCTCTATCCTTTGCCATCTTTGAACTTCCTTCATTGCGTGATTCACGGCATGTCATTGTCATGCTAATGTTATCGGTTTTTTTACAGGTCCTCTACTTGGTGGTGTCCGTTTGACATGTGTAAGCTGCAACAAAGGCTTCCAAGATTCCTATATTTACACACGCTTTGAATATGAAGTGTGTGATGAGTGCAAGTGAGTGATCTCTTTCGTTGTAATCGATTGATATTTCCTACTAGCTGTGAGAACGTTACCGGACCAATATAATAACATGCATCTGGTTCTAATCTTTCTAAGCTGCCTTTTTTTATTTTTTTTATTTTTTTTAAGTAGTACGTAATATTTAAGGCATTAAAATAAAATTAGAAGAGTCTCAAAAGGTTATTCCAGATTTGTTTCACCCAGAAAAATATTTTGAAATGGGGGTGTTGTAACAATGGTTGTAAATAGGTGGCACGTAACTTTCTTGATAAAAAAAATTGGCAAAATGACAAGGTAAGGTACATCATGTCAATGGTACTGTATGGTGGAAGCACACCATCTGACAGCACCGAGTCAACATCAAGTGGAAAGATTATGTGACATTATGAAAGTGAGGGAGAGGATCAAAGACTAATGGTGTTATGAGGCAGCTTGGGTAGGTCATATGATTTAGCAAGGTAGTTTGGCAGCGGCCGCGTGGATGGCATGCAGGATGCATGTCATCATTTGACGGACAGACCGAAGATGCATTAAACCTCCTGAATATGGACGACAGCCGTTACCATGGTTTGAAAAAGACCACCTGGCTGGTTGTCTATACGTGCATTCCTTTGATACTTAATTCATTCCTGTTTTAACTATATTGTTCTTGAATGGGAGTGTAATGAATAGATGGAGCTTTTTCAAACAAAGCCTTCATTCACACGAAAGGGGGCTCCAAGTGCAATGAATTGGACCACTCTTCAGTGTGGTGTCTGTTGTTTGCATTTAACTCTTGGCTGCACAGCCTGTTCTTGGTATACCACCCCCATCAATAACAGCCGGACACAAGGAGTTATAGATAGACAACATGAATGAAAAGGGTCAGGGTGCAATAACCACTCAATTAACAGGGTTGTAGTCGAGTCCATCACAAGTCCCTGCAAGTCCCTGCAAGTCCCTGCAAGTCCCTGCAAGTCCCTGCAAGTCCCTGCAAGTCCCTGCAAGTCCCTGCAAGTCCCTGCAAGTCCCTGCAAGTCCCTGCAAGTCCATCAGAGGCCTCCAGTCCCAATTCCAATCATAAGCTATTCAAATGAGCTTTGACAAAGGCATTCCTTTGTCATTGTTCATCCAGTTACTTGTGACCAGCTTTATGAAAGGACTTCTGACTGGACTTGTGAAAGGACTTGCAGGGACTCGACTACGAGTCTGTCAACTAATGAAGCCATCGCATGGTCTATTTAAATGCAATTTCTGCACAGAGACACTGAGGGAAAGCACTCACTTATTGCCAAAACAGAAGCAAAGCAGTTGTATCTCCTGAAGGATGCAGACCTTGATGGAAGAGAACCTACTCTGAAGTTTATCGTCAGGAAGAATCCTCATAATCCGAGATGGGGAGAAATGAAGCTGTATTTAGCTTTACAGGTTAGAAGTCTTTACTTTTGTGTGCTGTAAGATTTTGACTAAGCTGCTCAAAACGGGACAAGAAGAACTCCTCAACCTCATGCACAACAGGATGCAGTGGAGAAAATTCATGACGACTTCCGACTGAGGTCGCCAAGTGAGCCTTCAATTTTAAGTGCGGGAGAAAATTCCAAAATGATTCTCTAGGGAAAGCATGATCCACATTATTGTCCCTGGTAAGATTTGACCGGGGTGTGTCCTTTTTGCCATGTTCCTTAACCCTAACCCCTCGGGTAACTTTACTAGAAAGTATCCTGAATCCGCAAAACTCCACCTATTTTGTCATGCACAAAAAGTTGGTTTTGGTGACTGCTCAATATGGAGGTATCCTGAATCTATCAAAATCCTGCAGTAACGCTAGGCTTACAATCCTCCATCCATCAAAATCCCCCAGGTTTCAATATGGAGGTATCCTGAATCCGCCGAAATCCTCCAAAACAGGAGAAGGATTTTGATGGATTTTGATGGATTTTGATGGATTTTGATGGATTTATGTACGTTAGGGTTAATGCTTACATAATACTACACTAGCTGTTCCAACACAACTAAGATTGATGGCGGTCTGGTAACACCAATATGGGCATGCAGCTTATAGTATAAGTTGTAGGTGTACAGTTCTTTTTGAAAGCCCATACTCTCAATGAACACTGACAGCAGTCACTGCAAACAAAGAAAGACAAACAAACAAACACCCTAACAAACAAAGAAAAACCAAATTTTTTTGTGACAAAATGGAATCTAAAAGTCAAAACTAATGTATCAGTAAAATGAGGTAGTTGCAACTTTTCTGAAAGCTAAATTGATGCTTGATCTGTCAATTTATCAATTGTGCTATATTTCCAATTAGGTTGAGAAGCGGGCTCTTGAGATCTGGGGAAGTACAGAAAACATAGAAGAAGAAAAGGAAAAGCGTGAGGCGCACAAAGAGATAGCCAAACAAAAGAAATTTGACAAGAAGGTCAAAGGTCAGTGGTCTGTTATTCAAAAGTGATATTAGGCTACACATACTTGACTACATGAATTGTATTTCTTGTTTAGTATATAAAGAGGCAGTATAAAGGCCGGTTCATACTTCACGCGAATGCGAATTTTATGACGTCAACAATAGATGTTCCATTGTGACATTTGCCGTTGCCCATGCGAATTCGCTTCTCCCTCAGATTCGCGTGAAGTATGAACCGGCCTAAACACAAAACAAATTGCTAACAGAATTATAGACCCAGCTGAATACAACATGATAATAAACAGTTAGTACTTGTGTTTTTCTTATATTATATAGACGAATCCGGCAACCAAAATTAGAAGCATTTACTGCGGTGGCGAGGCTCTCGCGTGCGTGTTAGACGCACGCGCTCGACGCAGCTTCGACCAACAGGGTGTTTACAACTTGCCAAAATGCGCACGCGACTCAAATTAAAGAACGCGGGCAGCCTGCACGCGAGCGCGGCACCACTGTAAAAATGGCGTCGGCGAATTCCTGTATACTTCTAAAAAATTGAAAACAAGTGTTGTCTGTAAGCTGTGACTAAAGGGTAAATTTGGAAGTGAGTGTATTCAATTTAGTGTCGGGAATACTGCAATAAACAGTGGTGTTCTTCAGTGAAAAGATTGAAGCCTGTATTTGTAGTCGCCCAAAACACCTCAACATGTATCATGTGTTTGTTAAAAACTAAATATGTAAATGATGCGATGTCAGGACAACCCCCCCCCCCCCCCCCCCCCCCACCTCACAAAACAAATTTTGAAACTGCTCACCACCAATGGAATTTTATTTTAGCCACAAAAATGTACAATCAAATAGTAATCTAACAGAGATTCTAAGGCATATGGGCAAAAATGTTGAAATGTTTCGTCCAGGCTGCTTTAATTTGGTTTGTTTGGTTTGTTTTTGTTTTTTGCAGATCTGAGACGAGCAGTGCGTACCAGTCTTTGGACGAAAGACACCCAAAGTCATGAACATACATATGGACCAGAGATATACAATGAAAGCGCTGAGACATATTCCAAAACTTGCACATTGTGTGAGCATAGTTTGTCCTATGAAAAAATGTGAGCTTCAAACTTTTAATCTGTAAAAGGCAGACCCACCAGCTAATTGGAAGTTCATATCTGGTATCAATCGAGAACTGTGACTTTACAAACCAATAAACAAGTGAAAGCTTTGTGTATAAACAGCAAGTACACATGTTTTTTAGCAACAAGCACATCTCCAGATTACTAGGATTGTGATTTCCAGTGGCGATTGTGGGAGGTGAGCCAATAATATTAACAGGTTATTCACAACAAATGTGGAAAAGATTATCCCAATTAGTTTTTCAACCCATTTCTTCCTGAAAAGATTTTATTTATTATATTTGAGAAATGTTTCTAAAAATGGGGAGTAATCCTCCAAAAATGAATTATTATGAAATACCTTACTAGACTGTTAGTTAATAGCAATCTCAATCATCCTGTGAAATGATGGCACCTGGTGTGCTGTCGTTTTCAAGAAAAGTTGAAATTTATATCGTTTTCCCAACGATTGTTCTGTGTAACAATCGTTGGAAAAATAACATATTTTTTAAATACTGCCCTCTATTGACCGAATGTAGTTAGTCGGCGTTGCGTCTAAAATGGGTTTACAATCCGAAAATGGGCGCAAGGTTGCAATTATAGTACAAGTGTGTGTCGCGTAGTGTACCGAAGCAATGGCTTGTAACCAGTCGGCTCGTGTAGTTATGTGACCAATTGAAAACGATCCTGTTTACAAAAATTGGGCTTATTTTACAAGAGGGCGCTATAACAAATCCAGTTAACTGCCACCCGACGGTTGAAAACGAACGCCGTTTTTCCCCCCCTTTTTTTACCATCCAAGAACGCAAAACTTTTAACAGGTCAGTGAAACGATATTTCCTATAAAATACTAAACCCCCAAATCCGGCCATTTCTGAAAATTGCAGCAATGACCAATCATGTACACTACCTTTAAATCCTGTTTGGTTCAAGAAGTGTACATGAACTTGACTCATGATACTTGTACATGATACAGGAGAAAATGATGCATGGTTCAGTTCAAAAATGTATCCAGCTTTACACAAAACGAAGTAATGGGATCTGGAGAAAATCCTGGGAAATCTGAAATGTTGTTTGGTCCTAGAAATTTGAAAAGTATCTCAGCATAGTATTTGAAAAGACAAAACACTAAATCCTTGTGTAATTCAGTTTTGGGGGACATGGTTTTTGCCATCTTCTACACCCCATTTGACCTGTTCCTTGACACGAAAATCATCTCCCCTCCCTTCAATTCCCAAGCTCATCACATGTGACCCTGCCCCGTTGTTTTGAGGGAAAGGACCCATTCCACTTGTGTACAGTTTGCAGTAAATTGTGCAAATTGTAGTTGGTCTAGGTGCATTCTGGTGTAGTCCAGAAGAGTTCAGCATAAGAACAAGTGTTCCATTAAATGTATACAGTGTAGTGGCATGTACAGTGGGTGGTAGAGAACCTTATACCCCTAGTTGACTGTTTACCAATTTCATTTCATTTTTAAAGGTTTGGGTTTCCCTTTTCAATGTTGTTTTGCAATTCTCCCTTCCCCCTCCCCCCGCCCCCCTCTCCCCCTCCCCCCCCCCTCCTCCCCCCCTTTCCCCCCGCCACAGCCTGGATATGCCACGGAATATATATGAAGAAGATAAAATTATTGGGGGAGGAAATAATGCAATATGCACCACCCCACGCAATCCTCCAATGTTTTATATCTGTTGAATAATGTAAATATGTCAAATAAAGCGTTAAAAATTGTCATATCTGTGTTCATTTTTTTTCATTTTAGTATTCCTTGATTACTCACCCTACTAGTACCATACACACATGAGTATTACCTTCTCATTTAGTCAAATAAGGTGGCACAGAAGCCCCCAAAACACTGAAATTAACACGATTTCTCTTGAATTCATTAGAAACACTAAAAAACACATTGAAATACTCCCCACAATGTTAAAACGTGAGTTTACTGTATAAAATATTTGACGGGTTACTGTAGCTTGACCCAATGTAGGCAGGTGGTCAGTACTTATGAAATTTCATCCAGTGTTAGGGACGTTGATTAACATTTTCAAACTGAGTAAATTAAAATGTGAAGGCCTATTATGTTTTGTCTGAAATCCATAAAATAAGTTTAGAACCCCCCCCCCCCCCCCCCCCATCTATATAAAGGTATGAACATTTGGAAGTTGCCCGTTTTGCAAAAAAATTGACACAAATTGGGCTGTCAAATTATATTTCATTGGCTCTCATTTTTTGCTCCTTAAGCCATCCAAATCTGTTTTTTTTTTTTTTTCCAGTTGCAACCTTAAATTGGTGCATTTTATTCCTGTACCACAATTTTGTAAAAACTGGATACACTCGGTAATACCAACAGGTCAAACACAACATGATCGAATTTCTTCTTTGAAATGTACCACTGCGATTTGGCCTTATTCGGACAAAACTTGACTGAAAAAGGGACCGATGGAGTCATCTATAATGTTGTAATGGGTATTGTCCAACATTAAGGAATGTTACCCCGCCCCCAAAGAGGAGGTTACCAAGAAAATGTGCATCTAAATGTCATTTGTGTCTTTCCTTTATAATAGTCGGAGTGTCCTGGCTAGGTTCTGAGGTGGGGGAAAGAGGGGCTGGTTTCCCCCCAAATAAATTATATTGTAAAAAAATAAGTGTCCAGATTTTTGTGCACCAAAGTAATTAATTTGAAAAGTGGGGGAGTGGTGCTACAGGGTCCAGTTTTTAATGGGCAGTGATTTCAAAGAGGCAAAACCCTTAAAGATTTTTAACCCCAAATTTCCAGAGGCAGTCACAATTCTTCCTTCCCACACCAGCAAATCCAAAGTGACCATGCACAGACCCAGCTAAAATCTCCCCAGCCCTGAAAAGTATTCCGTCCCGGAAATATTTGACTGGGGCATTCCTTCAAGACAATGGTGACATTTCATTTAGCGTGTGTCACCATTCTATATACACACTCTACAATTTATTATTGTCGAAAGCCGGCCCATACAAAAATAGGCAAAAATGTGAGTACAGTGTATAGGCCTATGAAACAATAATAGATTGTACCCGAAATTGAACACAAAATGTTTTGCCATACAAAGCCATTCACTTTTAGTGTCGCCATAGATTTCTCAACGAATAGAAATACCCCAGTGCACATACACGTCACATGAGTTTGTCAGGATGGTAATCAGAAATAATTGTAAAACTGCACACCATCTAATTATATTTAAAATACAAACACCGTGTCTACCGATGCAAAAAGTTAAACAAAAGGTCTTCCAATTAATAAAAGCTGCCCGCTGTAGCAGTCGGGTTTGACAAACAACAAAAGATCACGTCATAGCTAGCTATTATCCCATCCATCATCACGTGCATTTCAGCCTGTGGACTCGGCGTGTTGCACGCAAGCCTCTTGCAAGTTGAAAGAAAACGTTTGCCTGTACTCTTCACCCCCGGGAGATGAAGAGTACATTGTAATTCACACGGACTGGAAGAAAATAAAATCGCGAGTATTTTCACTACCTGCAGGACTGGAGGAATTTGTCCCTTTCCGGAAAGGGAAAAAATCCTTTCCGGAAGGCCCACTATAGGTGCTATGGGAAAAGTTAGCTCTCCCTTCAGGATAAGCGTGTGTGCTTTCCTCCTCCGTTCGTCTCATTTAGAAATTAGAGCCTGAGGAAGTCAAAGTATCGTGTGACTACCTGGTATAGACTAGGCTGGAAAAATGTAGCATCCAGGCAGCCGGAATAAGTTTGTGAGAGGCCTTGGCCCAATGAATATGAGGCCCCTGAACACGAAAGCATGGATGCCTTTATAGGCCTAAAACAGTCTGCCGATGATTTCAAAGTAACGTTTTATTCATTGAAGACTCAGTGGCCCAAGCACGGGGCATGCATGTAGAGTAGGCCTACTTATGAAACCTGCGTTCCTTTATCTGTGATGGGCAGAACGCGCCGTCAAATCTTAATTGTAAAGGCTACTGCTGCGGTTTACAAAAGGACAGAAGCCTTGATTGTCATGTGGACGTTCATAAAAGAGGCAGGTCTCTTCGGACCAGGGGAAGTGGGCTTGGGCGTTTACCGTGCTTGCTATAGTTTGTTTCCTCCTCTCGATCCTTGCCACATGCATCCATCTATATAGTAGCCTACTTTTACAGGGAAATGATATATAAAACAATTGAAACGACGGATGATTTCTGCCATGGCATCTTTCGAATTATGAATGGCTGATGTCGCCGTTTGTCGAATATCCTCCGCGATCACATGCGTTCACGTCGTAAAGTAACTTGAATTCAGGCGAATCCCAATCTCACCGTTAGATAGACTTTTGCGCCTGGGATCGAGCCATACACTGGCTACATCAACGGAGAGTTTCAAGTAGCCCGGGCTTTAGCAAATAATCGCCTTCTTGGTAAAGACACACAGAATAGTCCTTCGAGACATGGGCAATTCAAATTTTTGATGTGTATATTTAAGGTCAATTCAGTCAGTAAGCAGTTTGCACAGTTTAATTAATTTACAATTCTAATAAATACAATCGGCACATGTCTCCCTACGTACCCCACTCCCGATCCCCCGGCCTCCCCGATCGCAGGAATTCAAGTAGGCCTATATATGCGTCAGATAATAATAGAGCTCGGCACCATTATGCGAATGCCATACCACAGTCTACAGTGTGTGCTAGCTGCTAGCGCTAACACTCATCTGGCTTTTTCCACGATTCATCATGCGATTGGACCACTGCATTATGGGAAAGATCTGATTATGGGAAAGCTAGCTGGGCCTCTCTGCCCGTCTGCCGTACGTATTTAATACCGCGCCTTGCAACACAGACATAATGGCTCGTGGATCAGAGCCTCTGATGCATGTCATCAGCGCCCAGGCAGGTCCCTCGTCCGTCGCGGCCGCCCAGCTAGTGCTAGCTAGTTGAATGCGCACGGTGTATATGCACACGACGACGACAGCATCCCATTCATTCGACGTTCGTGCAGCAGACCTTCCTTCCCTTTGTCCATTCGTTGTGAACTGGGTGGATTGGAAGACGAGGCGTCTTGGATTTCGACGTTCATTTTCGTCCCGATGATCAATACTGTATCGGGTCTTGTGTACATCATCGTGGGAAAAGAAAGTCCCTAGCCGTTTTGATGTGGTCTTTAGAGATGGTAAGTGAATGCCCTCAGTTATTTTTGCGCGTCTTCGCGTCTTTGAAGGTGGCTTTTGTGGCGAGTGAAGAGGCGCAGGCACTGCCATCATTTGGTGACTGTGGACTCGAACAGTGCATGCCGCGCCGTACGTGGTGAGCGTAGTAGACACATCGTGCATATGTAGGCTGCCTTCTTTGTGCATCGCATAGCGCGTGCACATCCCGCGCGGATGTTGTCTTCTCGTTTCAACGGTGGTTATGCACAGCTTATGGCACCGGTATGCCGGCCGGTATGTTCTATTTTAAACAGAAATTTTCAAGTAAACTATGGCTATATGGTTGGTGGTTGGGATTTCAATCTTGGAAATGGAAGGCCTACAGTACAAGTACAATATGCATGTGTACATGTACATTATTCATGTACAGTGTAGGCAGGTATGTTGTAGGCCTACCTTCTCAGTTCCATTCCCCATGGAGGATAGGAATCAGAAGAATGCAAATTTGCATACAATTATACATGTAGTGGTAGGTATTAAATCCCATGCACTGCTGCCACTGTTGCATGGATTCTCCCTGTGCTGTATCCTTGACTTGTCCACACATGGGTGTGTAATGGAGAAAGCAGTCTTTGTTGACCTTCAGCATCATGTTTTGTCAAATTTTGAGTTTTGTGGTACATCTGTACCTGAGCCACTAGGCACATTCACTTGTGATCTTCCCAATGCTTAGAACAGTTTGCAGAGATTGAGATAGGGATATTAAGCAATGAATTTGGACTTTTTATATTGGCCAGATGCTCAAATACCCGTGTCATGATTACCCTGTGTGTAGCTGACAGTGTAGTGAATTCCACACTGGTGGGATTGCATGCCCCTAGATTAATACAGTTACAGAACAAATGTGACCCACCATCTCAAAACCAGGTGGAAGTCGGCAATATCTTATTTTAAAACTGAAAAATGCCAGCAATTCAATTGTGTATAAATCTCTCATATAAAAAAAAGAAGACTTCTGCCTGGTTTGGGGGTGATGGGTCACAAATAGAAAAATGGTAAATGTCACGTTCCATCGCACTCCACAGAGAAACGTGCAGTTTGACTTTGACTGCACACTGGAGCAAATCAACACAAATGTCATTCATCAGTTTTCCAGTGTTAAGCTAGCCAACCCCAAGAACTTATGTACAATTGTACATTATGTATAGGCAACACCTCCCTGTGCCTTTTCAGACTGGGAAGGCACTGCCCAGACTGGGAAATTGACAATAGCATGGACATCTAGCAAACATCTCTTTGGCATATCAAAATTAACAAAATTCACTGCTCAATTTGAATTGTTAAAAAAGTGGATGCATGTAAATATTAAAGGAGTTTGTAGATTTTGCAAAATAAAATGGTTTCCGTAAATTTAAATTGCTATTATTTGTTGCAAGTTTCACATGCAAGATGGCAAGATGTACTTACCACACAGGTCATCATGGCTCGTGGCAGTGATTCAACATGGATTTTGTGTAATCAAAAATATTGCTTCAATTTTTTGTTAATGTTGAAAAGAGTGACCACACTTGAAGAAATAGATTAATTTGGTCACAGGCATTTTTGGCCCGTTGAAAAATTGCACCTCCTTTCAGTGCACAGCAGCCAAGACCAAGGAGGCTGATGGTCACTTCTGCACTGGGTGGGTCATTCCCAATCTCTTTTCCCCCAGGCCACCCGACCCGGCCCATGATGTGAGGATTGCTATTTAAAAATCATCCATTTCCCTGAATTTTGACTGTGGCCTTCTTTTTTCACTAAACTTGTAACCCTAACCATGCTAAATCCAACGATTTCAATATGATGTTACACACACCCTAGGCTAAGGGGTTAGGGCTCTAAAAAAAAAAAAAACATGATACTGCGTACATGTACATGTACATGTACATGTACATGTACATGTACATGTAGCTAGCCGAGTAGGCAGGTAATATGTTATGTTAAATTTAGATCCAAGCCAGTCAAGATACATGTATTACCAGTTCAATTAAGGCATAACAGAATAGCATGACCAAAGTCCTAAACCTTGGGCAACAAAACTGTAACAAATCCCCATACCATTGTATGGCCTTGGGTAGCTTTGGTACAAAGGCATAAATATGAAGTGCCTGTACAGGTTCTGTATTTGTACATTGTATGATACTTATCTATCAAAATGTTTCAAAACTCCAGGGCTCTGTGAAGTTTCCTTTTTATACACTGTATCAGAATTATTCTAATACGTAGGCCACAACACCTTGTTTATGAAACTTTTATGCACATTTCTCCATATCCCTGTGTGGTTGTTGCTCTTAAAATTGGTCTGTCTGTACAGACTTCTTCAAACCCTTGAATATGGGGGTTAAATAAATGCGGAAAACTCGAAATCAAATGGGAAATAAAACTGTAGAAGACGATGTGGAGAAGCTTAGGGGCTGCAGTTGCCATGCAAGGTCATCCATGTACAGTGTACGTCAGATGGCTGTGTGCTACCCTTTTCATGTGATGACGCCATGCCACCAGTCTTTCATGTACATGTACATGTACATGTTCAAACCAACCTGGCATACTGAATGCCTAGGGACATGTTAGTTTCTCTACAAGTTGAATGCTGAAAGGGAAGCAGAAAACCACTTTAAATCGAGCTTTATTTTGCTGTTTTGCCACCAAGAAAAACTTTGTCGGGACAATGCAGTTTTCAAGCAGTCAAGCTGTAAATCAGATACTGCCCCACATAAATTTTCCCTGGCCGTGCAATGTAATTGGAGAACCCTCTGCTGATGTTCCCTACTTTAGATCTAGAAGGCACATGACTGTCATCTGCATTGTAGTTTTAAGAGATGTTCACACTCTGATTTTACTTGTAGTTTGGGAGTAGATATGGATTCATGTACATGTAGTTGTCTTAAGTGTATTAAATTTGTCACCTTACAAGAGAAAGAGAACAGGAGAAACTCAAAGAGGCAGAAAGACAGTCACTTTTGTTTGAATTTACATGCACTGTGATCAGAAC
Source organism: Hippasteria phrygiana (assembly GCA_037893225.1). Lineage (NCBI taxonomy): Eukaryota > Metazoa > Echinodermata > Asteroidea > Valvatida > Goniasteridae > Hippasteria > Hippasteria phrygiana. The sequence goes on from JAZGUH010000432.1 coordinate 2,149,874, forward strand.
CAATCAAGGATAATAGTGTTCAGTATGGCAGCTTCTGGTCACATGGGTGAAAAGGATCTATTGAGTAAATGTTTGATTCAGGGTGAAGTGTTTGTTGAAAGCATACCAGGGCTTGCCTTGATACTATTCCATAACTCATCTGTTTAAGAAAAGGTGCTTAGACTGGTACGTTAAAATAAGTGGACCTTATGGGTATGTTCAGATGGAGGGCAACTTTTGAGCTAGCCCTTTTTTCAATTATTGAACTCAACGAGGGTTCTGTAGAACTAGTGATAAAATCTAAAATGTGCTCACGTTCATACAATGATGGTTAGCCCTGGAGCTAGAGTTGTAGTGGAGCTAACAGGCTCCAAATGTTCAAAGTGAACAAAGAAAACTGGCAGGAGTGGGATTCGAACCTATGACCTCCGGAATACTGTACCGGTGCTCTACCAACTGCACTGAGGTCTCCAAATGTGTTACGTAGTATGTGTTCATGGGGTGACGGTACATGTACTTCCCTCAGTGTGGGCTACATGTACATGTACATGTACATGTAGGTCAGTCGCATCCAAACGACAAATTATGGTGGGAGGCTGTACATGTGTAGGTCGTAAAAAGAAGTCCTGCTGAGCTGAAGCGGGGCTAGCCTGACAAATTTTCAGGGCTAGCCCCAAAGCTGGCTAGCCCTGGAGCTGGCTAAAAAGGGAGCCAAGTTGCATTCCAACAACAACTTATTAGGTGGAGCTATGAAGTCAGTTTCGTGGCTCAAGAGTTAGCCCTCCGTCTGAACGACACCTACATGTATTTGACTCCAACAGCAGAGTGACAGTGCCATATTTTTAGGAATCGGCTATCAAGAGAACATTTTGCCAACACCTGCTTGTGTGTTCTAGACAATTCTAGGTACCGCCAAACGATTCTTACCTGTATAAAGTTTCCTAGCCAATTAAGATTGCGGATTCTCTGTGAATTAACCAGTTCGCGTCGGGGGACGAGTTAACACACACTGGGTGTTTTTATACACGGGCACAGCTGACAGGTTAAAACATCAAGCTTGCCTCGACTCACCTCCGGATTATGTCTCAACACGCTAATCCTTCATTTGTTTTGTACACACACACACGAAGTCTGTGGAGGCGGACCGTGTGTTGAACTTGAACTTGGTCGCTGTGCACGGCCTGTTGTTCTACAATTTACGCTCCAGTGGGCACACACCGGAGTATTGAAATATATGAGGTTTCGGCAAGAAATATTGTACAAATACTGTTGAAATGACTCTTGCGAATCAGTATTTGTGGCGTTTGGCGACCTGGTTTGTATGATAGTATAGCACTTGGCAGGAGACCGACATTTTCATCCGTGAGTCAAATCAATAGAAGCAAAGCCAACTGTATGTGGTGCAGCCATGATGCATTTCGTAGTTTCACGTGTACATCAATGCCTCGCTCAGAAATGTATTGATACAACTTTGCGTAACTCTTGTACGATGCTTGTTTTTGGTATTGGTTTCTTGATGTTAATTTTAATTTTTTTGGTGTCCCTGACCTGACATGTGAAATTTCCATCAAGTATCATTAAAATTGACTTCACACTATTCTTTACTTGTTTGGCAGGTATTTTGCTTTAAACAATCACTCTTGGAGGTAGAAGGTATTTTATCCTTAAAAGGATTTGTCTATAATTTCAAAATCTTATACATGTCACTATGTAACAGGGACATCAAAATGTCACACTTTTGGACCCCAAATTTATGGAATGACCCACCTTTAGACGATTGAATACCCCTGTATAAACAATTCGAACACTTTTGTGCATAGGGAAAATCTTGAATGCCGGTACATGTATGCTCATGTACATGTAAAGTGCAGTTTCAGATGCATTGACGTCGTCTTGTTGATTTGTTTTTCATAAAGAGTGTCTCTCAATTTTTGAGTAGCCTGAAAAACACTTTAGGGGAGACCATATACATGTACATGTAAATGTAACCTTAAAATGATAAACTTGTACCATTATGCAAACATGAAACTGGCAGCCTATGGCCCATGGACTTTGTCGGAGTCTCTTCTGGGTTCTCAAGAGAGTGAGATGCCAGTCTGTGAAGAATACTTCAATGTGCACATGGGTTCCAAGGGGACATCCCTCCCCCCCCCCCCCCCAAAAAAAATACTAAGTACATGTAGTAGTCCTAAAGGATTGTTAAAGATGGATTCTAAAAGATGTGTATGTCTTGAATGAAATGAGCAACATACACGTACATCATTATAGTATTTTGCTGTAAAGGATACCTCGTCCCCTGATATTATAATTAGGTGCATTGTAGACGATGTGTTCTGTGTGCTTCATTACACATGGATACAGTCTATCAAGCTTGCACAATTTAAGGCTTTTGGGTTTGCCAATAGAAACTAAAATGGCCAAGTGGTATTTTCGTATGTTATAGCCTACTGAACAACAAAAAATTGAATATTTTTGGCATAAGAAAATATGATGTGGGCAGGGATAATTTTATAGGGCCTTCAGTGACGTGGCACATGTGCATGCGATATTGAACTATTGAACTATTGTACATGTACATGTACTTATTGTACATGCACTCAGTGTACATTGCAGAACAAAAACATGTACTGTACTGCATCGTGCATTCGTACAAAATATGTTTGTACTACTCCTTTTTGTTCAGTACAGTATTTACATTGTACACGTACACAATCCACATACACACACCACCAGTGAATAAATTGAAAAATGGTAAGTATATATGCCGTCTAAAATTGTACCTGTAATTGTTAAACAAATTTTTTCTGGTGGAGTCGAATAAAAGCATACGTTAATCAAGAAGGATATTATGTACATTGCACTTGTACTGTCATTTGAAGAGAGTATTCAAGAGGTTAATTCAAGAGGTTAATTTAATTTACCTGTAATATGCCAGCTGGTATCTCAAAGGTCAAAGGTTATTCGGGATAAAATTGCTGACGTTATATCACGCCATGTTATGCGAACGCCCACTCTGATTGAATTTACACGTGTGCATTGTGTGACCACCTTTTGCGTTCACATGCACGCGTTAGGTCATGTGGGTCATTCGGGATAAAATGTCATGTGCACATGCGCAGTTGAAATACCGAACTCACTGGCTTACTCCGGAATTAGTTTAATGCCTGGATGCACTTCGGTACCTGCATGCAAATTGTAACATTTCACAAAACATGCACTTGAACACAATTGTTTGTAACTTTTGTCATTTATGCAGGGACTTCATTTCAAGATCATAGTGAAGCTTTGTTACAATCTGTGTATGAAGAAATCATCTGAATCGTATGCGAGGGTTCACGGTAAGACTAGTGGATCTTTAGAATTACGTATAAATTTGCAGTATGTACATGCCTATAGACTCTTGTATATTTGACATTACCACAGCACCCCTGCTGCTTACCAATGTCAAGTTTACTCAACAAGGAAACCAATAATTATATTCACCAAGTTTTAAAGAACCTGTAGTGCTTGTGTTTTTCTGTCCACGCATGATCTATATAATACAACAGAAAGAACTTGTTCAGATCTTTCTAATGGTACTATCAAATTCGTGTCACTAGTAACATGTATGTGACACATGAAGTATGTGTATGGAGTGCCATTTGTTCATGTGACAAACAAGTTTCCTATTTGATAAAGTGGGCCAGAAGAGAAAAACAGTTATAATCTTTCTATTTTAGCAGTTACTACTTTTTATTTTTATGCCATATGAAAGAGTAATTTTTTTTATGGAACAAACTTTACACCCATAATTTTACTTTTCAATCAACTCATGAGGGTGAAATCTTTGGTTGTAAATACAACCATTCAGCTGCTTTTTCTGCTTGAGTGGTTTATGCTTGACCGAACAAAGAAAGTACTGGGGAAGATTTATAAGCCAGTAAACAATGTGGTTACTGAAAGGGTTAACATTGTTATCAATTTCCCAGCATCCTTAATCCTGAAACATCAAATTTCAAGTATTATTAAAATGTACATTCTGCTTGTGAATTTTTTCCGTACATATGCAGTTTTTTTTTCTTCAGAATTTTCTTTATTTCAAATGCATTGGAATTAGAATTGATAATTCAATTGACTTTAGTTCATTAATTTATTTTATTGACTGATTCTGAAGATTTTGCAGCCTATTGTAATGTTGGCAAAGGATTATCATGCACACATGTGGAATTTTGCCTTTGTTGGTTCTCTTGCTCAAATGCAGTACAAACAAGACAAAGCCATTAGGTTTCTTTTAGGTCAATGCGATTCACTTTCCCATCATTTAAACAACGGGGAAAAATTGGAGGTAATTGAATCGTGTAAAGTCTTGTACATTCAGTATCAAGAAATCTGTTTCTGAGAACAGTTTGTCCGTTTTATTTGTACAAGACTTTGGACTCCACATGTAGATGTCTTTTCTGAGAAGCACGTAACCACCCCAAGAGAGAGGATACTGAGCAGCAGAACACAGTGTTGCAGATCAATCACAACTTGTGGCTTTGTTCTGGGGATTTTTAGCATATTTGCCATGTGTCTTCTAGCACACCTTGTTTCTTTCATTGACCTGTGGTTTTACTTTCCCTGACCTTTTTGTTTTTGCACATCAGTTTTCCTCTGATTCACCCCTCGAGGGTTAGGGAGACCCTCTTCCTGTTTTTCCATCTGACACCAGGGTTAGGGAGACCCTCTTCCTGTTTTTCCATCTGACATGAACAAGGACATACGTTGTACATGTAATCTAAAAAGGTTGCCAAGGTCATTAGTTCCCTGGATGCAAGTAATTCTACCAGCCTTAATCCCTGTGGGTTGTATTTTACCCTGTTTCTAGGGAGGTATCGGGGCATACTACTATGTATGTAAGTACTGCTGTACCTTGCTTCCTGAAAAGTGAAGTCTTTATACTCTAGGTTCTTCATCAGTCACGAACTCCTTGTCATAGTGAGGACAACATACCTTTTACTACATGTACATGTATGTATCTGCCAGTATGGCTTTCACCATACACTCCTGTACTGATGATCTGCTGTCGATCCCCTTCAGTTGATAAACTCCAAAGGGCATAGATGTCAGGGGTTTGTCACCTGAAGTTCCTTAAACATCTCCAAGGCCTTTGAGAGGGTAATGGTACAAGTGGTATAAGAGCCTGCTGCACAGTCATGTGGTGTGTCTGGCTGAGGACTTTCAGTAATTTCTACCTTCCTGTCTAGCCTGTATGCATGTTGAGGTTAGTCCTGAAGGATCAGTCATCTCCTGTTTCCTCTGTTGATCCTGGTACACTGCAGGGTTCTGTCTTGGGCTCAGTTGCATGGCTCTGCTAACGTGAACTTGGCGAGGAATCTTCTTTAACTGTAGCAGTTACATGTAGCATAGAATGGTTGGCATCTTTCACCAGTTGTTAGCAAGAAACTTTAACTGTATACAGTACATCCCGTAACTTAGGATTTTGCACTTACAGGGTTAGCACAGAATTTCTTTGCTAGCTTGGTGAACACAGAATTTCAGGCTATTGGGACAGAATCTGGCTTTATGGATTCAGTGAATTTGGGCCCTGGATCCTACTCTTTCTGATTTCTATCAACAATCTGCCCGATCTTATATATCTCACATGTACTTGCATGCTGAAGATTCTACTGTTTCCTGCACATTCCCTGGTTCATATACTAGAACCACCTTTTGTGATTCTTTTGTGATGGACGGTGTTAACCTTGCCACCGGTTGACACAAATATGTGCAGATTGAAATTGCCACCTGGCCGGTTGACACAAATACAAGCCAATGTTTGCATTTTCAATCCATTATTGGGGTATTGTGTACGTTATGCTTGGCTGCACAAGCCTCTTGTTTCCGTTTCACTTGGCTGCATAACCCGGCCTGGTGCCCCGGCGCCACCCGGTGGCAAGGGGTTAAATCCACATCACATGTTGCTATATTGTCAGCCTGAGCCTACATGTACATGTACGTGTCATAATTTTCAGAATTCCCCAAGATCAGAATTTCACTGCAATGCCTGGAATGCATGTGAAGCTGTATCCACAGACCCCAGACTTGCCCTGGTCCTCAAGTGGGTAGTACATGTATACATGTGTACATGTATCCACTGATTCTTCAGGTTACTGTGCATGCTTCCAGTAGTGTTGGGCGGTTCCAGAATTTCTGGAGCCGGTTCCGGTTCTCTGAAAAGAACCAGTTCCGAGTCGGAACCGGCTCCCGGAAAATTCATTGAAAAACATAAGCCGTTGAAATTACATGTGAAGTAAACGGTGTCACCTTGTGAGCTCTGTGGATTTCGACGAGCAATACATGTTGTTCCACTGCATATTTGGTTTCAAATGTGTGTTTTTCCTGTAAAACTATGGAGATTGTGTTATTAAAAGCAAACTTAGCGTTTATTACCGTACTATATTTTCTCTTCCTTGCCTATGATCGTATTTACCACAACGACCGCTGACTGTGTAGAATAGAATGATTCACTGCACACGTACACTACACAGCCTTCAATGCACGGGCTGAGCAAGCTTGACTCCTGTGACTTAGTGATACTCAATCTCCGCTCAAGTCCGCTGTACTGTGGGTATACATGTACTTGGAACCGGCTCTGAGTGCTGGACTCGGCTCTGATGGGTACAGGTAGAAAATACCTGGCTCCAAACAAGTCACAGATCTGCCCACACCCTGATTTTGTGTCATTCAATACGTTTTTTATCTATGGTACAGGGCCGGTATCAGGTTCAATGCTCTATAGCCTTGTGACCGCAAAGGGCTGACGTGTATAAGTCTGTGTGGTTTTTATTACATCCCTGCCATTGTTTTGACTAGCCAGAGTGAATGTCCCGGGCCTTCATGTGATTGAATTCATAGTAGTTATGGAGCCGAATCTTGGCTCTGGGCTTTGTGCACAGAGAATGAGTAATTTACTCTGGAACCGATTCTTTTGGAGTTGGAACCGAGCATAGCGGGTACCCGGTTCTTGAAAAGATTGGACTCACAGAGCCGGTTCCCATATTGGGCCCGGGTAGAACCAGGGAACCGCCCAATACTAGCCCCCAGGTCCTTGGGGTGGATTCGCAGTGGTTTTTCACTCCAGACCACATGGCAAGTTGTCTTCAGCCAAAGTGGAATCCCAAGTGTTAGACTCCACATTTGGATTCACCCCCCCCCCCCCCCCCCCTTGCTCTTAACAAGCAAAAAATCTAGGATATATTGGTTAGGGGTTACGTTCACTTAAATATTCTGCACATGCATATGTACATTCACTTCCATCTTTGCATTCTTTTGTTTGCTGGAGATGTTCGAGCTACGTTTTTCCTGTCCCTTTATTGGTGACGGGAAGATGCACGGAGTCCCACCCCTTTTAGGAGAGGACTTTTTGGTCTCCATCTCCGTAGAGAAAGGATTATAGGTGAAGTGCATTAAAAATGACAAGTCAAAATGTGTAAGCCACAAATCTTACTAGAATCAATGAAGGCCTGAAAGCCAATAGTTGTTTACCAAGTTTCTTCAGGAATCTCTCATATATCCTTGTGGTCACTCCCAGCCTCATTAGCAGTAGGACACGCCCATGCTGCATAACTACAAAACACCTCCTGGCTAAAATCACTTGGCCAGACTGGATCAGCTTGAGACAGCTGCCAGGTATGGCTGTGACCTATGCCACATGTGCCAAACAGAACAGTTTTCTTTTTAAAATTGATGGCATTATTCACTCTACAACCCGACATCCTTTGTTGTTCTGTTCTTTCAAGCATGTCCCACTGTTTCCATAAAACAAACAGTTCAGGTCAAATGTAGCAGCACAACTTGTCCTTGTACATTGTAGATGTATCACCTGGGGCATGTAAGATGGTGGCCAATGGGCCCTTGCAGAGGCCTAACAAAATTAACCTTCATCTGCAGGCACCCGATACGACTACCCACCGATACGACTACCCACCGCTGCTTATAAGCGAGGCTTGGGAGTCGAAATGCTATAAGTGTGGTGGTAATATATTACCGTATTATGTAATATACTGTACACGCTGCTAGCAAGGCTTGTAGTCTACATGTAGATTAAAGACCAACTAAAACTGCAATGTTTTTTTGACGTTTTGGACTTATCTGATAGTTTATGCCTCCCAAAAACTAATGTAACAAGTTTCATGATTCTGAAAAAAAAAAAATGTTTTAGAGCCTTTTCCTTCTGAGCCACTTTGACTCGATTCAGAAAAGGCCGAGGTCAACTGCGTGCTGTATCGCGCGAGTGATGACGTATACGTGTAGAAACATATGACGTCACTGTATTATATGACAATGTTTTATGTAGCGTCTGTACGTATTTTGTTGTCTAAGGCTAGTATTGCTGTGCTTTTTGCACATGATTCAGGTGTAACACTACGGTAAACATATTTTAAAGTGTTGACATCTTTGTGAGACACATTTAGAATTGTTTTTGTAGGCTTGTTCTTGCTGAAAAGCTAGTTATGAGTCATACTTTCCTTTGTTTGCAGTCCGCTTTTATTGAGACCTGCGCGGTGAGTTGTGTGTGAGCTGATGCTATACTCTAGTCTGGCGACTTTGCTTATGCAGCCCTCATAAAAACCTGCACCTTCTCAGAACTATACACACAATTTCTGTTATAAGGTACCAGACTCAATCGCATGCAGCCTATTTACGGTACCGTACGTGTACAATGCATGTTGAGTCAAGCGAGCGTGGACAGCAGGGAGACGGCCGGGGCTCTGGCTGCTCGAGCCGGCAACGTCGTCGTGGTCTGGTGCGCGTGAGTCCGAGGCAGGATTGGAATGCTCGGTGCCTTTAGAGTTGGAATGACTCCAGCCTTCAGATGGAATTGTGCCTTCATTGTCAAACCCAGCTGAGTTTTCATATTAACACTATCATCAATACAGTCTTTGGCGAAATGTTCTGCACAAAAACGTGCACATATTTTCGACCATTTGGACAGCCGAAAATCAGATTTTGTATTGTCTACAAAGCGGACCCACTGTCGCCTTTGAACTCCATTCAGCACTGGGAATTGCAGGAAGGTTAGGTCAAGGTTTTTGTTGCTGTTCCTCGTGCAACCCCCAACTACACACGATAGAGGCATAATGATTATCTCAGAACCAATGCTCATACTGAAATAATATCAAAATTAGACAAAATAGACGGGAAAACGGAGGAGTTATGTCGACCAAAACTCTTCCAGTAGCATCAACTCCACGTATACATGCATAGTGTTTGGCTGTAGCATCAACCGACTCTACACGTGTACGTCACGGGATCACGTACAAGACATTTACATACATAATGAACTTTCGCGAAACGGGATAAATGGTTTAGAATAACAACCCTTCTTTTTAATTAATAAATCCCTCTCGTCTGCAAACTAATCTCCATCAGTTAAAAGAGTATTTAAACTGTTGGAAAAAAAAATTGGCTTTTTAGTTTCTCTTTAATACCGAATTACCAATACTGCGTGACTGGTTGTGCCTTATAAATCAGAGCCCGCGCCCGCTGGTCCTGGAGGGAACAGACAAACGAATTTGACGCTTCACTTGCAGGTTGCTGGACACGGACTGTCGTGTGGCAGGGCTGCTGCCCCGATTGTTCTTGCCCGACTGGTTTATTGCATAACTACTAGACATATTCACTACAGCTGGCTCCACTTACACAGACCCGAGAGCCCACAATCAAACTGATGAATACCTTGATTTAGAATGAATAACGTGTGTTCACTACAAAGTTTACTCTAAACCGTGTTTAACCAAATTTGTCAACAACAAAAATACGAAAAAACAAAACAAACAGTTGGGTTCGAACTTGGTGTATCTGATCCAAGATCAAATGCTCTACCATGCAGCGACCTGAACAGCTCGGCCAAATCGGTATAATTTTTTATTATTTTAACACCTTACTAAGTAGCGTGTAATATATTTATTACTGCCACGATTATAGGGTGGCATTTCGATGCCCAAGCCTCGCTTATAAGCAGCGGTGGGTTGTATCGGGTGCTGCAGGTGACGCAGGTCATGGAGGAAGGAAAACAGACACAGGTGCAGACTTATTTTCTATAAAGATACAAAATCTTTCTCAAAGCCTGTTCTAGTTGTGGCAACAATGGTTTCTCCAAGGATCAACCCCTCATGTATGTTTTGTAGATGCTTCCCTCTCATATCAGCCTGCCATATATCAACCAGGCTCAAAGGTCATGTACCATACAGCAATTATATGGATCCACATAGGAAAGCTTGTACAGTGTCCTCAGAGTAGCAGGTGTTACAGCATTCAGCCATAAACCTCCCTGCAGAAAGTCTGCAACATCCGACTTTGATTTTCGGTATACACATGTCAAATCATTAAACCACATCAGATCTGGTCAAAGTACTAGTGTGTACTTTCAGCCATACATGCAGAGCCTCCCTCCCTCTACATGTAAAGGGCTTCAAGGACAGACCTTTACCACAGAGGAAGCTAACATGGCGGGTAGGCTACAGGGCTCTCTGGATAAGCAAATGAATTGTCCCCTGCTGGGAAAATATGTATAGGCCTTTTCACACTAGAGTATCCATCCCCGGGACGAACTCGCCCCGGGGTGACGCGAAATTTTTCACCCCCCGAGTTCAACCCCGCGTCGATTCTCACTTGCTTTTCTCAAACCTATACATGTACTTATCTCGCTCCGGGGATCGGCACAGTCGTTTCTTTTTCTCACTTGAACACGGTGGTCATCAGGGCGAACGTTTATCGAGTGGTGCGCATTCGTAGTTTACGCATTACCCAGATGTGTCTTCCGACGGTCATGGCTGCATTGGGGCATGGCTGCACAACTGGCTGATATTATCGCTGGTTGAGAGAGTGTACAGTATTCGGTGGCCAAAGAAAGTTTCACGAAAGAATTTGTGCATGTGGTTTTTACACGTTAGCAAAGAACGCACATACCGGGTCCCCTGCCGCGCCACGCACCAGCGCAATTAAAAGCATACATGTAGTACACATGTACATTGTATGTGTAGTATGTAAACATGATGCGTGCAATTCTGTTATGTTGTGCTGATAACGCGTGTTTTTGGTGACCTTTGTGCTGTTGCTCACCCTGGGACGAACTCACTCCTGCACCATTTCTCACTACCATTCTCACCTCGGGGAAAGTGTCTCGCCCCGGGGATAAGATTTTCAACCCTGGTCCAGAGCAGGGTTGAACTCACCCTGGGGATGAGCAATCTCAGGGGTTGGCGCGGGGGGGGTGGAAATTTCAAGTGTGAATCAGGGCTTATTTTCACCCCCACGTCACCCCAGGGCCACCCCCGAGATTTGCTCTAGTGGGAAAAGGCCTTATTAGTTGTAGCTTAATAGATTTAAGTATTCATTAGTAGAACCTTCATACAAAGATGTACATGACTTTGTGGGGGAGTCTAACACTATACTGCACAATACTGTTCACTATACATGGTGGTGGGATAAGGTCAACATACGTGAGCAAGTTTGGAGGCTTTTGCTCAGGAGTGAAATAAATTTCATATATATATTAGAAGGTTTTGTTGTTGAGGAGTTGGGTTCTTATTAATTTTACACTTTGGATCAGTTGCTTCCTTTAGCCTTTTCTACAGATTATCCTCACAACAAGTGCTCCTCTGTTTTTATTAGTGCAGGGACTCAAAAACCGAATTTCCGGTTATTCGAATTGGCTTCCTCGAACCGGTTTGGTATTTTGAAACCGAATATTCGAAACCAAAAATATAAAAATGGGAAGCTTCCTTTTTCACGATATCTGCGAAAAAAAAAAAAAGTTGTTCATTTTGAAATTCTCATTTTAATTGATTCCAGAAAATCATTTGTCAGTCTATTTGAACTTTTCCTAAACAGCTCAGGAGGTTATTGTTCCACTTAATTCGGCATCAATTACTTGTCAGTGTCCAGACGGTAACCGCAAGACTCCGGCTTCATCAAAGAACAATGACGCCATGCCGAAACCGTTTGTGTTTGGCGAACTTGGGGGCTATGAGACCGCAACTGTTGGACTCTAATAAGGGGACTGCATGTATTACTTGCATCAAAGTTAAATAACCAGAAACTCTTCGAAACTCTTCCTGCGTGTTTTCAATTATTAAGTTACTCCTCTTGGCAGATTTGCATCATGAAAGCGGACAAATCAACATTGTTATATAAAATTGCTGTAAATACGTGTACATGATTTATTTATAGTTTTTGTACCAATAAGAACCGTTCTACTAATCTTGCGATATAACTGACATCCCCCCGTAAAAAAGTTGTTGCCGATCATTTTAAGCAGTTCGCGTAGATTTTATTAGAAAATTGTGTGGCTTTCGGTGATGTTCAATAACTTCAATTGCATGTATTTTGGGTTTTTTATTACAAGAAATAGAATAGACACCACAACTGCATTTCCCCTGACTTCATTATTTCTCTCAGTAATCCCACTGACTTCATTATTTTGCCCTTTCCCCAAGTTGCTTAAAATAATCTCTCTGCTGGGGAGAAATAATCTCTCTGCTGGGGAGAACGCCACGATCCTTTTGTAGAGCCTGTCAATCAAAAGCTATTCTAATTCGCAGTCATCAAAGCCATGCCCTCTCCATAACAGCTGGGCCGGTTTCCTTTGATGTACATGTACATTGTATTAAGCTTTTCAAGAGCAAGACATCAGGGCTATTATTGGTTGTTCAGTAACGACGATTGTCTTTCAAAGGGCTCTGATTGGCGGACTTCTGACTGGGCGGGGAATTACTAGCCGCGGACAAAATCAAAGGGTGGGAGGGGGGGGTGGGTGACACTGCTTGTCTGGATTCAAGAACAAGACATCGGGGCTATTATTGGTTGTTCAATAACGACGATTGTCTTTCAAAGGGCTCTGATTTGCAGACTTCTTCTCACTGGGCAGCGAATTACTAGCCGTGGACAAAATCACAGGGTGGGAAATTGGGTAGAGGAAAAGCAAAGTCAGATGATGAATGGTTTAATGTGGGTGCGCCCGTTAAATTGTTGATGATTGGTCGAGGCAGTAGGGATACTGTGGAGATTTCGAACCATGAAAATCTTGCGGTCATCTGACGGGCTGAAGCAATGCCTGGGAATTGGAAATACGTAAGTGAGGAAAGGAAGTGAAATTTCAAGTGCACGTTTTTAAATAGCCTTGCATCGCGGCCTCGCTGAAGATGGAAGTTTAGAATTTTCTCTCTATCCTGTAATGAAATAAGACAGACAAGACCTGGATTAATAAATACGTTATTTTGTTGTGATCGTTGCGGGAAAGCCTGGAGTGAACTTGAAAGGTACAGCACAGCAGGGGGTAGCAAATTGTTACATTGTAATTGCTCCATGTACAGTGTACTGGCAGGCGCGCGGCGAGATTTTGTATTTTGCAAACCGATTGAGGAATTCGAAGGATCGATTATTATATTTTTTAAATTCGGTTATTCGGTTTTGGAAACCTCTGATTTGTCCCTGCACTAGTTTTTATACCTACATTGTACATGTACATGTAAATTACCTTGGTTCCCCTGTTAAGTTGTTTGATTGAGAGTCTTGAGTCCCTGTACTGCCATACACTCCAGCAATCACAAGGTTTGGAACTACATGTAAGAGCTTCGCAAGTACATGTACATGTACCATTTTTTCACATGTGACATCTTTGAGGAACTTAATTGCTGATGCATTCCTTCTTCTACAAAAGTCGTCAAATATGTTCTGTTCTTCAGGATCTGTGATTTTCCCCTCCAATTATTTTGTTTCGCACTACCGGTATCAAGAGTGACTTTTACATGTCGATTGAAGATGGGTGCATTGTATTAAAATATTCTTTAGGCTTATGGAACAGCCTTAAAATAGACCATCGCATGCTGGGTCATAAAGGTTCATAACCACATATTTTTAATTGTTGAATTGTATTAAAAATAGGCTTATGGCATAGCCCTATAATTCAAGTTAAAAATAAACATTAAGAAGTTATCATGGTTTAGCCTAAGGTTGTCCATTGTGTGTGTGTGGTAGGGGTGGGTGATGGGTGGTTGTTGTTTTGTAAAAAAACAAAAAAAGACAAAACATTGCCAGAGGAGAACCACCTCTGCCCCCACCCCTACACCCACTGGATCTGCCTTAACTGCAATTTGTAAATGAAACTTTAGGAAATTCAAAAAGTTTGAACTTGAAATCCAAGCACAGAGACATTTAGTAATTCCTGAAGAACTTTTTTCACACAGTAGAATCTTTTTCAAATTGAACAAAGAAACTGGCAGGAGTGGGATTCGAACCTTCGACCTCCGGGTTACCGTGCCGGCGCTCTACCAACTGAGCTATCTTGCCCTATGTTGGCAGTCTCCCAAATTGTCAGTATCTTTGTTCGGGTGGGCGCTAGTCAGAACTCATAAACCCAGAATGCTGTATAGCCAGGGATCACACCCAATTTTATGATACAACCTGGGAATCGACATTGTGGGAATCACTCAATGAGGATACAACTTTTTAACTTATAATTCGTCAAACAATCCACAAGGGAAACTGACTAGGTAAATTTACCTAGTCAGTTTCCCTTGTGGATTGTTTGACGAACAGTAGAATCTTGTTATTCTTTGTCTGAAAAAAGCCCATGTAACCGTACAATTTATGCACTACTTATTTTATTGGTCAACCTTTGTTGTACAGCTTGCAGCAAATCTTCCAATTGGCTCATTGGCTGAACAGTACACATGTAATACTGACATCAGTACGGTAGCTTCATCAAACTGCAGATTGGCCTGCATACGTGTAGATGTCACAGTGCCCATGGCAAACCAGAAACTAATTATGGCAGAACATTTGTCATGTACTTTAACTTGACAGGACTTGACAACCCTTTGTGCCTGGCTGTAATTGATGGCGGCTGCTATGCCAAGAATGGGCTGTGCAGCCAAGTGTAAATGCAAACAATACAATGTAGGCACCACACTTAATACGGTGGCCCTGTTTATCGCACTCGGAGCCCCCTTTCATGTGAATGAAAGCTTGTTTGAAAAAGCTCCATCTATTCATTACGCTCCAATTCAAGAACAATATAGTTGAATAAAGAATGGATTGTGTGTGAGCAGGAATGCGGCTATTCAAGTCAACTGGCCCAGATGTCTATGGCAGTTGTCCGGTTACAAGGTGTTAAGCATGCATTGAAGTATACATACATGTATAACTGCCGTTGCATCCTTCGGCCTGGAAGACACCAAATTGCTTGTTACGTGTAGTACATTTGTTGAGCGCATTTGTGTCCAATTTCACCCCCTTGAAATTATTTTGTTTTCTCTTTTTGTTTTTCCTAGGTGTCTGAGAATCTCAAACGCTGTCACCAAAGAAAGGGCAGTCTGTGCAGGAAGACCCTCGCTCACTATGAGTGGGGGTGATGCTATGCTTAGTTGTCACCTGTGTGGATACTTGGCATCATCACCGGTCTACCTTGCCCAACACCAGAAGCGGCATGGTCTAGAGTACGAGGGCCCTTGGCGAGCTTGTGATCATTGTGACTTTGCGACAAGGTCTGTGCAGGATTTCCGGGCACATGCAAAACAGCATACCCGCGAACTTCCCCACGATTTCAGGTGTACGGATTGTGGAAGGAGTTACCAGACATTTAAGAACCTTGAAAGGCATTGCATTCAGGTCCACAGAAAGGATATTGTGACCAACATGGAGGAAGGACAGCAGACAGGAAGTGATGAATCCACTGGAAATACATTTCAGTGTAGTGAGTGCGAATTCACTTGCAAAAGCCACGGCAGCATGTGGTATCACCAAAAGAAGATGCACCCAACAGAAGAAGACAAACAAAAAGAATGGCACTGTTGTCAGATCTGTGGCCTGACGTTCGTTTACAAACAGAGATATTATGCCCACATGGAACAGTACCATTCCCTCTCCATGGATGAAACAGCTGATAGTGGTGAGCTGCCATTAGATGAATCCTCCCCACCCCATGAAGGAAGCCCATCTCCAACTATGGAGAAACACGATTTAAGACCAGGCCAACTTATCATCAAGTCAGAGGCATTATCAGACGGGGATCCGGAAGGTGATTTAGAGCAAGACGAAGGTAATTGGGTGGATCATGAAGATCCTAATGAAAATATGATGCTGTCCCATGGCGAGACTGGTACAACAAGCAGGCCAAGTAGTGAAGGGGATATTGACATTGAAAATGGGAATTCTGCAAACGGCAATCTAGACATTCAGGATGAAGACCCACCAAGCTTGAGGCAAATGCTGGAGAGAGGTCCTAGTCCAGGCAGGAGTGCTGGTAATGATGGTTCCATTGAGCATAGACCAGGGGGTGCAGGATTCCCCTGTGATGACTGTGACTTTGTTGCAGCCTCTTCAAGTGGGCTATGGTATCATCGTCGTAAAGTACACGAGCCAAACAAAATGGCCACGTGCCCACACTGCGATTACACTGCAGTTAGTAGTCGAGATGTCCAAAAGCACCTCCGAAAACATACAAATGAACGACCCTTTGACTGTAAGTACTGCGAAAGAAATTTCACTCAGAAAAACCATCTCTTCAATCACATTATCACAATCCATAAAGGGGAAAAGCTGCCCACAGAAATTTCTGAAGCTAGTGCAAGCAATTCAAGAGTGGGTACCCTCCAGTCTCAAAGCCATGACAGTAACAGGCCTTTTACATGTAATCAGTGTGGTAGAGCCTTTGCTAGAAGAAATTTGCTGCAATTGCACAAGATGACCCATGGTATGGTTCACGATCAGAAAGAGGGTGATGGTGATGAACAGGATTTAGAGGAAGGCACCGAAGCCATGAGTGTTGACCCACAGGTTCCTGGTCCCAGTGGCACACAAGTGCAAGTTATTCATGAACAATGCCAGTGTACCATTTGCCAGAAATCTGGGCCTAACATGGTCGGATATAATTACCTAAAGCAAAGTCTTGCCCCAAGTGGGAAAAAGCGGTTTGAGTGCACTTTGTGTCGGAAAATATTCTCAGCCCTATGCAAATGCTTGGCCCACATCAAACTTTTGCACGCAAATGCCAGTGGAAATCCCTACAAATGCAGGAATTGTGGAAAATGTTTCCTGGCAGTAACGTCTCTTTGCGGTCATATGAGAGCCCATCGTGAACGCAAAAAGTTCAGCTTTCAGTGTGGCGTCTGCGACAAAGTTTTCCAGATTGGTGAAGCTCTTAAAAGGCATGTTGTTGCCTTTCATAGCAAGGCTATCTCCAAAGAAGCACTTGCAGCTGCAGCAAAACAAAGTTCAAGGCTTAAACTGAAAATCCGATTGCCCAAACTCGCAGACAAGTTGCCAGATAGATTAGAAAGAGCGGGAGAGAAAGGAGCACAAAAGAAAGAACTATCAATAGGAGGCAAGAAGCGTGCGCTGCCTAAAACAATGACTTGCAACAAGTGTGGGCAGAGCTTTACTCAAGGTAACTCATATGTTCGGCACATGTGTAAGCACTTAAACATTGTTCCGTATGACTGTAAGAAGTGTGGGAAGTTATTTTCCTCTCAAGCTGTCCTTAAGGCCCACATGCAGCACCACAATAATGCCCAGGTGTACCAGTGTATCAGGTGCACTTTCAGAGCCAAATATCTTACTCAGCTGTATACACATATGGAAAAGCACTTTGGAAAAGGTGTTCATGGTTGCGTGTATTGCACTACAAGGTTCACTAAGAAGTCGAACATTAAAAAGCACATCCTAACCAAACATCGTGGAAAGCGGTTGGCCTTTGAAGACTATACCGCAACAGTACAAGCAGACGATGAAGATTTAGTTGATGAAGAAGAGCAGAGAGAGGAGGTTAATGTACATGTAGCTCCCAATGAGCTGGAAGTAGATGTCGGTCCTCAACCACACCCAGTCAATGTGTATCCCGCTCCGGCTGCAGTAAGTCCAAGTAGACAGAGTTCTGGCAAACAGCCAGTTGCTGGTAACGTGCGGGTGGAAATCTCGCAGCCCGATAGCAGTCAGATCGCTGAAGACCGTCCCCCAAGTACGCTGAGCTCCGAGGGCTCGGTGCACACAAGTGTATCAGCCACACCCAATCAAGGGAAGAACATTACACATCAACCCAAGGAGGCCAAGCTGTCAACTATGCCTTCTCCAGCTTCAAAAAAAGACACTGCCACCGATCAGAAGTGCTCGGATTGCTTGTCCAAAACCTCTAGCAATCTCAAATGCAGCCATTGTGGAATACTTTTCTTAGATATGGTCATGCATACCATTCACATGGGATGGCATGGGCGTAATGATCCATTTGAATGTCATACTTGTGGGCGTAACTGTGGAGATAAGTATGGATTCATTACCCACATATTTAGGGAACCTCACAATTGATCCCATTGAGGACAAAATCTGATGGACAATCTTATGGTAAAATAATAATGAGTGTTTTTCTTTTTAAACTGACTGTTGTGTAACTTTTTGTTCCTGCCTTGTAAAAATGTTTTTTTTTTTTTTTTATTAATATATTTTAGATTAATTTCTGTAAAATGGTCGGTCATTATGATGATTTGTATACATCTACTTTGTGCTGTGAGTTGACAATACACTGCGGACAAAGCAAGTGCAAGTAATTATGATGCATACTACATTTGTGTACATGTACATGTATATTCTGTCTGTATGGTATGATCTTTGCAAATATCACGTGCCGTAATAGGTAGCGATAAAAACCTTGATGCTTTATCAATATTGCGCACCAATTATACGTTAAATCAAAATGTTGTCACTGCAAAATACAGCACAAATTCTCCTAAAATTTCTCAGTGCAGTAGTCATGTTTGCAAATGATAGAACCAAATTTGATAATGCTTTTTCTTGGCTAGCAGTATAGTTGCTGTTATTGTTAGCTATTCTAGTTGTAGACTATTTACACATGTGCACCGAAGTTAATCAATAATGCACTTTTCAACATTTGTAATTAGAGAACAATTTGCATGAATTACCTTTTAAGTACTGTAAAGAATTCCACATAGAAAATTGGCCTTGAACATTTAGTGAAGCACAGTGTGCATATTATGTATATTTTTGAGTGAGACTGCAGTTTGTTGTGTTTTTATTTATAGGAATCGGACAATCTTTCATTTTGGCTGTATAATTTTCTGAGGACATTGTCAAATTCCCGATTCGTTTTTGCCCAACATTTGCACGAAATGAAAAACTGTTGTAAGCAGCTAACATTTGTGCCCATGTTTTCGTTTCGTAATATTGAAAAGTAATGTGTAAACAGTAATTTGTGCTTGAAGCCTTCTCGCATTACCCAAGTTACTAATGCAAAGGTAATACACAGTATTGAGAATGCAGTGACTAGAGCTTCTTTACATCTCATTTGGCCAGTGCAATGCTGGTGCAGTATTTAGTGCAAGTACTGAACTCCAGTTTGACCGTTATACAGGAAAAAAAAGCACCCCAAATAATAAGAAGGGAAAAAATGTATAGATACTGTACATAATTTGGCATTTAATATTGTTCATCATTTTTCTCGCCCAGTTCTGCACGTTGTTTTTATACTTTTCACCAAGAAAATAATGCTGAATTGTCAAGTTCAAAATTTTGTTTTAAACATGTCCACCATATTTAAACATTTTGTTAAAACGTGGCTTCATAACGATATTGCGGTTTGTTACGGTCCATGGTAGAGCCAGGTGGGGCCACAGGTTTCATGATTGCCACAGCCATGCAAATTTTGGGATACATGTACGTGTAAACTGAAATCATTGGGTCTCGGGGCTATCTGCACGTTTGTTGCATAAAATGTACTAGTATATATGTACTTGCAAAGTACAATAGACCTTTCTTTCAGTACCTCATCAGTTCTAGTTCTGCTGCAGTGGTACGGGACTCAAACAATGATACGGATTTGTTTATATTTTGTGTAAACCGTAGCAACTACATGTACATGTGTACATGCTCCTGCATTACCTGTGTAGCATATCCATGGGGGCTGTGGGAGAGGGGGAGGAATTGCAATATTTTCTGAAAAAGCGGTCCCAACTTTTCACTGGTAAAAATATCATTGGAAGTGAGAGGGTGAAGTAATACCAATGTAAGTTTTTTGGTTTTTTTAATAGAAATGTAAAATGTCTCCAGGGAGCAAGTTTCAACCCCATCCTCAATCCCCCCCCCCCCCCCATGCTTCTAATATCAATTTGTTTTAACCTTGAGGATTCAACTTTTTAAGTTATCATCAGAGATGTAGCTAGATATTGGAGTCAAGTCATTTATAGCAATGACTAAATCGAGTTGATGGGCTACAATTAAAGATATATTGTCTGTGCTTTTCTAAACATTTGTTTTTCCCGTCTAAATATTTTCCTGTTTTATGTTAACGAAAAAACCCTTATTCTAGGTTTTTATTTTCATGCACACGAAGATGAGCCGATTTTATTGTGGGGTTGCAAATAATTCAAGTTGTAAAGTAATTACTCAATAACTGTGGTTGGATTTGTCTTAACCCCTTGAGTACGGCTATTTACAGGAGGCGCCGGGGTGTCGCGTCGGCTTTTCCAGCCAAGCGAAATGGACACAATGTGCTTGTACAGTCAAGCGTAACAATACACAACAATCCAACAATGGATTGAAACTGCACAAATTTGGCGTAATCTGTACGCAAGGGGTTAAAAGTGATAACTTTTGCATTGCTAGAAGCTAGTAAATTAAACAACAAAAACAGACAAACTTCATTTTTCGAGGTGGAACTTGAAAAGAGCACGGACAGTACATCTTTAAGGTCAAGTAAAGTGAATTTAAATAATACTGTTACAAATCGAATGGTCAAGTTAATATCGTACTTGTTTCAATTGAAAGATTTAATTGTTTTGGTTTTAACACTATAAGGAATTATTAAGGGGATTACAAGTGAATCTTGTCTTTGTAAATGAAGTGTTAAGATTGTGAGTTTTTTGTATGTGGGAAAAAGGACAAAATAAATCTAGGTAAAATTTGTCACTTGAATAGTTTTCTCTGTACTGACGTGTAGTTTTTTTTACAATATTTTCAATGGGTGTCAACTTTTTAGGCAAAATGCATATAAAAAATACACCTACCGCCCCCCCTTCCCCTTTCCACCGCCCCCCTTCCCCTTCCCCCCCCCCCCCCTTGCGAAACATTCCTGTACCCGCCTAGGCTTGTCACTGGTGGTTACTGGTTAGCCACAAAATGAGCTGCATTGGAAATGGGTGGCGGAATGGGGCGGAATGGGGGGGGGGGGGGGGGGTGTGGGTGAAGGGCATCAGCAGGCCAGTGCTGCTTCCGCTTCCCCCCCCTCCCCAACACACTTTTAAAAGTGTTCCGTTGCACCTGCTTGGAAAAGCAATGCAAAAACATTGAAATGATTCTCTGAATCGGGGCAGATCCAGCTTTTCATTTAATGAGGGGTTGTTACGTCAATCAATGCAATGTTTGGAACCAGAAGACATTCTAAACTTAATGTGTTTGGAACCATTGCCGCGGCAACTGACGTCAGACTTCGGTACTCTATACTGGTACATGTACATTGTACAGTGTATGGACCAGCAGTATCAGGGGGGGGGGGGGAAATCCCCTAGGTTTCAAAATTTGGTGGGTGAAATGGTACAACCCCTCCCTAAATGAAAGGCTAAATCCGCCCCTGGGTATACCCACTAGTAGCAAGGATATGGTTTTGCATTGCTTATCACAACTTTGCTCAGCAGCCCAAGAGGATGGGGGGGGGGGGGGTTTGCAACCCCCCCTCTAGATCCGCCCCTGTGAATTAAGAATTTAAACCAATAATTCACAGGAGTGACAGCAGTAAACCTGCTATAGACTGCTGGAAATTAATTTATTGGGATCAAATGACACCATGTAAACCCTAACCCTGCTAAATCCAACAATTTTAATATGATTTTGCATGCTTAGCCTGTTTGCAATAATTTGACCAGCAGAGGGCGCTATTCTATATCACGGAACGTACGGTGTGCGGATGCATGACGCATGCAGCCATTTTACACAGTATCCTAGGCAGCAGCAACGCGACGATGAAACTGAAAGGCTTGCAATTTTAGACCGTGATTTCGCTTGAAGTTCTTCATTTCCCGGT
Source organism: Hippasteria phrygiana (assembly GCA_037893225.1). NCBI lineage: Eukaryota > Metazoa > Echinodermata > Asteroidea > Valvatida > Goniasteridae > Hippasteria > Hippasteria phrygiana. Next base: position 2,171,901 of record JAZGUH010000432.1, read on the forward strand.
ATTATTGAATCAAGACATCAGTAAAGTAAGCGTGAGTCTGTAGATGATATTCAGCTCGACTGCCTGAAAATGACGGTCAGTGTAGAGGGCGAAAAGCGACGAAATTGTCCAAAGACGTGCTGCATGATGATGAAATTTAACGCTTTACAGTCACTTCGCCCAAAAACCACATCGCCCTCAACCACTTCGCCCTCAACCACTTCGCCCAAACGCCACTTCGCCCAAACGCCACTTCGCCCAATTACCCCTTCGCCCAAACGCCACTTCGCCCAAATGCCGCTTCGCCCAAAAACCACTTCGCCCAAAATCCACTTCGCCCAAAAACCACTTCGCCCAAAAACCACTTCGCCCATGCCCGATCCGTATGCCCTTTTTTCATTTCATTAGTTTGTTACATAAATTGTACATCATCCCTCATATCAGTTAAGATGTTAGAATATAAATGTTTGTAAAAAATTACGTTATATATTTTACGAATTTTTTATAAAAACCTCCGGAATACCGTACCAGCGCTCTATACTACCAACTAATAAGCTATCTTGCCCTATGTTGGCGGTCTCCCAAATTGTCAGTATCTTTGTTTGGGTTGGGCGCTAGTCAGAAGTCATAAAATCGTAATAATTTGAATGACCACTTGATAAAAATAATTGACCTATCGCGGTGGAATCGCGTCAACGCAGCTTATGAATTATTGTCCAATCACATCAATTAAAATTCCACGTGGAACGCACAAAATCTGAGACAAACAAAAATTACCACACAAAAATCCCATAGGGTTGTCTAAGGGGCGTGGTTAACTCGTAAACGGCGACAGGTCAATTGCCTATAAACTAATAAGAAAAGAAAAGCATGGTCACAAAAAGGATGTCACAACGCAAATAAAGTTTTGAATGCACCATCAAAACGAAATAGAAAACGAAAACGAACACATTGGGAACAAAATCTTGGGTGCTTAAAAATTGGGCGAAGTGGTTTTTGGGCGAAGTGGTTTTTGGGCGAAGTGGTTTTGGGGCGAAGTGGTTTTTGGGCGAAGTAGTAATTGGGCGAAGTGGTTTTTGGGCGAAGTGGCGTTTGGGCGAAGTAGTAATTGGGCGAAGTGGCGTTTGGGCGAAGTGGTTGAGGGCGAAGTGGTTGAGGGCGATGTGGTTTTTGGGCGAAGTGACCGACAACCAATTTAACCCCTTGCGTTACGGATGCCGCAAATATGCGCAAAAAAAACAGTGCCACCAGGCCGGATGGCTGGATGACACAATTGGCCGCTGTTTGTGCAGTCAATCCATTGTTGGATTTTTGTGTATAGGTTACGCTTGACTGCACAAACACATTGTACTTGTAGCGGTTCGCTTGGCTGCCAGAGCCTCCGTGGCACCCGGCCCGATGTCTCCCGTAAAATACCGTACTCAAGGGGTTAAGACTGCTGCAGTTTGGCATGTTGTTACAGAACTGGGATGGAAAACAGTAAACACACTAGTCCCAGTACTAACTAGGACCTCACTTATCGCTTTTTTAACATCTGGACATGATCTGGCGATAGTAAGGTCCTAGCGAATCGTGTACGAAAAAACGGCGCAACTAAAAAAACCGAAAATGTAAGGCCCGAAATTATGGTAAAGAGAATACAAATGAGAAAGAAAGTTACCCCTGATAGATCTATACATTCATGGCATTCCCTAAAAGGCCGCTTAAATTGCTCAGAAAAGCCGGTAATTTGACCAAAAAAAGTGAAAAATGTTCCGACAATCTTACCGCTGACATCAATTTCTTGGTTAAGCCGATTTCGGATCGACTAGATGTACGGAGGGCGCGTGTTACATCACAGTCGCGATCGAATGCAAACAAGTCACGCTTTATCCACGACTGTTTCATGGTATGATATGTGCGTGCGCAAGACAGTATGGACTTATTATCACGACATAGGACGTATCTTTATCGGAAAGATTTTACTTTAATACCCCCCCACCAAAATCGGTCAAGAACAGCAAAATCTTGGAAAATAAGCAACCCTCCTTGACAACAACTGTCTAAACATGTGGCACAACTTGTTATTTCAAGATTTATGTCGGCAAAATCTGTAAAAAATGAGGAAGAAATCAACATGTATGTGAACACTTTGAGTGACTTTACATGGTGCCAAGAACTTCTAACACAGAAAACACAAACTTTCTTTCCCTATATTGCACTAAAATGTCCCAACAAATTCTCAAAATTAAAGGTTGTGCCAAGTGTTGATTATGAACACAAATGGATGGTTATTTTCCAAGATTTGCTGTTCCTAATTACCGATTTTGGTGGGGGTATTAAAGTAAAATCTTTCCTCTTTATCACTCTGGCTTCAGAGAGTAGGAGCTGTGGAAACCATAGCAAGAAACTACATGTTCCAACCCGCAGCAGCATTCATAAGTTCTTGATTTTCCCACGTACAATTCGCGACTGGAACAAAATCTCTGAGGCCGTAGTTTCATCACTAAGCCTAGACGTCTCAAGCAGCAGACCTACACATAACTTCTAGCCTTCAAATTTCTTCCTGTCATGCGCGCGTGAGCTCTCAAACCAAGTTGGCGTGATGTTACCAACCAAGCCGACTAAACTGTGGAGATGGAGATGGAATTTACACTTCACTCCGACTTCGTCATGTCCGTCTCTGAGCTCAGACTGAGTGTCGTGATCATACAATGAGTGATCAATAATGTTGGGCGCGATCTCCCTATACAAGTATCATAATTATGCGCAAGCATCGGTCGATCGATCGCACATATTAAACAGGACAAGAGTTTCCGCCGTATGCGACCGATTGCGCATACTTGCAAAATTGCAGAATACCCCACCACAGTCTATAAATCCATCTCAGAAAGATTTTACCCACAGCAACATTGTGGAAAATAACCAACATTGGGCAACAGTGTACTCTTTACTAGTCTGGGGTGGGGTAGTGCTGGGGGTAGGTTGTGGGGAAACAGTACTAGTCTAAGTAGGCCCTACATGTACATGCAGAGCTAATCTGGGTACTCAAAACATCTTTGGATCTCGTTGATGAGGTCAGGTGCGGCGGAACACTTTTGAAAGTGGGGGCCAAAGCAGTGCTGGTGCCGGTCAGCTGCTGCCAAAAGTGGGGGGGGGGGGGGGGGGGGGCATTTCCCCCCTGGCCCCCTCTTTTCCGCCGTCAGGGTATGAGGTGCAATAACTTTGGAAGTTTGTAGTGTTGCATTCAGTTTGTTGTTTGTGTTGTTAGTGTTTTTAAAAATGTAATGCGACTCTACTTAGTAAAGTTAAACATTGTGCTTAATTTATTTTATTCTTAAATGGAAATAAATTCAGTAAGAGATCTAGCAGATAAATATGCATACATACCAGAATGAACGGCAGGACAGAAAAGCACAACTTCACAAGATAATAAAAAAAGAACCCAAATTAAACCATTTCAGATTATTTTGTGAAGGCTGATGACCGGTGAAGAGCTATTTCTAGTATTCTTTTTGGTGTTTTTTTTGTCAATGCAGATACAACAGTAATTATCTTCAAATGTGAGTTTCCCGCATCGAGTCTTTAGGCGTCATCATCAAAATGGCCAGATACCCAGCTGGGGGTCAGTTGCCCCCTATACATTGGGATGACAGGGACAGTCCAAACCACCCTCGTCAAGCCACTAACAGGCAAACTTACTTCAGTAGTCACGGGTCCCCTCAGCTTGATGAAAGCCCTCATCATGCTGCCCTCGTATCCAGAGCAATTCTTCTGGAGCAGGATTTTACAAACAACTCGTACCAAGCCCACCCGGGAGGGGTGTTGCAAGACTACATTCATACTCTTACAATGTCAATCAAGAAAATCAGCAAGGATATCGAGGTGAGCCAGTTTCTTTGTGTACTGCACCTTACCAGTCTAGAAGTTCTACTCATGGGCAATTGACCTATCGCCGTTTACGAGTTAACCACGCCCCTTAGACAACCCTATGGGAATTTTGTGTGGTAATTTTTGTTTGTCTCAGATTTTGCGCGTTCCATAATTGATGTGATTGGAAAATAATTCACAAGCTGCGTTGACGTGATTCGACCGTGATAGGTCAATTCCACAGCAATAAGGACAAAACTCACAAAATTCAAGCACTTCGATAATTTTTTTTAAGTTTGGATTGCATGCTGCATAGGAGCAGTTTCACAGCAATAGGGACAAAACTGATAAAATACAAAACTTTGATATGCTTTCTTTATGTTTGGATTGCATTCTGTATATATTGTGGACAACAAATCTCTATGTTTTACTAAATTAGCTCTCAGAATTTTGTAAAATATTTTTGAACAAAGGAGGACTTTTTGTGTGATTTCTCCAAACGTTAGTGATGTCACCTATAAGTACCGACTTGATGCAAGTCCTGCCTAGATTGCTAATTGATTTGAATTAATGTTCATTTAAATGTTCAGCTGTGACCGATATGTGTTTAAAAAGAGTCAGGACAGGTACTTTTAAGTGAGTTCAACCTGTTTGGAAGACAATCGATGTTGACGGCACCCTGTTCTTTTTTGGTAATGTTACTGATAACCTGTAAACTGAATATTCAGAAAACAGGAACCAGTTCCGAGTTGTTCTTTGTGTCTCTTGGTAGGCCTCACCACCATTTCGTATCGTGGCAGTTTTGCTTTAGATTAGTGAATAGGCTTTAAAGCTGTGAGGAAGGAAAGTTACATGACAGTCTAAAAATGTAATGTTATTGATGATGGAATTGCCCAAATACATATTACCTAAGAGCAAGCAATTCATTTGGGATGAGTTCACACGATAGCCTACCCACAGTGGCCTGTGGCCTACCCTTTTTTCGCTTGTTCCCAGGGATGTATTCAGGTCCATCACAAGTCCATCACAAGTCCATCACAAGTCCATCACAAGTCCATCACATACATGTAGCCCTCCAGTCCTAATCCCAATCGCAAGCTATTGAAATGAGCTTTAACAAAGGCATTCCTTTGTCATTGTTCATCCAGTTACTTGTGACCAGCTTTATGAAAGGACTTATGACTGGGCTTGTGAAAGGACTTGTGAAAGGACTTGTGAAAGGACTTGTGAAAGGACTTGTGAAAGGACTTGTGAAAGGACTTGTGAAAGGACTTGTGAAAGGACTTGTGAAAGGACTTGTGAAAAGACTTGTGAAAGGGCTTGTGAAAGGACTTTTAGGGACTCGTAAGATAAAAATCGTTCTTGTCTAAATGTCCAGGTTATTGAAGAGAAACTCCACAACAGAGAGCGGGCCTCGGAACACACAAGTAACACAGTGAAAAGCCTTGAAATGCAACATGTAGGCTCTGTCACTGATCTGAGACAGAGAGTAGGCAGGTAGAGTACACGCACTTGTTGTTTTAGGCTCATATAAAGCACATTCTGGCATACCAACCAACTGTTACTTGATGTACATGAAACAACTGTTCACATGTACGTGGACCCAGAGCTGTTGAACCCAGTCTGCCTCTCGGTAGCAAATAAAACAAAATAGGGCAGTTGGCCTCATGTATTCTATTGGTTCACCAAATTGCCTCATTGACATTGTTCATTATTCATATATTTCCACAGTGTCACACATTTTAATTATGGTAATTGATATATAAAGGTACTTGTAAAACAAATAGTGAAACTGTAGAGGAACCCACTGGGAAGCAAAGCTTGTAATCAAAGGCCCCTTATGCAAATTTAAAGTTGCTTATAATACATAAAGCACAAAACAAACAATTGACAAGGACAATACATGTACATGTACTTTACATGCCAGTTAACAAGCAATATAAAATGTGTAAAATGTGTAGCATGGGAAACCTCGAGATTAATAAGTTACATGGGATCACAATAATTATTCAACAAGATCGATTTATAATTCCGTTTGAAAGTTGACAAATATTTAGACGTTTTCAGATTCTCGGTAAATGAGTTCCACAGCCTGGGTCCCTGATATTTAATAGTTTTTTGGGCTAAAGATGTACGAGTCAATGGTAAATGAAAATTTAAGACTTGACGAGTATAATGGGAATTTGTTTTTATAGGTGTGATGTGTCTATTGCCAAGCTATCGGGAGATTCTCGTAGGATATCTGAGTCACTTACAGCCTTCAACAAACAATTGCAGGAAAACAACTCGCGTCATAATACAGTAATTGGGGACTTGGAGACAAAGGTGAGTTCCCTTGAAGACAGTGAGTTTAGCCCAGGGCTATAATGACATTTTACAACTTATTTTTGTTTACTTTTGTAAAAATATCACAAAACATCAAGAACAGAGACATGCCCAAAAAGCTGTGGTCAGTTTCGTGGTATTTGACTATTGAAACGATCAGTCTTTCAGTTGGGGGGAAAATTTTGAAATGCATTGTAATTATAACAAAAAAATTCAACCTTGAGAAATTTTGCATTACTATAACATTCGTAGTTTAAGAAAAACAGCCATTAAAAAAGTCCAATTTTTTTCAAGGTAAAACTCAAAAAGATGACGAACAGTTTATTTAAGAAGAATTTAAGTTCAATACTACGTGTATTAGTGTTTTCTTCTTCAACCGGCCAGAAACAACTACAGATTAACCCCTTGAGTACGGTATTTTACGGGAGACGTCGGGGTGCTAGTCAGGTTCGAATCCTGCTCCTGCCAGTTTCTTTGTTCACTTTGAAAGTTATTTAATTTAATTTAATTTAATTATATATCCACACTACTTAATGAATATACAAAATACATAATAAACAGCATTTTCAAAATGTATCATGCAATAATGTACACTCGGTCATTCCCAAAATTCGGATTGAAAAACCAACTTTTTTAGTTGAATACTGTTGGTATACTTTTCCCTGTATGTATTCCTAGATTTCCAAACTTGAAAGTCGCCTATCCAAGTACACATCTGAGCAGCACTCTAAAGTCAACTCAGTTGAAAGTGATTCAAAGCACACAGTGACACTCCTTGAGACAAAACTCGGCAACCGATTGGAAGAATTACAGAGGACCCTGGATACATTGAGCACGAGGAGAGATTCTGACTGGCAACTACTTGAAAGAGGACTTACTACAATGATTGAATCGACTATCAGTAAGAGGGGTGTAAAGCAGGTTAGTTATACCACAACAGTTTGACATCAGTTTCAGTTCTATAACCAGGGTACTCCTGGCTTACACACTATGAACATCTAACAAAAGAAAACCCACGCAGTCCTTTGTTACAAACAAAGGACTGCGTGGGTTTTCTTTTGTTAGATGTTCATAGTGACATGTCTGTCTGTCCCGGGCGTGAATTATTTTTTACCAAACGACATCCGAATGGGGTTAACGCTATGAGATTTCGGACTTAACTTCCCTTTTTAAAAAAATCCTCCGGAGCCACGAATAAAAAAAATAATGGATTCGAACGTAATGAAATTCCGGACTTTATTTTCACTTTTAAACAAATCCTCCAAAGATAGAAATTAGAAAAAAAAAAAAAATTGGTAACTTTGAGGTCTCGAACCCAGAACCTTCTGCCTCATAGTCCAACACCGTATCCACTAGGCCATCGGAATGCTCGAAAGAACTCGAGAATTCATTGCATTATATACCTAGCCCTATAACGCATGCGTACGTATATTAAAAGTATTATAGAGGGCGCTCAACAATGAATCCATTTGGATGTAGTTTGGGAAAAAATAATTCGCGTCCCAGGCCCTACCCCCAGGGTAACCCTGAGTTATGTCTATGCCCTACCCACGGTAAGCCTATGTTATGTGTATCCCCTACCCAGGGTAACCCTGGGTAATATCTATTCCCAACCTAGGTAACCCCAGGCTATGTCTATCCCCTTAACCGTGAAATCTTTAACTGGTAAAAAACATGGTTTTTGGGGTTGGGGGATTCTGCAATAGACATACAATGTACATCAATTATTGAATTAAGAATGTCTGAACAAATTAATACAAAATAAGTTTTGTTTTTTTTAGTTCTAGCTACAAGTACATGTATATAGTGACAACATGATGGAGTTTTGAGCTCTGTGTGCTGTTTATCAACAAACAGTTTCTTCTGAATTTTGATTCTAACCTTTTTTTTCACAGATTTTGTATTTGTATTTTTGTACACCAAATTGTACAATACAGACCCCGCTCAGTTGCAATTCGACCTATTCTCATTATCGTTAAACAGGGTTGTTGCATATATTGAATGTTGTACATGATTTTTTCTGAAACATCTCACTGATTTGCTGTTTCTTGTGTTGTCATTTAAATTACTTTTATCATGAATTTTGAACACTGCTCATACTTCAATTGTCAGAATCTTTCCAGTAAAACTACCTCCATACCTACATTCATATCCGAACTCCCTCCTTTACCGATAAATCCCAGGATCTTTTTGAGAGGAAGACGTTGGATCGACTTGAAGAATTAGAAAAGAAACTCATCCAGCAGGACGGAACAATTCGTGCCAAGTCAGACGAGTTATCAGCAGGCCTTCATGATAGTCTTCGGAAACTTGAAACGAGTCTACGGCAGAAGCAAGAGGCGTTGGAAAATGAAGTCAAGCGAGACTTGAAAGAGATGACAGAGCAACGCGAGCAAGGGTTTAAGAGAGTGAAGGACAGTATGTCTACCATGAGGATCATACTGGAGGGAAAGCAACAGCTCCTTGCTGACAATCTTCACAAGCAGTTGGCTAATGTTAAGAAGCTTGTAGTCATAACATGAAGTGATCTAACCCCTGTGGCGCTTTTACTGGGAAGTGTCCTGATGAACCTGTCAAAATCCAACACCGTGCAGTATACCTATAGCACATTCTTTGGACTCGGGCAAATTGGGGCATCATAGCTCCATGTAAAGTAATGGTACCAAGGCTCTACAGTCCTGAACCCATCGAAACACAACACAACATGGTGTTCGATTTTGGTGGGTTTGGGTTTACCTCTTGAATACAGACAACGGCTTTAAAGCCACATTTTGAAAAAGACCACCTGGCGGGTTGTTGTTTACACCCGCATTTCTGCACGTACTCAATCCATTCATGTTTTAACTATATTGTTCTTGAATGGGAGTGTAATGAATAGATGGAGCTTTTTCAAACAAAACTTTCATTCCCACAAAAGGGGGCTCCAAGTGCGATGAATAGGAACACTCTATTCAGGAACACTCTAACCAGCAACTGAAATCTGATGTTTACTTTCTTACTTTCTGCAGTGTTTTTATTTGTCAGATTGTTTTAGTGTTCGCTCATTTAGTACTTCTGAGCAATAGAGATTCAGTAATAGGATAATCTCTTGTTACCAAGTTTGTCTGAAGACAGGAAACTTGTGTTGCAGGACTCGACCATTAATCCTAACCTCCAGGCATTCTTGTCCAGGAACCATCCTGAATCCACCAAAACCCAACACATACACCAATTGGCACATTCTTTGTACATTGGAACATCAATCCCTTAAGTTTATGGCTCCGAAGCTCTAGTACTTAATCCATCAAAATCTGTCCCAAAAATTGGAGGGGATTTGTGTGGATTTCGACGTACTTGAAACACCTCTATTGGTCTGCATTTTTTTTTACAATAGCCAGCAGTCATTTGACTTGTCCACTGCAGCTTTGATTACTTTTTGAGAACAGACAACCCTCCTAAAACCCTCCGAAAGTTGCTTTCGTACAACTTTGTTTGTATGACCTGTGTAATACATGTATTAGACTTGATGAATCCTCTCAAATCTTCCAAAATCAATGTTTTACTGGATTTTGATGGACTTGCAATGGGAACAGAGGAGATAACCACTGTATTTTGGCTTGATGTCCCTTGATTTTTGTTCAGAAAAAATACACCACTGGGTTAACAATGGTGGCTTTTTGTGGCTTTTTGTGGATTCAGCAAAAAAGCCTGGGAAGTTGGGGTTAATGAACTGGAACAGATTCCAAACGTGATGACTTTTTTGGAGAAGACCCAAAGAAGACCTATCAGACCTTAACCCCTTGAGTACGGAATATCGTAGTGAGGCGCGGGGGGCCTGTGCAGCCAAGCGAAATGGCCGCAATGTGCTTGTGCATTCATGTGTAACATACACAATAATCCAACAATGGATTGAAACTGCACAAATAGCGGCAAATGGCGTCATCCGATCTGGTGCCACTGTTTTTTTGTGCCATTTGGCGTCATCCGTACGCAAGGGGTTAAGAAGAGGTGATGGAATAGAAATCAGAAATCTGTAATTGGCACCAAAGTGGACTCCATCAAATTAGGGTTATATACAGTGAGTGTTATTGAAGGAACTACGTATAGCAATACTACAATGAGATGTACAATTGACTCTTGCTGCTGTTAGTCTGTATAGCTCGGCTATTAAACAATGTTTTAGTGTTCAGTCTCCACAGTGTGCTGGCCTCTCATACAACGAAATTTTAATTATACTTAAGTACATGTAGTGGAAACATGTATTTTTTGAATTTGCATGTATTTTTATAGTGTCAATACTTCTTGTCAGTACCACTTGTTCAGTACCTCAGCAGTGGTATTGATGTGAGGTTTATTTATTTATTTATTTATTTATTTATTTATTTATTTATTTATTTATTTATTTATTTATTTATTTATTTATTTATTTATTTATTTATTTATTTATTTATTTATTTATTTATTTATTTATTTATTTATTTATTTATTTATTTATTTATTTATTTATTTATTTATTTATTTATTTATTTATTTATTTATTTATTTATTTATTTATTTATTTATTTATTTATTTATTTATTTATTTATTTATTTATTTATTTATTTATTTATTTATTTATTTAAAAGAAAATTGCATGTTTTTGTTGTTTTGTTTTATTTTTTTAATACAACATTCAAGCTTTTGCAGAAAATCCTTAAAGATATACTGTCTCTGCTCGAATTATATTTGTTTGACAAATTTTGTCATTGTATGTTATATTTTATCGAAAACAAATACATTTCTTGTGTTTTGGGTGGTGTTGGGCCAAAAACAATTCAACATTCTGTAAAGTAATTCGTCAAACAATCCACAAGGGAAACTGACTAGGTAAATTTTGAATACATTTCAAAAGAAACAAAGAAACTGGCAGGAGCGGGATTTGAACCTGCGACCTCCGGAATACCGTACCGTAAAGTAATTATGATGTGTCAGCAATGTTTGTATTGCTGCCAAAATAGCAATTAAGAACAAACCCAAATTGATTGTTGTAAAACTTGAAAAGAGCAAGGACAGTTTATCTTTAAAATGCTTCAGTAACAAAAAAGCTTCATTTTATACTGTGAGTATAGCAAAGTTGTCTTTCTTGTCAATAAGCCGGTTCAGTATTTCAACTGCGCATGTGCACATAGGTCCACAGATCATTCGGGATGCACAAGGTGGTCGGTCGCACAAACAGGCATGTGTTAAATTTAGTCAGAATGGGCGTTCGCGTAACATACATCAGTAATTTTATCCTGAATAACCTTTGACCTGGACTACTTTATCGAGATACCGAACTGGCTTATTATTACTTAGTTTACATACAACGTCAAATTCTGATTTGTGAGTTTATTGTACCAAAATACATTGTACTCCTTGTATTGCAGTAAAGGGACCATTGATCTAAACACATCACAAAAAGTAAGTTCCCCCTAAATAACTCCTCATAATTTCTAAAGTAACAATTTCTTACAGATTACACCTAGCATAGAATATACCTATAGTTATCAGGAAAATGTTGTGTGAAGATTGGAGGCATCCATGACTTTATGGTTGACTGAGCACAAATTGAAGACAAAATCACCCAAAGTCAAAGTTTACAAGAGTGAACAGTTTAACTCCAACTGTGTGAAAAGCATGTTTTGTTACCTGTTGATGTTCTTCGTCTTAGTGTTCGGTTGATGATAAGTCGATCCTTTGCAGCGGTCGTCACTTTGGGTCGTCCACTACGAGGTCTATCCATCACTTGACCAGTCTTCATGAACTTTTGCCGCAATTTTCTGATGGCATTTGGGCTAACAACCATCCTTCGGGCTACCTGTTGAACAGGGGTCCCAGCCTCTAAAAGCCCAATTACAATGGCTCTGTCTTGGTCAGATAATCTGGGCATGATTTGAAGTACAGAACTTCAGCATGCTTTTTGATTCCCAATGTTCTTGGTGTATGACTAGTGAATGAGGCTGGTCAGACAACTTACTGGACTAACATGTTGACTTTGGGTGATGACAAAGTCATGGATGCCTCCAATCTTCACACATTTTCCTAGGTGTAATCTGTAAGAAATTGTTACTTTAGAAATTATGAGGAGTTATTTAGGGGGAACTTACTTTTTGTGATGTGTATTTTCTTTTTTTTGGGGGGGGGGGGGGGGAGGAAAGTAGGGGTTCAAGAATCAGTTTATATGAAATGATTTATATGATGTAAATACATATATTTGATTCATTGTGCAACTTTCTTTTTTGTTTTGTACTGAAATTAGCAGTACTGAAACAAATATTTAAGTTATTGAATGTGTATGTAAAGTTACCTGAAGCCCATCTCCCGTTTGGCAAGTTGTAAAGGCTAAACATACATGTAATGCGAGTTTAGTCGTCCCCCCCCCCCCCCCCCCCCCCCCCCCAAAAAAAAAGGTTTTAGACACGCCTTATGGTGCATTCTGAGTTGTATTTAGATTTGCCACAAACAAGGCTATTTTCATGGCCAAATTTTCTGTTACTGTTGCCCTGAAAAAAAGAACCACTGGGAGACAAGCCGTATATCGATCCTGATCAAGTCTGGGGAATGCTTAGAACAGGAACCAGGGATGTAAAGTTTGGAGTGTACCCACCAGCTATTGGAAGTTACAGGTCACAAATCATAACTGTTTTCATAAAGGATCAGGAATGTCTGCAAAACAAAAAGGTCTTAAGCTGTGTTTCCATTGGACTTATTTTTGTCAATCTACCGCACCTTTTCTTTTTGAAGTCCAATGGAGACACGCGGTAAACTAACGTCCCTGTCAATTTACCGCGACCTTGATGTAAAACAACCAGGCCGAAAGCGGTCGCGGAAGATATCCGCGCGGCTGTGGAAAGTCATCAGGTTCGCAATGTGTGACATTCTGCCAGCCTCAAAGGTGAATAAACGTTCTTGTCGCGGTAAATAGAAGTCCAAATGGAAATGCACGGTAGAATTACACGAAGGCATGTCGCGGAAACTTTCCGCGAGGCCGGCCGCGGAATAAAAAGTCCAATGGAAACACGGCTTTAGCATTTTTGACAGGCCCATTTCTTTCATGAAAACGGTGAAGAAAAGAAGTTTCCACTCCAGCTATGCCCTTATCATGAGGATAAAAATCCGATTGATGTATCATACTGAGGAATTACAAAGTGTAATAGTTTCATTTGCTTTATTGTTATTTGAAAGCTTGTGCACATTGTAGATTGCCTATTGCAAAATTTGTATTTAACTTTATCTCATTGTACAGGGAAAAAAAAATTAATATCTGCTTTATGTAAATTATTTTTCTATGAAATATTTACTGGCTCCAAGTGTTTTTTTTAATGCCTGAACTGGCTAGCAGGTATTTAAAAGTTTTGATTTGTCCATTGTTTTTTGGGGGGTTTGGGAGGGAAACTTAGTGTCCATAAGACTCTGTGGCTACTGAGCCGTAGGAGACATGCAGATTATTTTCTGTGTATTGTCATTGAAGGCGCTACTATTGGTAGAATTTTTACAGGAAAAAGTTGGGGTTCATGTACAGTTGAGTGGCATCAGTGTCGGAATTTACTGTGCTACATGCAGGTGCGAAAATGTGTTACATGTATTAGGATGGGTGGGGGAATCGTGGTGCTATTTTTGTACACCGTCTATAAGTGCATGTTTAACCCTAACCTCCTAGGCATGTCCTCAACCTGTCAAAATCCAACACTGCAGTATAGAGTACCAAAGTGATGACGTCAGTTGGCACGACAACTGGGTCCAAACAAATGGAGATTTCAACAGTTCCTTTAACAGCCAGTCATGCAAACACATTGACACAAAATAAAAGTATTCTGGTTCCAAACATTGCATAATTGATGTCATCACTTCAGTAATCTATAGGGTTAAATTAACTATTGCTTGTTGAAAATATTGCGAGATTTTGATATATTATATTGCAGGATTTAGGAGAGTGGAGTCTATCTGCTATTACTTTATATGGGGTTTAATATCCTGTAAAAGTGACAACAAATATATTTTCATTATTGGGTTTACTGCAGTGCCGGTTTTGGAGGATTCAGGAAGGTTCCTAGCAAAAATGCCTCGGTATTTAAAAATGTATATCTCTGGTATATAATACAATGACATTTTATTTCGTCCAACAATCCACAAGGGAAACGGATTAGTATTCAAAGTGAACAAAGAAAACTGGCGCTTTACTAAGTGAGTTATCTTGGCCTAATGTTGGCAGTCTCCCAAATTGTCAGTGTCTTTAATCTGGTGGCGCTAGTCAGAAGTCATAAACCATACTGCAGTAGTCTGGGATCACGCCCAATTTAATGATACGACCAAGGAAATGACACTGGGGGATAACTCATTTTATTTTCATCAGCATGAGCAGTACACACAGCTAATCTGTGAAATTATAATCAAGCCATTATGGTTCTGCTATCATCAATGTCGGGCCCTGTAAACTTTTATCAAATTCTAAATTAAAAATGAAATAAGATAACGGGCATTAGTTGTAGGAAAAGCAGTGTATCTAAAGGTGTTCACAAAGTCTATGGGGGAATGCTTAAGTACAGGAACAAAGGAAAGAACCAAGACATGTATGCACAAGGATGTACATTTTGGAATAGTCAATCACCCGAAGGGGGGATGAATAGGACACCTCTATTCAGTGTGGTACCTATTGTTTACGCTTGGCTGCACAGCCCATTCTTGGCATACTATCCCCCCATTAATTACAGCCAGACAGAAGGAGTTAACCCCTTGCGTACGGATGACACCATATGGCGCAAAAAAAACCAGTGCCACCAGGCCGGATGACGCCATTGGCCGCTGTTTGTGCAGTTTCAATCAATTGTTGGATTATTGTGTATGTCATGCTCGACTGCACAAACACATTGTAGCGGTTCAATTTGCCTGCCAAAACCGCTGCAACACCCCGACGTCTCCCGTAAAATACCATGCTCAAGGGGTTAAACCAGCTGAAGTCTTGAACACATATGGAGGCCCTCATAGTTTAAGCTTTTTGCCCGATAGTGTATGCTGCTGCGGTCTCTTCTTCCGCTTCATACCGTGAATGTCCGATGTGACCTCATCTTGCAGACGACCAAAGAAGGACTTGGAGGATTTGAGTGTGTTCTCTTTGTGGCCATCCTAGAGGAGAAAAAGAAAACGGAGTTTTTAGAAGAAAGCATTTTTACGACGAGCCATTCTTTGGCACTGCTTACAAACTTTGTATCATTTTATAGTATTCATACCATCAAGATCTGGATGTCCAAAATGTTTATACAGTCGAACACCTTTATAACAAGGTCCTTTGGACTTTACCTTGTTATAACAGGTACCTTGTATTATCAGTAATGGAAAACAAAGAAAAACAAAGACTCAGGACCTATTTTTTCCCTTGTTATATATAAGCAGGATGTTGTATTAACAGTGCTCTTATTATCAGGGTTCGACTGTACACGTGTAGCTCTAGTTTCTGGATTCCAAACCATAATCAACTTGCACTATAATCAATGACCTCGTCGTCTAGCCAATGGAAATTGTTACATTAATGTCCCCGTTTGTTTAAAGATGTTGATTGCTGACAGAAGTCTGTGTAATTTTTAATTTTTATGCAGATTGTGTATTGTAAAATCAAAATTATTTCTGCCATGAAATACAAAAAAAGTGACTTTTGAGAGCTATTTTCATCAAGTCCCCTCTAGCGCAGCATTGCCTGCTAGGACCCTTTGTCTAAAAGTCGTCACTGCGGGCAGCAAACAAATTGACGTCATAAGACGAACTTCCCTTTTGTACCTAGTTCATTATACAAATGAAAAAAAATGACGCAGACTTCTCTCACCACTGAACTTCCTCTATGTCCCACTGTGGCTGTGAAGCATACTCAACCCTAACTCCCTTGCGTGCATGCAAAATCATATTAAAACTGGTGGATTCAGCAGGGTTAGGGTTAACTATAGCACCAGACGAATATTAACCCTAACCTACATAAATCCATCAAAATCCTTTCCCTGTTTTGGAGGATTTCGGCGGATTCAGGATACCTCCATATTGAAACCTGTTTTTTTTTTTATGGATTGAGGATTGTAAGCCTAGCGTTACTGCAGGATTTTGATGGATTCAGGATACCTCCATATTGAGCAGTCACCAAAACCAACTTTTTGTGCATGACAAAATAGGTGGATTTTGGCGGATTCAGGATAATTTCTAAAAGACAGGAGGTCTTGGTCAACATCTGCACTCCCATTTGTAAAAAGCATCGTGCTTTCTAAATTTTTTCCCCCCACAGACTCCCCGGAAAGCATTAAGCATACAGTACTTAATACACTACGTTCACGGTGTGATTTGTAATTCTAATTCTTGCATACACGTTTCATTGTGCCAGGCAGATTTCGTTATTAAAACTCCATTTTGGCAGGGGTCGAGATTTGAGGAAAACAAAAAATCCACAAAAGATTCAGAGGCATTTAATTTGTATGTCGTTGCTGAAAAAAAAGCACAAGAAAGCTGCATTTTCTAATTTAAAAAAAATCAGGTTCAAAATTGCCAAAAAATAGGTCATTAGAATGAAAAGGAGACTGTTTCAAGTTGCAGAGGTGATTTTGGAATGAGAAAAACAATTTAAGAACCAAAAAATCGTCCGAAAATCTGGAAAATGTCTCACCAAAAATTCAGAAAAATTCCGGATAAATCTCAACCGATTTTTGACAATATGCTTAACCATTTCATGACCAAAAAGATTCTAAATGACCTACAAGGATGGAACTGGATACAACCTTCCTTTTAATACAGATTATTACCAGTGCACACTGATGAACACCATCTGTTTGATGACTAATTACAAATTACAGTTTGTTACAAGCAGACAAGGTCGACAAATGGGGGGAAAAAAATGGTCCGAATGTACACGCGTGATATACTCCTGATAGCATTTACATGTATGAATTTTGTGCACGGTCTATTTTCACCAGGAGTTTACATTTCCAACCAAATTCAAACCATTTATAAAGTTACCTTGATGATGGTCGTCTTACTGGAAGGCATCTTGCTGTCCTGTTCCAGTCTCTTGATGGCGCCCTTCATACTGTTCTTGTTACCCGTTCCCGGTTTCAGTTTTTCAACATTTCTCTGTTTCCTCAGCCGGTCCCTGGCCTGTAACTTCTGACCTTTCTTCTTTTGACGGCGAGCTTGCTTCCTGTCAGATGTCGTTTTTTCTGTTTCACCTTTAAGCTCTGATTTTGATTTCTCCTTTTAAGAGAAAAAAAAGAAAAGTGCAATGAGAATTCTCCCTTTGAAGTGTTATTGTCTGAAATGACAAAGCCCTTACAGGTTGCAAACATACATTGCCTGATACACCTTGGACCTTTCTAACCACATTTATGTTTACATTTGACTTGGGCCTGTGTATGTTAACCCCTTGGGCACGGTATTTTACGGGAGACGTCGGGGTGTCGCGGCGGTTCTGGCAGGCAGATCGAACCGCTACAATGTGATTGTGCAGCCAAGCATGACAAACAATAATCCAACAATGGATTGAAACTGCACAAACAGCGGCAAATGGCATCATCCGGCCTGGTGCCACTTTCTGTTTTGACGCCATAACACAAACTACAAACAGCACAAAGGGCAACGGAGAGAAGAATGCTACACATATCCATCCGGGACACAATAAGATGCAGTGATATCAGAAAGAAAAGAGGACTTAAGGACATAATTGAAAAAATCAAAGAGACAAAGTGGAGATGGGCTGGACATGTGGCACGCTTGAAAGATAACAGATGGACCAGAAGAATTTCAGAGTGGCAACCACGAACAGGAAAGAGAAAACGAGGCAGACAGAAAAAGAGATGGAGAGAGGACATCACATCCTACCTGGGTACAACATGGACAACACAGGCACAAGAAAGAAGGACATGGAAAGCACATGAAGAGGGCTACATCCGACAATGGATGAACACGGCCTAGGCAAGGCAAGGCGTCATCCGTACGCAAGTGGTTAACATGGATAATCCCCCAAGGTAATCTCATATACAGTGAACAGTAACCAGGTGTGGACATACAGATGAAGCAACGTTTTATCAAACTCGATGGACGTTCTCTGATATTTTATATGAATGACACATCTACACACTGCCATATTTCTTTAGTTCACGGCTTCTGTTTGTACAATTTGTATGAATGCTGGATCAGACTTCAATTTGCTGCTAAATGCAGTTTGATGGCACTCAACTCTTTTGCTTAATAATCTTGAAGGAAGTATATACAAAATTTGCTTTTCAGAAATGAATGATTATTATAGCTAATACTGTAACACACCTGTTTAAAGTTTTGTGTGCATATAGATGCTGGGAAAACAGAGAAAATGGAGGGGGGGGGGAGCTGTTCTTGAAGTCTGGTTCCCCAACCCTACTTCAGGCAAAACGGAACAATTGATATGAGTCGGGGAATTATCAGGTCGGGAAACTAGACTAAGGGCAGACACCAGAAATACACAGACCGTTCTGCATGCGTGCTCACGGCCCCCCGTTCTGCACGCGTTCCTTTACAACAAAAGGCCCGTCACGGTCTGTGCACCGCTACATTCTCCTGTGGCACTAAAAGTATGCGAAGAAAAACGTGTCCAATCGTCGCTGCAGGAATGGCCCGAAAATACGGGCAGTCCTTGGCAAACACCGCCATCGGGAAAATGATTATATTTCCCCATTTTTCCCAACGGTGCCGACCGGGATTGGAAGACACGAAGACCCCAGAATTTCCGTCAAAATAAATGCATAAATGAAATAAGATAAGGGATAAATACGTGTCACTTTTGCCATGGGGAAAAATACTAAAACAAAACAAAAACTGCCCATGCCGAAAATAGTTGAGAAATTTCACACTTTTTTCCATACACATCGGAAATCTAGCTAAACGATTTTTGTAAACTAACTTATTTTGTAAACTAACTTATTTTGTTTTTACTGTGTCGATGTTTGTGAGCAGTTATGTTAATACTTCAATGTAATCTAACCCGGGTACATTTTTTTTTAATAATTGGAGGGTTTCAGGTAAAGGATTCAGCAGATTTGTTTTGCCCTTGTGAAACTTACGCTGACTCCAGCCCAGGGTTTGTATGCAGCCCATTGTTCACTCTTAAAGTATCATTTTTTGTTTCTCAAGTTACGGTTGAATTAAAAGTAATGCCAGCTTCGCTTAATTGTTTTTTGCGTGCCGTATATTATTTATTTTCATTGCTCAATAGTTCCGTGTTGCGCCTCCCAATTGGGCTGGTCGCGTGCAACAAATTTCAGTATAGTTTCTTTCTTCACGGGCTCCCCTTGATTGTTGGGAGTAATTTATCCGGTGTTGGAACTGTTGGATACAGACGGAAAGGGGGACTGAGGGTTTGACATTGTGTATTCTATCCAGCATTGTTTTGAGAGGATGACAATTCTGGTAATGGGAATAACATTTTCTTCGATCCTGAATTCGTCTTCAAAATATGGCGCAATTTTACTTTTTTAGGTTGGGGGGTTAGGTACGTACATGTAGGCCTACACTGTCCGTTGTTTCAAATCAGTTTCCATAAACAGTTAATTGTATTATATTTGTCGAAATATTCCCAGGAAAATGTAGTTGACAAAAATTACATTTTCAACACTGGTAAATATCGAATTCTTCTGTTGCCATGGTAATTATGTTGCCTGGGAACGGCGAGTTTCTGCTCTGTCTGGTTTACCTGTGCGTGGGAAATTCCCAGGATGACTCCGAGACTTGCAACACGTGCTGACGGCTGTTTCAGTTTCGGGTCAAGTTGATGTAAGACATTTGAGGAAGGTACAGGGATGAACCTCACTGGACATGGACCTAGCTACATGCTATCAATGCACGTTAATCAAAAATTTCATTGAGCACATCGTAAGTTTCGCTGGTTATGGTTTGTAACTTTTGTTATCTGCAGGAATTTTATGTAGGGCAACCAAATAAGAAAGCAATGAACTCGTATCACGCACCAAGAGCGTGCGCCCCATTGTACGTACATGTACATTGTACATGTTCTGGGCCGGCTGGCCCTATGCGCTGTGCGTATGCACTGTGCTAGATGCATAAAGTACAGTACCATACATTTGTACAGTGTGGGGCTGTGCATGCTGCCCGCACGCTGTACGGTCATCATGCTACCGGGCGATGCATGAACGATACATGAACAGCGCGCAGCGTGCGCCACGCACCTTCTCGATCTCTCCCGTTTCCTTGTGCCTGTGAATTTGCAGGCGGATTTTGAGCTCTGTAGTTGCAAACAATGCTGCACCGTCACGACTGGCTGATGAAACTTGCAATGGACTCGACTCGTGACATTGAGTGTCAAGCCAAGAACCCCAACAGATATTACAGCCTACATGACTACAGTTTGTCGGCCTATGCTCAGTTATACCATAGAGCTCTATGGTTTAATATACCGGTACTACATTGTAGGGGCACGGACTCGTTCGTTCTTGACAATAGGAGTTGTGGTCATTATGACACTTCCAATTATTTTACCATTCCATTTTACTATTTCGAAGCCTTCCGTTATTATCAGGATTATCACTAATATCAGCATTAGTAAACAATCTATTTTTGTTATGATTTTGACGCTGGCTTTACGTATACAACCTTCCTGAAAAAGAATTTGAAAGTGTGAACATGATTTCTGATCAGATTACTATGATTGGCTGAACGATGTACATGTACTTTTGCCAAATTTCTTTGTTGAGCTTAAAACATATCCAGTTAATTTTTGCATCGTTTATGAAGATTTTAATGTGTCGACATTTTAGCATAAAACACCTAAGCTGGCACTAGTGGCAGTATCTGATAATAAATAAACAAAACAGATTCAGTTTACTGTGTGTACTGTGTATTAAATACATTATCAAGTGGACCCTGACAATGTGATTATTCCATTTTTCAGAATACCCCACTAGTTGCACAGATTTAAAACTAAACAAACTGCAGTACCAGAGGCAAACATAATACGAATTATACTTGGATGATTTATGTTACTTTAACATCTGCAATCATTCTTACTTTCTTTGATTAAATTATGAACGTGGTATGAAAAAAAATATTGAAAATTCCTTCCCAAGTCTAAGCTGAGTTAGCACACTAAACAGCCGTTGGCAACTGAACTCTAAACAATCGTCTTGGCGCGTCAAAAGACAGACGTAGGCAGTTTGGCTCATAGCCAAGAATATGTGTAGAAACTCTTCCCAGCGCAAAACAGTCAAGTCGTTATGACGACGATATTACTTCACCAATGAGGTGATGCTAACATTCCAGGGGACCGCCCAAACATGGGAATTTCAGATCTGACGGCATGTCCATAGTAACAATATTGCCTAGACAATTAGCTTGTGACGTACGTGTATAGCTTCATACATATTCATGTTTAACTTATACCATCTGTCTAGCTACCAACGTCATACAAATACTGTTATAACCATGTTAACAATAGTAATTAGAAGTATAACCTTTAAAAAATATTTTTTTTTCGGCTCTGATTAAAACATTTGAAATTTATTGATAGGTCCATTTCTCAAGTAACCTAGAAGTCTTCCACAGTTTATTTACTGAAGGGTACGTAATATATGCTCCGGGGCTCAGAATTTTTTCTTTTTTTCATATACACCGAAGATAACACCAGATATAATAACGTGCGCGAGTATACTCCAGCGGAGGTTTCTGCATACAGGAAGATGAATATCATAATGCAACAAATTTTATTCTTATCTTGAAATGGCCATTTATTGGGAAGCATTTTTCAAAGGCCTGTTAATTTAATGACATAGGTAGGAGATAGTGTTTTGTTAGATTTTTAAAAAATCTGGACATAAATCGTATTAAATTTCCTCCTGAAATCTGCTGAGAACGTGTTTGGGAGTTCCGTAAATTTTAGAAAAAATGTTCAGTTTGTTTAAATTAGTTGATGATGCAAGCAATAAGCAATGCTTCATTTTTTGGTCTTGTTTACGGATGGACTAGTTAGTGAATTCAAGACAACCAGATAATAAGCGCTGTTACCCATAGAATTTCTTTAATTAGATAATGAGGGAATTTGGGAATTTACTAGGCAGTGGATTTGTTTCAGACCATTTCTAACGAGAAGAGAAAAACAAATTCTTCGTAAAGTTTGCTCACTTGGCATTAGACTAGGATTCTTGTGAATAACAGCAGGTTGATTTACGGTTGGGACCAAGAGCGGAATAAATTCATCCGGATAATAAAATTACGAGTGATTTAAAAAAAAATAAAAAATTCTCGGAAGAGCTTTCCAGTCAATGATTGACAGCCGACTGACAACATAAGTAATACGATCTACCGGTATCTTTTTTCGGAGATAAGTGGGTCAGGGAAAATTCTTTGAGTCGGCGCCTTTGTTGATAAAGGCCTGTGACAATATAACCATGGAGCTATTTATAGCTCCATGATATGACCAATGACAACTTTGACAAGGAAGATTTAGCTTCATGATTGGACTGAAATGTTAGGCATAGGCCTTTGTGATATTTCACTGAGGAATTTGAACACTGCGAAAAAGAACTGTGACAATAGGCCTACTGGCTATCAAAAACTGGAAGGTGTATGACCCGGTATTTAATGGCAGTCCGGTTTTCAAATTGCAAATCACAAATCAGATTTAATTCCAAGCTAAATTCGGTACAGAGTTTTTCCCCAAGCATCATGCACTTCGGATCTTCTTTGTGATGACCCGTTCACGCACGCAAAGGAACGGCCTATTAACATAACAATACACTCTCATACAAGCTTTCCAAGGAATGCGTTCGAAAGGCCGTTCGGCACGGGGAAGGAACGGAGGCCGTTCAGAACGGGAAGGAACCCGTCCGGACGCGTGCGAACAGTCTGTGTATTTCTGGTGTCTGCCCTAAATTGATACAAAAATTCTACTTTTCTTGAAAATGACAGCACACAGGTGCCATGATTTCACAGGATGCTTGAGACTACTATTTACTTACAGTCAAGTAAAGTATTTCATAATAATTTGGTAGTTTGGTTTTTAATGTTTGCAAATGTTATATATTACCTTTAAGTTATTGTGTTGATTGTTGCCTAATGGTTTAACCCTAACGTCACCGCATACTACAAAATACTACTTGAGTAAACTGTAGTATACAGTACTTTTACTACACTGGCCTATGAGAATTGAGTAGTATTTTGTAGTACAGTGTACTGTACCCCCAAGTGAATGCCTAGGTCGTTTAGGGTTAATCATTCCACTAACCACCCAACCATACCTGTATCTCCTCAGGAGCCAATAGTGATGCATCTGTTGCTGTTATTGGGGCGACCTCCTCCATAGAAATAGAGGGAACATTCTTCACAATCTTCACCTCAGGTAATACCTATGCAAAAGGTCAGAGTGCATAGGTCATCACGGGGTCATGTGCTGAATAGGAGAAATAACCTTACAAGTAAAGTGCTCATTACCGAAGTGATGACGTCAATCAATGCAATGTTTGGAACCAGAATACATTCTAAACTGCATGTGTTTGGAACCAGTTGCCGCGGCAACTGACGTCAGACTTCGGTACTCTGTTGCACAAGTATGTTTCATGCTCCGATATTCAACCAAATTGCTCTTTTTACATAACAGGAATGACCTGAAATATAATTGATAAAAGTTACGAGAGCCTGATGTTAGCCTTTTTTGAAAAAGACTATCTGCTGGTATCAAAAAGTCAGGCTGTGTTAACTTTTATTCTGTAAGGAAGACAATAAATCAAGTGCAAAGGTAGAAACTGGTTTAAACTGTTAAATTAGAAGATTTTGGCAATAGAGAGTTTAAGTCTCTTGACTTCATGATTCAGTCTTGTTTTTAGGTCGACTTGCACGCTCGACTAATTTGTTTAAACCAATTCCAACTTTCCATTGGAAGAAAAACTGGAAAGGGTAGTGCCATTTCCTATCATTGCCCACACTGGGGTACAGGACTGGTGAACATTGAACATTTTATGCACGTTCTGTTAAAATTGGTTGCATAAAACTACCTGCTGTTCACGCACAAGGTTCTATTTATGCATGCATGAATTGATTCACACTCACTTGTACACACATCTGCGTTTTTGCATCCCTGTGGAGACATGGCATTGTTCTCCCCTTTGTCCCTGTACTTAAGCAAACCCCCATAGATTTTGTACACAAAATTCCTTGTGGAGACGACCTAACCCATACAATTGCCCTGTGGAGACCTATTCGGTCCCTTTGTTCGCATTGTGTTCATGTCTCCACAGGGTACCGAATATCTCTCCACTGGACTCTCAATGATTGATGAGACTGTGTTCTTAACCCCCTGTGTCCAGCTGTTGACTGGGGGCTGGTATGTCTAGAAAGGGCTGTGCAGTCAAGCGTAAATGCAAACAATAGGCACCACTCTGAATAGAGTGGTCCTATTCATCCCACTTGGAGCCCCTTTGTGAATGAATGAAAGCTTTGTTTGAAAAAGCTCCATCTATTCATTACACACCCATTCAGCAAGAGCAATAAAGTTGAAACATGAATGGATCGAGTATGTGCAGGAATGTGCCTATAGATGTTTAACTGGCCAGGTGGTCTTTTTCAAACCGCGGCTATGGCCGTTGTCCGTATTCAAGAGGTTAAAACCTAGCATACCGAATGGACATTCATGTGTGTCTAAATGAAACAAAATAAGACTGTACCGGTTTGGGCATATAATGGAAGTTGGAGAGAGCATCTAACTTGACAAAGAGGGCATCCATCATGGTCTTGATCTCATTGTGAGCTGGGTTGACCTCCTCTTCCTTCTCCTGCTACAAAAATAACCACAGATTCAAATGAGGCTTCATCATGCTAGGTGGTTATTCACACAAAAACGAGCCTTCTTAAAATTACATCGTGAGCAGTGCAGCAGATATGTGAAAGAATTGTTAAATCTTTCAATCCTTCAACCAAAATAATGTCCCCTTGCAAGTTGATCTCAAAATTCAAGGAGATTTGGCGAGAACACATACTTCAATGCACACTATATAGTAGCTGAAACAATTTTGTGAAATTTTATTTTCTGACCGGACCGTGCTGGGAAACTAATATAATGTGCTATTGTAAAAGAAAGCCAGGAATTTCAATGTACACATTCTTTTTGGAAATATTTCAAATCGATGACCAAAATAATAATGATAAATACGGCCTCCATTTCCTATCAATCTGCCATTCTCATCGATTTTTTTGGGAAAATATAGAGTAGTTTGGTTTGGTACCGAGACATTCACATAAGTGATAAAAAGTGATGGTGAAATTGCAAGATGTGCATGCTCTATTGGCAAATGACAACCTTCTTTTCACTTTGAATAAAAAACAAGCATTTAGATCACATTTGAATTCCTGTAACATGCTTATGTTTGAAAACCAGTTGAACTGGATATCCATTGCACGTTTCTTTTAAAATAAATGGATAAATAGAAATGATCTGGCACTGGATGTGCGAAGCTTCCATTAATCAGCACAATGACAATAAATGTGCACTCCAAACATTTTTTGGGGGGATTTTTCATTGCGAATAATGTCAGCGGAGTTAGGTTGGCCTGGTGGTACTTTCCTCACGTTTCACCACTGTGACCCGGGTTCGAATCCCACCAGAGCTGAGAAGTGGATTAAGTTTTCACTTCCCTGCCTGATTCCGTGGGTTTCCCCAGAATATTATTCTGCAGTTTTCCTAACACCTCTAAAACTGAACTTCGTTGTCTTCCTACAAGTTTCTTCAGACTTTTGAGCCACAGTTCGATATGAGCTTTTGGGAAATCCTTGGTTTTATTACCAGAAAGAATTAAAATAACAGACCAGGATCAGTGTACATATCAAATACCAGATACCAGGCCGGTTACTCTATCGAATGCATCCTACCTCGCTCTGCTTGAGATACTCTTTCCAATACCAGATACCAGGTCGGTTACTCTATCGAATGCATCCTACCTCGCTCTGCTTGAGATACTCTTTCCAATACCAGATACCAGGCCGGTTCCTCTATCGAATGCAACCTACCTCGCTATGCTTGAGATACTCTTTCCAATACCAGATACCAGGTCGGTTACTCTATCGAATGCATCCTACCTCGCTCTGCTTGAGATACTCTTTCCAATACCAGATACCAGGCCGGTTACTCTATCGAATGCAACCTACCTCGCTATGCTTGAGATACTCTTTCCAATACCAGATACCAGGTCGGTTACTCTATCGAATGCATCCTACCTCGCTCTGCTTGAGATACTCTTTCCAATACCAGATACCAGGTCGGTTACTCTATCGAATGCAACCTACCTCGCTATGCTTGAGATACTCTTTCCAATACCAGATACCAGGTCGGTTACTCTATCGAATGCAACCTACCTCGCTCTGCTTGAGATACTCTTTCCAATACCAGATACCAGGTCGGTTACTCTATCGAATGCATCCTACCTCGCTCTGCTTGAGATACTCTTTCCAATACCAGATACCAGGTCGGTTACTCTATCGAATGCAACCTACCTCGCTATGCTTGAGATACTCTTTCCAATACCAGATACCAGGTCGGTTACTCTATCGAATGCAACCTACCTCGCTCTGCTTGAGATACTCTTTCCAATACCAGATACCAGGTCGGTTACTCTATCGAATGCATCCTACCTCGCTCTGCTTGAGATACTCTTTCCAATACCAGATACCAGGTCGGTTACTCTATCGAATGCAACCTACCTCGCTATGCTTGAGATACTCTTTTTCATATATCTCAGCCAGGCTGAGTTTACTCTTCTCCTGGTCCAGTGTGATGCGTTTCTTGAACTCATAAGGTTCCTCATGACGTCGTTCCTTTCTCTCCACGTCATCCCATGCATGGTCTAATACACGCTGGTGGATGATGTCTTCCAGGGCTTGTGTAGTCTCTTCTGTAATCACGGGGGCTGTGAAGGCACAAACAGTGATAATATTACACCACCCAACTACGTCAGGTAAGATTCTACAAAAATGAAGCTCGTCAAACAAACCAGAAGGGAAACTGACTAGGTAAATTTGAATAAATTTTCAAAGCGAACAAAGAAAACTGGCAGCTAGGAGCGGGATTCGAACCTGCGACCCCCGGAATACCATACCTTCGCTCTACCAACTGAGCTATCTTGCCCCATGTTGCCGGTCTCCCAAATTGTCAGTGTCTTTGTTCGGTTTATGACTTCTGACTAGCGCCCACCGCTCAAAGACTTTCTATTTAAGGATTATTAATAAATTTGGAATTTTTAAATCCCAGCTTGAAACATTTCTTTTTAAAAGGTATTACTCTTAATTAATAAATTTACTGTTTATGTAGTCGTGAAATTT
Organism: Hippasteria phrygiana; assembly: GCA_037893225.1. Taxonomy (NCBI): domain Eukaryota; kingdom Metazoa; phylum Echinodermata; class Asteroidea; order Valvatida; family Goniasteridae; genus Hippasteria; species Hippasteria phrygiana. Next base: position 2,199,370 of record JAZGUH010000432.1, read on the forward strand.
TTTGAAAGCGTTTTGAGATTTATAATGTAAAATGTTATATTAAGAATCAATTATTATTATTATTAGTATTATAATTATTTAAAAAAAATTTCTCCTTGCTATATTTTCTTCGATTTCTCCTTGCTTCCCTTTGATTCCTATTTTGTGACATGTACATACCTGGTTTGCTTGTTACTTCAAAGTCCAGATCCTCCTGCAGAAGACTGTTTTCCGGTCTTTTGCTGCCTCTGGCTTCCCCAGACAGTTGCCATGGTTTCTCAGTAATGTTGGAATCCTCAAGTTGCTCGATCTTCTGCTTGAGCTTTATAGTGGAAATAACCCATTATATCAACTGGTGAGTGACTAGGCTATAAAATATGCCGGTTTGATTTTGTCATATTTAGCAGGGTGGAAGCTAAATATATGTGTTGGATTTTGTCATACTAGTGCAGTGCCCGTTCAAAATGTGCCTGTTCGAAACGGACAAATGGCTTGGCTTTCGTTAACCCTAACCTTCCCTAACCTGCCAAAATCAAACACCCCATTTGTGTTGAATTTTGTGTGATTGGGTACTGTAGAGCCTTGGCACCATCACTTTGCATGGGACTTGATGCCCTGATTTTGTCTAAGTACAAAGAATGTGCCATTGGTTTACTACACAGTGTTGGAGTTTGTGTGGTTAGGGAAGGATTCTAGTAAAAAGCCTTGGGCTGTTAGGGTTAAAGAAAGTCACGGGTGTATGTTTCCATGCCACACGTGTATCACAGCTTTGGAAGTGAGTTTTTTGGGAATAGCTGGTTTTGTAACACTGATGTACATGTGTCTAATCTGCATATTAAATCACGCCCCATTGCATGCGTGGCGGTCTATACCCGTGGCGGTACAGTGCAGTGCAGTGCCCGTTCAAAATGTGCAGCAGTGCGTGGCGGTCTATACTGCCATGTTTGCGGGTCTAGGCCTCAAGTATTGCTGCTTTTTTGCAGCTTTTTTGAGAACCGCTCATCCAAACAACTTCAAACTTGACACTGCACATTCTTAGGTCCTGAGCAATACACCTGCCGATTTTCAACTTCATACAGTGCCCGGTTCTGGAGATAATCAAATTATGGACAGACACACACACATACATACACACAGACACAGATTCCTGGAATTATAGTAAGATTTAGCAGGGTGGAAGCTAAATATACCTGTTGGATTTTGTCGTATTTGCTAGGGTGGAAGTAACATTTCAATTGGATTTTGTTGGATTTGGCAGGGTTCGTACATACAAATACCTTTAGTATTTTGTTGGATTCAGCAGGGTAGCTGCAGAATGCCAAAGCTGGTGTGTAGGTGGTACAATGCAGAATCCAACAATTCGATGTTGGATTTTGTTGTATTTAGCAGGCTTCTCATTTCAGTTTTGTTGGAAATTGTTGGATTTAGCAGGGCCATATGACAAAAACCATTGAAGGGGGCAATGTTCTAGCCAGGGTGAAATTAAACCGTAGGGGCATTTTGCTCAAGGATGACCAATGCGAGCGCGAAGCCCCGGAATCCACCTAAGGGGGCCCCAGGCCAAAACATTTTGGATTCTAGATGCTCTGTGGTGCAATCTAAGGCAATTCATGACCACTTTTCCTTGACTGTTTTGAGCAAAAGTTTCTACGATTATAGAGGCAAAATGTAGTTAATTTTGAAATTGTTTAGAATACCCTTGCTCTTAAATATATAGCGTAGTGACAGCGTAGGGGCAGGATTCAAGCGTAGTGCTAATTCCCGAAAGCGTAGTAGGTGCTAGCGTTACTTAATGCCTGGCTAGAACACCGGTAGGGGGTTGGGGTTAATGTAACCCCAAAAATCTAGGCCTCTACAAATACATTACACACACATTTTAAGTAGTAAGTTTACAATCAAGATGAATAATACCTTTTCCTGTCTCTTCTCGAAGGTTGACTTGAGTTTGGTGGCTTTGCTTCCAAGGATGTCAGCCAAATCTTCCCCTTCACTTTCTTCCTCCTCCTTCTCCTCCTCCTCCTCCTCCGCCCCATCATCATCATCATCATGGCTATCATTACTGTCTTCCTCATCACTGTTTATCATCAACAAACCACAGTACATCAAAAGGGCATTACCTATCAATCTTCAGTCTGTATGAAGGCATTTGATTTGTATGGCATTGCTGAAAAATGCATCAGAAAACTGCATTTTCTACCAAAAGATAAGGTTCAAAACTGAAAAAAGATAGAGTTGTTAGAATATAACAGAATACATTTTCAAAGTGAACAAAGAAACTGGCAGGAGCGGGATTCGAACCTGCGACCTCCGAGTTACCGTACCGGCGCTCTACCAACTGAGCTATCTTGGCCTATGTTGGCGGTCTCCCAAATTGTCAGTATCTTTGTTCGGGTGGGCGCTTTCGAATCCCGCTCCTGCCAGTTAAATAGGTTAAATAGGTAAATTTCCCCCTTTTAAACCCTTTTATGGGCTTATTTCTCTGAAATGTAAAAAAAGAGATCCTAACCTCTTCATCTTCCTCCCGTGTGGACTATCTTCCTCATCACCATTATCCTCGATGTCAAACTCTTCAAAATGGACTCTCTTCTGTGTCGAGGGCATTTTCCGATGGTCATTCTCAAAGTAGTCAATGTAACACATGTCCCTGGCACTTTTCTCCTGTGTAGTGCATATTTCATCATTGTGAAAAAAATTTTTTTAAACAATGCTAAATGTAATGTTGGCTGTTTAGAGTAACATTTGGAAGTTATGACTGTGGGACTCACTATCATAATTATGAAAGATCCAGTTTCAACAAAAACTTCTTTGCACACAGCAACAGGAATATTCAAAAATTCAACAATTTCTCAAAAGGTTGTCTTGATTTCAATGGAACAGAACCACTGATTTTAATAGAATCTCTTTTGAGTTACACTCGAAACTTCTTGATTTCAATTTCATGTGTAACATACGTTGTCACTGCTCAGATAAAAAAAAAATGAGACCTTGACAGGATGCAAGACTGAACACATAACCACCAAAAACAGATGCATTTATTCATTTGTTTTTTCAATCTCAGTATTTGCATCATGAATGAACTCTATATCATCAGCAGGGTCAAATTCACCAAATGCTGTGGGGAGGTATTTATAAACATGCAACAAGAAATGCAATGTTGAATACATGTATCACAACTTGAACAGAATCTTCTGAGCATTTCACGAAACTGGAACATAAGTTTCTTTAGATCATCACAAAAACTGACATTTCACAGCAGGTTTTGCAGCGTGACAAGTAAAGAAACAAGACCAAAAGCAAGTGATAAAGTAAATTTACAAATGAATAACCATTAAAGTTGTCTGTTAGAAGCCTCTTTGTTTAAGTTCAATTTACAAACCAACTGACATTTCATTTAAGAGTTTTTAACTCTTTGCTGGTCACATACTGTTTAACAAGTAAAAACATAAACAAATCACCACAATGAGCTTGGCATTTTGTGAAATATTTCTAAAGAAAATCACAGCTTTGATGCACTGCTGAGATTAGACATGTCATTAATCTTCACCCCTTGTGTACGGAGGATGGCAAATGGCGCCAAAAAAACAGTGGCACCAGGCCGGATGACGCCATTTGCCGCTATTTGTGCAGTTTTAATCCATTGTTGGATTATTGTGTATGTTACGCTTGACTGCACAAGCACATTGTGTCCGTTTCGCTTGGCTGCCAAAGCCGGCGCGACACCTGGCGCCTCCTGTATATAACCGTACTCAAGGAGTTAATGGGTTATGATGTGTTTTGTGAAATTAGGTGCAGCTAGCAAAGTGCCTACCTGGTGTTCTTCATGACTACTTCCCTCATCTGATGACAAATCATCGAAGAGGTCAACGGATTCTGCATCAGAATCCTCTTGATCCTCATCCTCCTCTTCATCACCTCCACCAGCCTCCTCCCTCCTACGCCGTCTCTCCTCTTTAGCATCTTCCATCTCAAGGAACCTCTCCATCTCGGAGAGTTTGAAGAAAGTATCGTCGACGACGGATGTCCTGCCATGGAAACCCTGAAGATGTCCCGCTTTTTTGGATGACTTCTTCGCATGTTTCTTCGACTGACCTTCTAAGTCCTCGATATCAAAGTTTGTTTCAGAGTCTTGATCCGAAGAGTCTACATCAGAGTCTTGATTGAGACCTACAACATCCCGAGACTCTGGAAATAGGTCTTGACTACCGTCATACTCCTGCTCAACTTCGTCTTGATCTGATTCATCATCGCTCTTATTATTGCGGCTGTTTCCCTCACCTTTAGTTCTTTCTTGGCATGAATCTTCCACTAATGAAATATTACTGTTACAAGTAAGCAACTTTGCGACATTGTGCACCATGTACTTCAAGAGTGGCGAATTGGTTAGTTCTATTTCTTCCCAAATTTGTTCGCTATCTAAACCTTCGATGACGAGCTCTGTTAATCCACTAGCAGATGATGGTGGTTTATGCACATGGCAGTCACAGCTCAGGTCAAATATCCTCTTAGTGTACTCAGTGAATATTGCTTCTAGCTGTGGTTGGGCACTGTAGTAGAGAGGAAAGGATAACAAATATGTAAGTGGTAAGTTCATGTACTTCTGTTGGCTATACAAAGTTCATGTGTGTGATTTTGAGTATGTAGCAATTATACAACAGAGGCTAATTTTATTCTTAAATTCAACTAATTCACTTCCAAGTAACTTGGACACTACTTATTGCCTCTTTAACAATATCTGCTGATAGTAGTGTAAAGCGTCAAGTTCAGGAACGCAGTCCCGGGAAAACTTTGTGTGAAGTCGGGAAGGGGAACTTCTGAATAATTCTTGGACAACGAACCAACAAAGACAATCGCACCTCAAAGTGTAGTGTTTGCGAAATCTCTTTAAACTTTATTTCCTTTTCCAAATCCCACACTACATCTTTCCTCTTCAACCTCCAAACGCCAACCCTACTTCTTCAACCGCCAAACGCCAACCCCCTAAATTCTTTTAAGAACAAGTAAAACTTTAACTGTTATTCAAATTCCTTTTCATAATATTATTCTCGAATTACTTTAACGCATGCACGCAACGCACGCACACATGTACGCAGCTGCTCATGTTGATATGCGGTTTTGCGTGTTTACTGAGCGTCGCGGTGATCTCCATCTTTTATTTGGCATAGTGTTTTGTCGTCTTCATTGTCGCTTTACCCCAAAATTTCCCCCCAAATTAAAACCCTTCCCTGCCCTTTTCTACGGCATAGGCCTACCTGTTGGTTTGTAATGTCGCCAACTAGTTTGGCTGCTTTGGCAAGTGGATTTTTGTTCCCTTGGCTTAAGGGAATAGGGCCCTACACTACACAATTGCCTATACCATGGAGGTAGGAAAGAGACCGTGAAATATGATGTTTTTCAATGAATCACTGGTTGTCAACTGCGGCATTTGCCTTGGACCCTACTATCGCCAGATTATGTCCAATTTTTTGGACGATTGTATAGTGTAGGGCCCTGTTCCTAGTATAAGGGAACAAAAATCCACTTTTAGGTTATAAATTGAAATTGCGAAACTAGTTAGCGACATTACAAACCAACAGGTATGCCGTAGATAAAGGGCAGGGTTTTAGCTTTTGAGGGAAATTTTGGGGTACCTTGTACCTTGTAGATCATACCTCCTCAAAACATCCTCATGGGAGTATAACTGGAGGCTTGATGAGGGTGGAGAGCTGCTTAATATAACTGATTTACCCCGCTGATTAATGATTGGAATTTGGTTGTAGATGTTGCACAAATGATTGGATGAGATAATGTGTTCCACATATCGATTGATTCGGGAAAGAAGGACTGTTGCATGATTTTGGTATTAACTGGGTTATGTAACATTAATTGTTTGTTGTGGCCCCGTCTAGCTCTTGGTGGTTTAGGTTTGCAATATTCATCCTTGTTAATAGCCAACTCGTTCTTTAGAATCTTGTACAATGTGATGAGGCGAGTGTGTTGTCTCATTTCCTCAATGGAGTACCATCTGAGCTGCTTGATCATGCCTGTGACACTTTCCCTTTTTCTATAATTACTTGTGACGATCCTTGCTGCCCGTCTCTGTACTTTCTCTAATTGTTCCTTATTTTTCATTGATCCAGGATGCCATGCTGCCGAAGCGTATTGAAGATGGGGTCTGACTAATGTTTTATATAATTTCTCTTTGACTTCCTTTGATGTTGAGCTGAAATTTCTAATGATGAAGTTCAGGATCTTGGTTGCTATTCCAGCAGCGTATTGGGTCTGTACGTATATCCCATTTCAAATTATTTTAAAGGTGGATGCCCAGATATTGCACCGAGGCAACCTCGTCCAAAGATACTCCTGACAGAGTATATGATGGGTGACCAGGATTCCTTTTACGGGAGATTCGCATCACTTTGCATTTTGTTGCATTAAACTTCATACCCCAGGTACTTGCCCATGACTCCAATTTATTTAAATCCAACTGGAATGCCTCTTCATCTGCTTTGGACAGGATTGTTCTATACATCATACAATCATCAGCAAAAAGGCGGATCGTGGAGCTAACATTGATGGAGAGATCGTTTATGAACATGATGAAGAGGTGTGGACCCATGACCGTTCCTTGTGGGACACCGCTAATATTAATAAGGACAGGTTCCCATTCCGATTTTTGGACATTCACTACGACACATTGATGTCTCTTACTTAGTAAGCATCGCCTTTATCCATTCTAGATTTTTGTTACGAATTCCATAATAGTTAAGCTTCAGCAGCAAATGACGATGTGGTAAAGCGGCGATGAGGACAACAAAACGCAACGCGAAAATAAAGATGGCGATCATCACGAAGCACACAGTAAACACGCAAAACCGCGTTCATTCGCATGGCAACTGATGCCGTAAAGCGCGTAAGAAAATTGCATTTTCTACCAAAATAAACTTTTCAAAATTACAAAAAACGATGTCAATAGAATTAAGAGAAGTCTGCTTTAGGTTGAAAAAGTAATTTTGGAATGAGAAAAAAGACCCTTGAATCTAATTTCATCAAAACAAAAGAGGGGCCCTACAAAAAACGGCTACACTATAATTACACTATAGTGTCCCCCCTTTGCCACACACACAAACCGCTAGCCATGTCCCAAAAATTTTCGGACTGTATTTGCCCTAGGACTAAAATAACTTACCAGATGAAGTTTTCTGGAGAGTTGCTATTTTGCGTAAAATCTTCTAAAACGTGTAAAATCGGTGAAGAATCCATGTTTTAAAATAGGCCTACGAAGCACACATGCACATGGCTCATGTCCATGTGCTCTGCCGCCCTCATGCGACAGTGTACTTATATAGCGAGTCTCCAAATCCAACAACGACGAGTTTAGCGCCGATCTGCGCATTTCCGCGTTTGAAAACGAGGATCTCATGTAAGGCCGGCCGTGTCCGAAATGGGCGTCTAGAGCTACAGCTACGGCTACGTCACGCGTAGTTGTAATGGCAAACACCTAGACAATAGCCCTAGACAAGCGATTCGGACGCAGCCTAAGGCTGCGTCCGAATCGCTTGTCTAGGGCTATTGTCTAGGTGTTCGTCCATTACAACTACGCGTGACGTAGCCGTAGCTGTATACGCCCATTTCGGACAATTACTTTTATGCTGATCGTGCGCCTGCGCTCCTTTTATGGCCTGATTAATTTATGCATGAATGAATGTGCTGAAAAGCGTTGTTTTGTTTGCCACTGACACTGACACTCTCGCTTTCAACCCGGAAGTGCTCAGAATTAGAAGGGGCTAATGTGAAATTCCTCTATAGGGCCAGGGGAGAGCGGGGGCGCTGTTTTTTCGGAAAGAGTTCCATATCCGGCCATCACTTATTTTCCCTTAATATGATTTAAAAACTACAAAAAAGTGTAAAGCCGATGAAGAAACACGAATTTAGGAGGGAAAAAATTCAACTTATTCTTTGAAAAAACTTTTGACTTTTTCTGTCATGGCCCATAGTCTAGACTTTGTGCACGAGGTCTAAGTGATAGCTGGATATGGAACTCTCAGTGGGGGAGGGGGAAGGGGCGGGGAAAGGGGCGGGGAGACGATTAGCTACGCCACTGCCCTCCCTCCCCAACCCCCCCAACACTTTTTAAGGCCCTTTTCCAGAGAGAGGAATAGGGGCAACTTTTATGAAAATTTTTACAAATTTTCAGGGTGAAAAAAGAAAAAGTTTCCCCTTGCTCCACCCACCCCACCCCCTGCCCTTTTGGAAATATTGTGGGCCTGAACACAGCTTGTGAAATACTGCACATCACAATGTAGTTATAATTCGATGAAGGAAATATCGAATTAGATTACCGCCCAGAATTCCATAGGGTTTGCCCGAGGGTGTCAACTCGCAAATGACAGGTCAATAGACAGATCCATCGAGCCCCGCCCATTGACAGAGTCAAATCACAGACACCCGAGCTGTGGCCGATTGTTAAAAACATCAAGAGGACCAGTCTACGGCATATGAAGCGCGATATGGGGGGGGGGGGGGGGGGGGGGGGGAGTGACCCCCTTTTGCATTCGTCATTGAGTTCCCGGAATCTTAGGAATTCTTTTCAGAAATTTACGGGGTGGGGGGGGGGGGGGGTGTTAGGCAACAATAGTCTGGAGTGCGCTTAGGGTATAGGGACAAAAGGTGGTACCCTTTCCCCCATATTGTGCTGGGCATCATATACAGAAAAACTATTTCAAATTTCTGGACCACCCATTCTCCAATAACAGCCATTGCTGCTTTGGAGAGGGGGATTTTCACCATTGTTGAAGGATATAGTGTAGCTTTCCAAATGTCCCCCTCCCCCGTTTGGTGATCACCACTACTGATTATCACAAATAAAAATACATGTACATGTATACCTACAAGACGTTCAATGAACAGCTTTTAATATTTCAACAAGCCAACCGCCATGCGTGCCTTTTTGCAAGTTCTTACATCCCATCAGTTTACAATTAAGTGTTTAAACCAACCATAGTTCCGACAACTGAAAGGAACAAATAATATCCAGTAACATTTGGTTTTGTAATGTTAAATCCAAGCAACTGAAGTAAACCACTCACTCTAAAGCCCCTCAGTAGTGCTTTAACCCCTTGCCACCGGTTGACACAAATACGTGCAGATTGAAATTGCCACCTGGCCGGTTGACACAAATACAAGCCAATTTTCGCATTTTCAATCCATTATTGGGGTATTGTGTACATTATGCTTGGCTGCACAAGCCTTTTGTTTCCGTTTCGCTTGGCTGCATAACCCGGCCTGGTGCCCCGGCGCCAAGGGGTTAATACATGCACTCGAGATGGAAGCAACCGTTCAGTGGTTCACATAATGGTGATGCTACCCTAGAGTTACCAAGTAATGAAGTGACAGGCCTCCGGAGGAGATACAACCACTATTACCATTAAAATAACATACGCACGAGGGGCACTTCAAAGCATTCTCAATCCATGAACAAAGCTACATTAAACAGGCTGTTCTCACTAGCATCATCTTCTTAAATAAACTTCAGATAAATTTAAGTTAGAGCATGGGTGTCCACAGCAGAAAACAAGTAATGCCCAGGGACCTATAAACATACATATAATGTACAGTTTGGTTGAAGATATGTGTACTATTTATGGCCATCAAATTTAATGATTAGACATTATTATGCAAATGAAATTAACTTAGGTATGTTCTGGTTGCAACCAGCAACCGCAACCGTTCTCAACATTTAAAAAAAATGCTCATTCGTATCAATCATTACACATGTGTACATACATTTGTGAATGCGTACATATATTACTGTTGTACTTGAAAATATTAATTTTGATAAGAGGGGACTTAAACATTGTGTGAACTGCTGGCATGACTGATTTTTCTTACAAATCCAAGAGAAAACGAAAATGTTTGTATTAGTCCCCTAATCAATGTAGTGCTTTACACTCACTTTAAATCTTTCTTCCCAGTAATCTTTCGGTAAGTTTACCAGTCACAGAAAGATCTTATTATGGTTTACTGAATTATTAAAAAAAAGAAAAAAAAAAGTACATTTTTCTTCAAATTCTAACGGAAGCATGTTTAGAATAACATTTTAAGCATGAAATATTTCCTGAATCCTGTTACCTTATTATTGACCCAGTTTACAGCTCTTAGTATTTGACATTAAATAGACATCCCCAGAAATCTAGGTGTTTTTAACTCTTAAAGATAATCTGAAGACCGCTTTCTTGCATTTCGACAGCATCTACAATTTGTCCAGGTATTTTTCCAGCGCTGGAACCATCTCAGACAGCCCCTTTCGTTTGCGGGTTTTGGTGACGACTACTTGAGGCTTGGTGTCAGGCTCAAGTGGATTTCCAGGCATGATCTGCCAGTGGTTAAACACGCACTGTGGAAAAGCCTGACCACTGGTGTTGGAGCGCAGATCAGCAGTGAAGCCTATTGAAAACAATGAGACAATTAGCATACCGTCTTGCAGGCATCATCAAATATTGATCAAGAGCAACACACCCAAGACACCTTTTGCTATTATCCTTTTTAACAAATACAAACCAACAGAAATAAGAATTATAAAGAATTATTGCCCGACAAAGACAGGTTGTTTTGTACCATCAGTATCTTGTAAGTTTTCTAAAATCATTTTCAGGGGGTTTCAAAGCTAACCTTTATTACACGTACAAACAGGCTTATTTTTTATTTTTTATTCTTACAAAGAAACGCTTCGGATACAAATTATACATACCAAAGGACTCCATGACTGGTAGGTATGCCTTGATAACGAACAAGGGCGTTCCAGTAACCTTGGCTTCATCAAACACATGGCCACGTCGGCGAGTCAGAACACCGTAGATACCTCCAACAGCAGTCTCTGGGCACTAGTACATGCGGGGAAAAAACCAGGGAGTACAATCGGTTGTATGAATGAAAAGTCATGTTTGTTGTTACTTTAAAATCTGGAGCATTCACTACCATTTGTATGTATACAACTGAAGTTAAAGTTAATACTCTAAAGCACTGCTGAGAAGTTAACTTCTACTGGTCTAAAATTTACTTGACCAATTTGCTCCATTTCCATATGCAGTAAAGGGAGAAAAGACAAATTCAAAGCACTTCCAACAGGGGTCGATTTCACCAATGCTAAGATCGATCTTAGGAAGAGTATCCTAACTTTCATTGGATCTATTTGCAAGTTAGGATGAGTAACTCTTCCCAAGATTGATCTTACAGGTAGCATTGGTGAAATCGGCCCAGGTCACCTTGAATTGGATTAAGAAGGCTAATTTTGTGTATATTTCAAGAGTAGAATTTGTTTATGTTCCGTGCAAGAAGATGGGACATAAGCATTTCTTAGGCCCCCTTACAAGTTTGAGGGGGAAAAATGAGGTAGATGGGCAACTATTTCTTGCAGATGAACAACTCCTTGTTTCACTCGGTGTAGACTGCACAAGCATTTGCCATTATTACATAAGCATCAACATTTGAAATTTACCTCACTTTTATTTGTATTGATATTTAATACAATTTGAAAATTTGTCAGAAGAAAAATAAAATCTACTTTCTTGAAGAGCACAAGCAGTACATCTTTAAACTTCCAGAACTCCACTCCTACCTACAGTCTATGCATTCATGGACTGAAGAAACGTGTGATATTCACTTTCTATGAAATACATGCACTTTCAGTAGACTGATTTATTCCAACATTAAAACAATTTGTGAATGTAATTTCATTAAGTATCAAGATAATACAAGGATCGTGAGGATGAGGAACCAAAACGAGTGAAGCTGCTACAAACAGTTCTAATACCAACCTGGATCTCTACCAAATAAACCGGCTCCATTATGCGAGGTTCCGCCGTCAGCATACAAGCATATAACACACGACGTGCAGTGGGGATGATCTGGCCGCCACCACGATGGATGGCATCGGCGTGCAGTGTTACATCGTGAATATTGAAGCGAACCGCTCGGACATTTTCATCGCACAGCACTCCCTGTAAAATTCAGAAAAAAAATTTCAAAAATAAGTACAATGATCACCGTCGCTTCAAAAATCATTTTCAAACCAGAAATTCTGCATTGCACCAAATGGGTTTATGTTATTTGTGGTTTCCTTTTGTTACTTTTTTACTGAAGATGTTGATTACAGAGAGAAACCTGCATAACTTGGGTTTATCTTACTATAAAACATTTCAGCCATGAAATAGTTACTTTTTTAGAGCCGTCTTCATTAAATCCCATTTAGACTGCTGGTGCCATTTGTTTAACATTGAGCTGGGGGCAGCAAACAAATCTGATGTCATGACGAAGTCATTTTTGTGCCTGGTGCTTGATACAAAAAGGGGAGTCTCATGCACCAAGTTACACGAAAAATTCACTTTTTTTCGGGTTTAACTTGAGCATATTCTCATTGTTTCGTTTCCTACCCCAAGTGATGACTTTTAAGATTATAGCAGGGATCTAGTCGAGTCCATCAAGTCCCTGCAAGTCCATTACAAGCCCTCCGAACCAAATTCCTATCACCAGCTATTCAAATGAGCTTTGACAAAGGCATTCCTTTGCCATTGTTCATCCAGTTACTTGTGACCGGCTTTATGAAAGGACTTCCGACAGGACTTGTGAAAGGACTTGCATGGACTCCATTAAAACTCCGGATTTGAGGATCCATGAACGATGCTTTAATTTGATATATTGTGTTACTGCAGCTTATTTTTGGACCTCTACGGCCTTTAGAGTCGTCAGTCTTGACCCTTTGTTTTGAGAAAATGAAACTTAACATTTGTGACCCGGGCATACTATAAAAAGGGTTTGAAAAAAAATCTCCCCTGTAAATATTTTCAGATTAAATTTAATTTTAGAATAGTGTTTTCCAACTGTAAGAATGTTCAAATCCCAAAATTGACTTCTTTACCGATTTTTTCCCCTGCTTATTAGTCAGTGACTGCCAGGGCCACAACTTTGTAGGAAAAAGTCTAAAGTACTGCTGCATATCGTCACCAACACCACGAACTGACACTCTCTAGCGCGTGAGTGCCAGGGCGCGCGCGTATTTTACAGAACAGTAATTTTCGTTTTCACGAACTGACACCCAAGTAGAGGAGCGCGCGCTAACCACATTTTCATTTTCACGAACTGAAACCATTCTTAATTGTACGAGTTTAGAGGTTTTCAGTTCAATGTTTCTGTAAACCACAAGTATACAGATGGAGTAGATTCGTGTCAAAGCTTTGAAAGCGTTTTTCATGGAATGGTATTTCCGCTATATGCTTGCGTGTCAATTCGTGAAAACGAAGTCTTCTCTAGCGAGTCAGTGTCCGATGTGCGCGCGCACACCTGGGTGTCAGTTCGTGAAACCGAAATGTACTCAGTACGCGGTTTCACGAACTGACACCCAGGTGCGCGTGAGTGTCAGTTCGTGAAAACGGTGACGATATATGAACATTCCAGTATTTTCCAAATAGGAGAAAATATGTTGCCTCCTGGAAATGTGAACCGTTAATGAAAGCTAGTTTCGGCCTCTATTCATACAGAATCAAGCGAGATTCCACTGTTCTTTTAACCAGTTCACATCCGGATTATTTTTTACATTCACCGGACCCAGGCGCGGGAATATTTTTCCCGAGCCTAGATGCCAGACCGGTTCAGGCAGAATCAGGCCGTAATCAGCAGGTTGCACACCCTGATATTTCCGGCCTCGCTCGCTGCGAGCGGGTCGCTCACAGATATTACCAGCCTCCATCGAGTGCGTGTTTATCAGTCATCCGTTCCGAGTACCGCAAAACCTTTGCGTGTTAACTCGTCATCCGATGTGAACTGGTTAAAGTGTCAAAAGATTAAGTTAGAGCAGGCAAGCACTTCGTAGATTTATAGAACATACCTCCTTTGTCGCCCACTGGAAGCCAGCCACTACACTGTCCTTGATCTCATTCAGATACTGAACTCCCTTGGTGCAGTCAATCAGGAGGTTAGGTCCGGTTCCCTCGGGACCAAAACACCAGATCTTCCTGGCCTCGTTCACTTCATATTCATAATTCTCAGTCAAAAACCGAGCACGCGCCTTTGGTTCAGACCTGGGATTGATTTTATCCTGGAGGAATTGGGGGAAAAATATAACCATGATTTTACACAGCATCTTGAGAAGTGCAAGAAAGAAATGCATTTGTGACAACATTTAAGATGGCATTATAAAAGACAAGCTGTTGAGCACAGTATTCTGAACTTGGACATGTTTAACCCCTTGAGTACGGTTATTTACAGGAGGCGCTAGGGTGTCGCGCCGGCTCATGCAGCCAAGCAAAACAGTCACAATGTGCTTGTGCAGTCAAGTGTAACACACAATAATCCAACAATGCAGAGATGAAACTGGCATATGGAGAAGAACAAAAATCAAAAAAATTGGTCGAAAAAGTCAAAGTCGGTTTTCCGATTAAAATCGGAAAAGTTTCATCTCTGACAATGGATTGAAACTGCACATATAGCGGCAGATGGCATCATCCGGCCAGGTGGCACTTTTTTTGATATTTGGCATCATCCGTATGCAAGGGGTTAACCTTAACGGTCCTGAATCCTCCAATTTCAATAGGATTTGTTTTCACACTACCTGGGGAGTTAGGGTCAACTTACAGCTTCAATGTCAGTTGCTAGACCATCTGGGAAGTTGATACACCTCATGAACAGGCGGTTGTGCTTGTTGGGTGACTTGGACAGGCATGTCCGATCCGACTCTGCATTTACAGACTCTCTGTAGGAAACCACTGGGTCAGATTTCTACACGCAAAAGATACAATCGTTTCGAACATAGCTGAAAATAACGTTATCAGGTCAAGACAAGAAACAAGACAACTAGCAACGTGTTCACAAATGACCGACACATAAACATCGATGAGGCAGACATTCTTGATCAATTTAATTGGCAAACATTTCAATAGTGGACGGTTGACTGGTGGGGCAAAAAAAAAAAAAGAGGACGCCAGCTTGTAATAAAAAGAGTTTTGGCCCAACCAAAACTTTCGCTAATTCTTTGTCATTCTGACTTGGCAAAGATTTATAAAAACTTGAAACGATGACAACCCCAAAGTCAGTGTACCCAAAGGATTATTTTCTATGCAATAATGGATTTAGCAGGGTTAGTGTTAAATATAATGTGTTTTTAACTACACATGAGAAAAACTGCCCAATTAAGCCCCCCCCCCCTCCCCTCCATACTGGCAACAGTAAGACATGCAGTCTAAAAGCTAGTCATGGGTTTAATACCATACTCTTGTTTTGAACATGTACCTTGATTGGAATGCAGGCATGGTCTTCTTCCAGATCCTTGAGGCAAATCTCCAGATGGAGTTCTCCAGCACCAGCCACAATGTGCTCCCCAGATTCCTCAATGATACACTGGACCATAGGGTCGGACTTTGCCAGACGTTTCAACCCTTCCACCAGTTTTGGCAGCTGAGAGGGATCTTTAGCCTCCACTGCCACACGCACCACAGGACTGACGGAGAACTTCATGACCTGCTCAAAAACCATATTCATGTTACTGTGTCATGTAAGCTGTACGATGCAGTCAAATGAAGTGCCCTGGGGCCAATTTCATAAAGCTGTTAAGCACAAACATTTGCTTAGCATGCAAATGCTTCCTTGATAAAAACTGGAATACCAACCAGATTTCCATGTGTGGAATGTTGCTTTTGACTGGCATTCAGCTGTTGTTTGCTTAGCATGAAAATTACATGGACTTTTAGCTGGTAACCTGTTTTTACTAAGCAAGACATTTTCATGCTAAGCAAATTGTTGTGCTTAACAGCTCTATGAAATTGGCCCCTGGTGATCCCCGACAGTACTTACCAAGTGGCAACGGCAGACAATAAACCACTCTATAAACAGTAAATATATTAGTTTTGCCTTTTCAGAGTTCAGTTCAAGATTTTTGTTTCCATCTGGAGGGGCCCAGGGGCTCCATTGCCACCCGATTGACCAACCTTTGTCCTTTAAACAGTCCAGTTATTAGTTTAATTGTGGTTGTAAAGGTACAAGACCTTAAAGTTGGGGACTTTCTTTGGTAATCGACCCATCTTGGTACAATGTGAAAGCTTGTGAAATGTTGCCCAATAAGTTATAACAACGCAGAACTTGTGAAGTCTAGACAAACAACTGCAAGGGGCATGGTAAACTTATAAACTGATTGGTCAATTGAATTCATTCAGTGTAATAAAATTACTCGTCCCTCATGGCAACTGCCGCATAACCCATTTATTAAAATACTTAAATCATTAATCAGGCATGCAACTTGGAATTAACAAAAAACAAGGAAATTCCAATATTGACAAGACTTTGTATAGTGTTATTCAATTTTCAATGGCATAAGCGTGAAGTGAAAAACAGGGAAATCAGCTGATCCCAGGAAAAGTTGCATGCCTGATTAATAAGTACTCAAATTTTGTGACAAACGAGTTGAGGAGCTACTACCTACTACAAATGTTACAAAAGAATGTAGTTACTGCCGATATCCGACTTATGTTCAAACAATACAAAATCTTAAATTGGCGCCTCATCTCATCTAGTTTTCGTACAATCAACTCACCTTGAGATTGTGAGCTTTTTCATAAGTTGAAATGGTTCCCGTTTTGACCAAGTACTGGTCAACCCCTACAAGGCCGACGATGTTACCACAGGGAACATCTTCAATAGACTCGATGTAACGCCCCATCATCAGAATGGTCCTGCGTTCAATCAAATATTCACACATCACTACCTTCGGTTTAGAAATGTGCTAAAATGCATTCTGCTTCAGCACAAGAACTGTTCTAGTAAAAACCTGGATTTTCCACGGAGGATTTTCACAGGATGGCTGTCACATATTCATCTCTCTGCCTACCGTCCTATACTCAATGTGTCATGTCAAATCACAGAATATTCAATCGCCGACCGAATATTTGAATACTTTTTGCCAGTACAAATATTCAATTTTTTTTATATGCACATACAGATACAACTCTGATGCTATTTTAATAGAAAAGTTACGGCGCTTAACCCTCCTACTATTTAAAAGGTCAAAATCAGTCAGAATTTCCTTCAGAATTCACCTCCCCCGCTATACTTTTACACAGACATGATCAGATTACATGTGGTTTTGTACTATGGCCAGGAGGGTCAAAAACAATCACCTTGACTGATTTTGACCCATACAACAACATGGCTCAGAATGTATGTTTGCATAGGAGGGTTTTAACAGTGTCAAATGCTGCATTTTTGTCGACGCTAACTTTTTGTGCACAGAGGTTTGTCCCCGTTTGTAAAACACTTGACACTTGTGAAATAATTACTGCAAAAATGCAGGCTGGGGTGTTTTTGTTATCAGAAAGTTACACGTACCTGAAATGATCTTGATACAACAGGCGTATGCAAAAAATGTTGATCGGGCGGTCCATAATATTGATCGCTGCAAGTAAAACACTGTTGTGCTTTGCGTGCAACTTTTTACCGGCGCAGCATGCAGTTACAGCTGAAGCGTGAGAAACTTGACTGGCAAGTATCGAATATTCGGTCAAACCTAGTTTTGAATTACCAAAAATTAACAGCCTAATTATTTGAAAATAAACAGCCTTAATTTCTTAAAGTACCTCAACATGACTCATGCAAAATTTGAGTGTCCAACTCAAGTGGTTTCTGAGATATGACACCCCCTGAAATTTCCTTCTCCGGCCCCATTTTCCCATTCACAGTTGCACCGAAGAAGTTTTTTGCATTTTTGGAGGCTCATATCTCCAAAATGCACCAGGGTTTGTACCTGGAAATTGCTCCATAAGATGAATGACATCCATCCTGCAAGATTCTACTATCAAAAGTACCATACCAGGTTTCATATTCGGGATATCGACATCACTTTTTGCCTCCATCGTCATGTATCAGAATGTCAACATGTCAAATAGTGCAGAAAATGGAAAACAGATGAAATGGAAAATTTGCGACTCCGCAAATGGTCTCAATTTCTTTGAATGAAAGCCACTTGAAGTGCCATACCTCTGAATACTCTTCTGGAACAAGTCGTCCTTCTTCCCGGGTACATAGTGGGGCCCCATGATACGAACTTTCTGTCCAGAGGCTACTTTGCCAGAAAACACTCGGCCAAAGGCATAGAAGCGGCCTTTATCTGTAGTTGGAACCATCTTGGAGATGTACATCATCAGAGGCGCAGAGGCATCACAGTTCTTGATACCTGTAATCCAGTATGGAGATATTATGAAACAAAACAGCGTATAAAACATTGTCCAATCGCGTCACATCAACTATCTTGACAAAGAACAAGTGGAGCATAAAGACAAGCAAAATAATACACAAAATTCCGTGTGCTGTTCATTTCCCTATAGGAAAGAAAAAAAAGAAAGAAAAAAAACCAAGGCAAATTAGTACTTAATTCTATATCTAAATACCGCAGATAGCCTAATTAACTTGGAGTAAACCTTCAACTTGGCTTTGCATTATGGACAGTAAACATGTGGGGGATGGACTTTCCATTAGGGATAATATAAATTCCCTTCCCCATGTAATATTTAAGAGTATGTGCAGCGCTCAAAATCTGCACTGGACCAGTGGACCAAAGTCCAATAACATAGGGATTTAAAATTCCATCTTCACATTGATTATGCTGTACCCACTGCTGCATTGGATTCGAATCGGCCAGCTGGCCACGGTAAGCTCGGTGGGCAAGTGGTTAAGACGTCTGCACTAGTAAGCAGGAAGTCGTGGGTTCGAATCCCGCCCGAGTAAGCCTCTGAATTTTTTCAAACAGGCTCTTGGAAAGCACCGAGTATACAGTGAATCATATATTACATCGGGTAAGGGCAAAAGAGAAAATCTCTTTTCTAATTTACATCATTCCCGACGCAAAAACAAAATTCCATCTTCACATTAATATAGGGATTGTCTAGCAGACTTCAAGACCAAACTGGACCAGTGCACTGATTATTTTTGATTAAATCCATTTATATTTTACGAATCCCATATTTCACATTTTGAACTGAAATGTACACAGTGTACTTTCAGTGCTTAAAGCCCAGTGGCATACGCACTTTGAATCAAAAGCCTTGTGTAAAGTAATGATGGGTGTAAAGTAATGAATTGTGGTTAATAAGGGTCAGTGTTCAATTTGAAGGATAATATTCAATTTGAATTGTGAGTACTAACCCAATGCACATGGATCGTCATGTGGTCCCTCATAGAGCAGTTCCATGCGGTATTTCTGGGAGGTGACGGGGGATGGTAGATGAATGGTGATCATCTGTAGCAGGGCTTCCCCGGCCGGCAGCCATTTACGCATCACTTCCTTCATCAAGGGCTTGCCCTCCTTTTCCTTGGCCTCCGGTGACAGTTTGATCGACAGTTTTTCGAGCAGCTTTGTAGTGTCATCCTTCTGGAATCCCATGATGGCACCAAATACCTGTCAGTAGAAAAGTAAAAATTTCATATTTCACCTGTTCTTCCCTACTTCCCAATACGGGAATATTGTTGAAAGGATACAAGGACATCTACTAAGCATCGGCAGTTTTGTAGCTCATTCAAAGCATAAACCCTAATCCCCTTTGTTTTCCCTTGGCACCATGCTGAGCAGTGCATATAGCAATAGCAAATTGTGAAAAAATGCCGAATCAAAAAATCAAACAATTACAAAGTTGACAAATTGATGAGAATTATTTCTAAAACTTAAGACGGCAGCATTTCAAGGACTAGAAAAAAAAATAGTAGAATTAGATTCATTAAAGCACTCTTCAACTTCACCATGCAGTGAACAGCATGTTTGAGTAACTGTTGTATGGAGTGGACTCTGAATGTAAAGATAATATCCCAAAACAGGTTCAAGTGGAGTAGAAAACTCAAGAAACTGGGGGTATAAACATGGAAATGAGGTACAAAATATGGTAAAAACTAAATTTTGAAGAGAGACAAACGGGAGAAATTAAATGACAAAAAGCTGACCTCACTTCACCCCCAAAACGACTGACAATCATCAGACTTCTTATATTTTTTTATTGATAATTACTAGTGCAGTGCCCGTTCAAAATGTGCCTGTTCAAAACGGACAAATTGCTTGGCTCTCGTTAACCAGTTCGTGTCGGAGGACGTGTTAACACGATCTGGCTGTTTTTATACACGGCACGGCTGACGGGTTAAAACGTCAAGCTTGCCTCGACTCACCTCTGGGTGACATCTCAACACGCTAATCCCTCATTTGTTTTGTACACACACACACACACATCAAATTTTAGAAGTCTGTGGAGGCGGACCGTGTGTTGAACTTAAACTTGGCCGCTGTGCACAGCCTGTTCTACAATTTACGCTCCTGTAGGCGGCACCAGGAGTATTGAAATATATGAGGTTTCGGCAAGAAATATTGTACAAATACTGTTGAAATGACTCTTGGAAATCGGTATTTGTGGCGTTTGGCTGTATATCAGAAGTTGGCTGCTATATTTTGCCTTTTTTGAAAATAGAAATTTTCGGCAAAAATAATCCTGGCGCGAACTGTTAAAAAAAAAAGCCACGGGTGTATGTTTCCATGCCACACGTGTATATCGGCTTTGGAAGCGAGTTTCTTGGGAAGAGCTGTTTTGTAACACTGACATGCATGCATCGAATTTGCATATTAGATCACGCCCCATTGAATGCGTGGCAGTCTATACTGCCACGTTTGTGAGTCTAGGCCTCCGGTATTGCTGCTTTTTTGGGAACCACTCATCCAAACAACTTTAAACTTGACACTGCACATTTGTGGGTCCTGAGCAACACACCTGCCGATTTTCAACTTCATACAGTGCCCGGTTCTGGAGATAATCGAATTACCGACAGAAACGCACACATACACACACAATCTCATTTTTACATCCCTGTGGAGACATGGCATTGTTCTCCACTTTGTCCCTGTACTTGAGCAAACCCCCATAGATTTTTTACACAAAATTCCTTGTGGAGACGACCTAACCCATACAATTGCCTAGTGGAGACCTATTTAGTCCCTTTGTCTCTATTGTTTTCATGTATCCACAGGAATTAATCTCAAAAACAACCCATCCTTTTTTTAGGCCAAGCATAATGAAAAAAAAAAACCTGCCTTGTAGATGGGATCTAGCACAAACTGGTTGAAGCCACGGACGTAGCCGTCTCCACCCTCTTTGTTCCACTTCTTTTCCTTGGCGTTGTAGAACTGATCCCCCCACAGACGCTTCATCAACTTGGCCGGCTCAATCTTGAACTTGAAAGCATAGATCTCTGCAAACTGCTTGAGTGTAAAGGCCCATCCGTGGAGGCCAGAGCCAAAACCAACTGTACCTTTGCTTGGGTTAACCTGATACAAATTGACATTTCAACATTAAATTCCTGGTTAGAATTGAAGTCATCACAAATGTTGCCACAGAATTATTAACCATAACCTTCCCTCCCAATTCCTCAAAAATCTTCTTCGCCAAATGGAGGAATTTGGAGGATTGAGGGTCTTTGGAAGTTGAAGCATTGGAGGATTTTGCAGGACTGAGGGCATTAGAGGATTTTGCCTCTAGAGGGAAAATGGAGGAGCCAGGTCATCAGGCCTAATCTGGTGCTGTATGATTTCGTCGGATTGATGTTACTGGGGGTGCAGTTTATCCAAAATCCACTGGAGGATTTTGCAGGATTCAGGTAGTGGTCCCCGATAAACATTGGAGAATTTTGAAACCAGAGGATTCAGGTTACATATATAGGAAAAATGCAGTGAGTTAGGGTAAAGCAAAATAACCAACACAGCTCTGCAATCTTACTTTTTGGGGGGTTTTACAAGACCTTACTTTCAAAAGGTTTCTGAAATTTGTGCCAAAAAATAAATTACTTTGAAAAGATTGCTCTATTCCCTACCGTTTGCTGTGGAATTACAAGTTTATTATTTTTGCCAAATGAATTTAAAATGATCCCGAGTCCCAAATTTATTTTTTTCCCCCATCATATCTGCAATGACCGATTATCCTAGAGGTTGTGCATGTTAGGAAAAAAAAGACAGCAGGGTACTGTATTCCCCCCCCCCCCACCCCTTTTTTCTTTGGTTTATTACCGGCCTTAATGCCTTTTACCCTAAATCTTGTTTGGGCCGACCCAGATATGAGTTGTATGACTGCAGAACAGCAAGAATTCAAACAAAAATAATGTAACATTTATCTTTAAAAAATACACAAAAAGTAAGGCCAAGGCTTTTGCCCTAATCACCAAGTCCAAGGCCCTAAAATCAAGCCTTAACCCCAACTCCCTAGGTGTGAAAAATCGTATTGAAATTGGAGGATTCAGGACTGTTTGGGTTAAGGCAGCCTTAAGGCCAAGGCTCAGCATCAAGGCACTACATCACTGGTCCTAGCTTTTAGCTTTGGTGTCCTCCAATGACTATCTTGATCAAAGGCCAAAAGGAATGTCACAAGATAGAATGGCCTTGCACTTAAAATGTTGAAATACCATGCCTGAGTAATTGATTGAGCTTCGCTGATATTGTATATTATGACCAGTTTAGCCCAACTTAAACCCCCCCCCCCCCCCCCCCCCCCCCCCCCGGTGCACAAAATTGAAGGATTTGGGACTGGTAGGGGTTAATGAAGGATATGTACCTGGATGTCTCCCATAGGTCCGTCCTCGTCACCATAAGTGGCCACAATCACGTTGATGCTTTCCACAATCCGCTGAAATGTCTGGTACAAGTCTTCCATTTCCAACTGCAGCTCCAACAGTGCACGGTCCATCTTGTTCATGAAGACTACTGGCTTGATTCGTTCAGCAATGGCTTGGCGTAGCACAGTCTCCGTCTGTACGCACACACCTGAAACATTTCACAGACTAAGTTGATTCATTCGAGCGATTACATTTAGGCATCAACACAGATAACAACTGCAGTACTTGCGTAACTGTCCTACGTGGGCCCCCTTCATAAAGTTCCCCCTGGCCATGATGCTCTGCCGACCTTGCCCTAGAAAACCTGAAATTTAAGGCTTGTGTGCCGAAGACATGAGCCAAAACAGTTCTAAAAGCTTACAAAAAATTCACTGCAACATTGCTAAGAAAATTTAAGGGGGAATCCCCCCCCCCTCCATCAATTGATATAAGTTTTAATGTGATGGAAGACACAAACAACAAAAATTGTACAGGATCGGGATGCACATTAACTCACTACTGGTCACGTCATGCAGGTGGCCAGAACAGTCCAGAAGAGACCCTTTCATGTGACGTCACCACCCATATTTGACCGTCTAGTCCAAGTGACGGTGATGTGGTGCTTGTTCAAATAAACCATTCAATCATGTTGCACGATTTAATAGACCTAATACCATGCATCTAGTATGATCATTCCAAGGCATTGTGGCTTTGTTTACATCTCGCACTATCCAGTAACATGGGTAAAAAAAGGATCCATATAACAAGGTGCGTTAACATGGGAACATTGCTGGGTAGGGCAGGAGGCCACTTCATCAAGGTAGTGAGAGATGCATGTTCGACTGTAAATCAATTTTAATATTCCCAAATTGACATACCACTGACACAATCCACCACAACCAGTGCGCCGTCGGTCACACGCAGGGCTGCTGTCACTTCAGAGGAGAAGTCCACGTGTCCTGGAGAGTCAATCAGGTTGATCAGAAACCCTTTTCCGTCCTTCTCCTGGGTGATGTAAGACATATCTGCTTCTGCCAGCTCATAGTAAAGAGAGATGGCACTGAAAAGGAGAACATGACATGAACAATGAGGAAACTGACGAGTTCTTCAAAAAGTAAAAACCTATCGCAGAGTACAGGTAGGTACAGAGTTACAGCTCATTGTACACTCAAAGAAAAATTACATATTTCCAAGTCTACTAACAGTAAACATTTGTTTTTGGAATAATAGGCATTTGGAAAATTGCACTAAAGTAAGCAAAATGATAGAAAAGATTAACTTAAATGAATTCAACCACAAAAAAAGAAAAAAGAACATCACTTAACACTGGGAAACTTTCACACAGCCAATGCTTTGGGCAAAACAAAATCAGGTCCCACTGTATTCCACAGACATCGCCATTTTAATTTTGACACATGTTTTGTCAACTTTTAAGCACTTTCCCAATCTGGTCAGTTTGTGTGTACTTCTTTTATGTGTACATTAATACATTGGCGTATCACCCTTCTCTAAAAATCTCAGCCTCTCTAGGCACCTTACTGAATCCAACAGAATCCAACAAACCAAACAGCTAGGAAAAGTATCTTCAGCTCACTGCTGCAAGCCAACAGACACTGCATTTTCTTAGATCCCGTCAGATTCAGCAGGGTTGGGTTGAAGTACCATGTCATACTTGTCTCTGGCTTTTACACTTGCTCCCATTTAAAGGTAGTATACAACATTTGCAAACATCAACAAACAAAACTACTGAATTATTACGAAATACCGTACTAGACTAAGTAAATAGCAGTCTCAATCATCCTGTGAAATCATGACACCCTGGTTTGCTGCATTTTCAAGACAAGTGGAAATTTATATAGTTTTCCAAATAGTCTATTTCCCTAACCTGATAATTCCCCGAATATAAATTGCTCCAGTTTGTCTAAAGTATGGTCAGGGAACAAGACTAATATTTTTTTTCCCGTTTTCCTAGCATCTATGCACACAAAACTTTAAACAGGTCAATGTTTAAGTATTTGCTAGCACGCGATAAAATACTAACCCCAAAATCCTTTTATTTCTCAAAATTTCAGCAAAAGCAAATGATGTATACTACCTTCAATATTTTTACATGACAAAACCAGCGATTGAATCTCCAAACGGTAATGAGGCTTTTGAGACGCCAGTGGCAGCAGACGTAACTGTCCCGTCTGCTAGTTCTGAGCATGCGTTCGTAGTTTTGAGCATGGGCACAACTGGTGAGAACAGTGGAAAAGGTCCACTTACTCAGCTGCCACCAGCATCTCAAAGGTCTTCCATTCCAGACCGATACTCACGTGGACTTGATAGTGATGCATCTTTCCTGCTCATCCTTGCGTGTATCGGTGAAACGAGCTTCCCCTGCCTTTTGACTGGCAATAATACCAGCCTTACTGACCAATGAATCTGTCAGAGTTGACTTGCCGTGGTCCACATGGGCAATCACAGACATGTTTCGTATATTGGCCTTTTTGTCCATAATGGCCCGTATCTGTTCTATTGTAAAGTTCACCTAAAATACAGAGACGTAATCAATACTTGAAACAAAATACTGAATTGGTTTGTATAGAGACGCAATCAATGTAAATGACAAAAATGGTAACAGTGCTCACTGAAATTGTAAACTGTTGCTTAATTCCTTGCCCAACTTGGCCTTTGTCAACTTGTTTTAGGGTAAACTGGTGTAAGCCTCATAAGACGGACTTTTAACCAGTTTAAAGTCAATTATTTTGTAGATTGTTCACTTCCTTTTCAAACAAAATTATCCTTGCTTTCCAGAAAAATGTACTCTTTCCTGCTAAGAGAAAAAATGCTTTTGTGAGCAAAAATATGAATCCACTAGTCCAGAATGTCTTTAGTTCTTCTGAGGGAGTTTTCAGCTACATTATGAGCTGGGAGAGGAGGGATGGGGGATAGGGTGGGGTAGCCCCACCAGTGTTGCTGGCGGATTTGACATTGGGCTGATCCTTAGCCATACGTCCTACCCATATGTTTGTGTGGCGAGAACTTCAACAATTCATGCGGTGGGGTAGCGCTATCTGGGGCCTATTTCACTAAACTCGACTTAGTGAAACAGGACTTAGTGCCCTTCAGACGCGACTTACACTAAGACGCGTCTTAACCAAGTCTTGTTTACATTTCTGTCTCACTAAACCGTTCTTCACTAAGACGTGTTTAAGTCGCGTAGTGAATTGTTTTTATATACGTGAACGAGCCTGGGTCATGTGCGATACCTGTGAAAATAGACATGCTCGCCGTTCAGTCGGAGTATTATTTATCGCGGTAGGCAGGAAGTGGTTTTAACAATAATCTCAACTTTTGTATTCACAGTTAATATTTTACCAAAACATCCCCTGAATAAAGTCTGATATTTTCCCTGTAAAGTTCAAGTTGATTAAAGACGATTAGGCCTGCTGGATGATTTAACACCCCGTCCCCCCCTGGAAGGGGACAAAATTCACTGAGACAAGTCTACTGATTGACGACTGATGGGGCCGCCATTCACTTTACACGCACGGTGCGTCGTATTATTTTTTAACGCACTTTTTAACGCACTGTCATTTTCATCCTGTAAAGATTTTTACGATTTCGCGGGTCTGCGTCAATTTACGTTTGCAGCTGTAGAATGAGAACCAGACAATGGAATCTTCATGGACAAAGCACCATTAAAGATTTATGTTAAAATGTAGACAGTAGGCCTATACCTTTTAGCAGACACGGTAGGGCAAAATAAATTTACAAGTTTTGGGAAACGTAAATATTTATTAAAAATAATTAAAAGTCCAGATACAACATTTTAATAGCCCCCCACCCCCAAGGTTTTTTGTTTTTTTTTCCTTCCTAGGAATTGACCGTGGTGAAATGTATGTGGCCTATTTCCGAGTAGTACAATGGGGGTGTAAATGGCGCCACCAATGTCGAAAGAGTCCATCACCCCCCCCCCCCCCTTTTTCAAAATTATTTAAAATCCTGGGTGCGCCACTGGCAGAAAGTCCTTAATGCCTGATGAACTGGATAACAACCGCCACTCGAAGGAGTTTTAATTGGCAACGCAAAAGTAAACAATTTCCGATGCCGCGATAATAGAGTTGCCGCGATAATAGAGTTGCCGCGATAATAGGGAGTCCGACTTTAATTATATTAAATTTTACTGTAAGTTTGCACCGTCTGTAAACACATTTGAAATGATGTGTATAAACCACAGTTTGCTAATGCCTTCATGTAAATTACACAGTATAATGAGATATATCATCATTGTAGTTGTCGAGAGGATAACTTCGGTCCCGGAAAATACGCTCTCTGCGTAGTCCAGCAGCCACTCTTTCGCCCAAGATCATTTGAAGTGCGGCCATTTTTTTAGTTGAGATCGTTTGTTGATACCGTTATTTGCACAGATTTAGCAATTTCAAAATTGGCGCCAGATCGATCACTTGACTAGAAATACACTAAGATCAGTTCCTAAGTCTCGTCCAGACGAGACGTAGACCAAGTCCCGTTACGCTACTTAGTAGAGAGTGGACTAAGTTCTGTACGCGGCTTAGTGATCTTTGTGAAACCCGCACTAAGTCCTGTCCACTAAGACGCATCTTAAGACCACAAAGAAGCGTCTTAGTGCTTTGTGAAACAGGCCCCTGGACAGCGTTTTTAACGGTCTGGCTGTGTTCTCTGTCTTCTTAACTATTCCAGACTGCTAACGGCTAGTCATCTTACTCACCATTTTTCGAAATATTGGCCATTAAACTTCGGCTCCATAGTCTTGCGTGCAAACGATTTCAACCGGTGGTAGCCATTTTGATATGACCACATGACCCAAGTATATGACGTCACTGGGTTCGTTGCCGACAGCTGTTCGGTGAGAGCACAGCTTATCACGAAATTTGCGCGAGATGTTCCACTGAAATCGTGATAAGCTAGCTGTGCTCTCATCAAACAAAATGGCTGATACCAGTTGAAATCGTTAGCAAGCAAGACTATGGAGTCCAAGTTTAATGTCCAATATTTCGGAAAATGGTGAGTAAGATGACAAGCCGCTAGCAGTTTGGAATAGTTAAGAAGGTAGAGAACACAGCCAGACCGTTAAAACCGCGGTCCAGATAGCGCTACCCCACTGCACGAATTGTTGAAGTTCTCACCACACAAACATATGGGTAGGACGTGTGGCTAAGGATCAGCCCGATGTCAAATCCGCCAGAATGTGTCCAGAATTGCAAAATCTTATGTAACATTGACACTAAAAATGTCACACTTTTGGCAGTTTGGACCCCAAATTTATGGAATGATCCATATAGCATATCATGCAAATCGGCCTAGTGACATTTTATGCATACACAAGTCTGATTGATAGACAGGCCTTACTTAAGCTTTAGGGTAAACATCCCTAATTTCGGCACATCCCGAATTTCGACACCCCTATATAAATAGTGAACTAGCCCGCCAACGCAGTCACGTGACCACCCGTGTTGCTGTCACGTCCAGTGACGCAACGAACTCCCGCCCTTGGGTTTTCTACCACAAATAACTTCTTTTTTTTTGTATTTCTTGCAAAAAAACGGTACTAAAAATCTCCGCAAAAGGTGAACTATTTTTTTTCAAGTTTTTAAGATTCCTTGAACTTTGAAGATGGGATTAAAGATGAAAGTGATAATTCCAGCTATTTTTTTATGTCAAAGTGGTTAAAATGGAAGTTTTTTCTAATGTTGGTGACGGTTTGTGCCGCTGTCACTCAGTGGAAAATCATTTTAACGAAGTGGTGGTGTGTAGTCTTATGGGGGATGACGAAATTAGGCACAGGGATTGGAAAATGACTCGAATTTCGGCACGTGATAAAAAACCTACGCTCCGCGGCATCATCCACTGTAACATGTTGTAATGAATATCGTACACATGGTACGCATGGTGCATGGAATGACATGAATGGTGTTTAGAAAAATTTACTTTACATTAGATTTACAAGTTTTGAAAAATGTTCCGATGGTAACCACTATTTTCAAATACATTTTTCAGTTCACTTAGTGCCTAATATACCTGCTTGTTTGCTGCATTTTTTAAAAATTTTTTAAAGGGTGCCGAAATTGCGATCGACGGTCGAGTTGTCTAAACGGTCGAGTTGTCCGAGCCCCAAAATGATAATTAATAGACTAACTGTTAATGGTGCCGAAATTCTGGACGTTTACCCTATCTATATGTGTCCAGTGCCAGTGGCTATTGTTGATTGTGACCCCCGACAGCTTTGGTAATGATCTGACTAAATTGATTTGTTTCAATATGATCAGGTTTTCACTCTTTTCTTTTAAAGTCTTGGATGACCACCCCTGATCAGCTGATGACAGGTTGAACTCAAAAGTCAAAATTTTCACAGGTTTATTTCATCATTCATGTCTATACGTTGAATCCCACAAAGCAAATTTATTTCTCAATTCGTTTAATAAGACATTCCAATAAATTAAACAGTTCTTCACTTAAGCAATAATCCCGATTTAAATTGGAAAATCAATTAAATATTGCCAAATTTGATATCAATATGGATACGTATAGTACATTTGCCGTATGTACTTTTTACTAGTGGCCGGATGCAAGGCAAATCTCTATATAAAAATTCGCATTTTTTTGCATTATTTAAAAAGAAATTATCATCAAAAGCAAATCTAACGTCTCCATTGATAACCACTATGTAAAGATATAAAACGATTGAGCAAGGATGCTGGCTTACCATCTTGGCGGTTGGATTTTCAAGTCCTTCTGCCCAGCGAACAACTTGTCTGACAGACAGTCTCGTTAAAAAAGACCGTTTACACGTTGCACATGTACGGCCGTACAGTATGTGCATGTGTTGTGCAATACATCAGACGTAAGGCCGGCTGACTGAACGTGTACATTTTGATGCGCAATAAATCATGCCGTTGAAAATCCAGAGGGTTTAAATTCAGTTTAGCATTTTTCACACCTCACATGATAGAACGGATATTGATTTTACTGATTTCTTTACCGAGGGTGTGCCCAAAACTGGTTTTCTTTGGGGACCTGCAGACATTTTTAATTAAAAATGAATATTTACACACATGCACAAATATTTACACAAATACAAAAATATTTACACAAATACATTTTACATTAATCCGTTTCTCCAAGTTCGTTCAAAATGCCGTTGAGAGTACCGAAAGAAGCTGCTTTTATGTGAGTTCGCCCGAACAGAGCCACCCGAGTACAGGGCTATAAAAGGAAAAAAGAGTCAATTTAGGAAAAGAATTTAGACTGATCTTGAACTATGAAAGCGATGCTTTTCTCTCACTGGTTGTGGTGCATCGATCTTTTATGGGAAGCTCATCTCAAAAGAGGGACAGGCTCTCTCTTTCGAGGGAGCAAGTTACGGTCGGGTTATTATAAAAACAAAAAGTCTCGGCTGCCTGCGACTTAACATTTTAACAAATGGCAATAGGCTTCCGTATGAAACAGAAAAAGTAGGCTAATATACAGAACGAGGGAAAAGGCTATTGCACAGCTTCTCGTTCTACATCTTATGCATGTATGAGTGATCAAAAGCTGAAAGTCGACTACGGTTCGCGCTGAAACACTGGCTACTAATACAAGTTGGACAGAGCGCCGGGGAACATCGTTTGAATTGAAATCATAAGCCTATACATTATGGGCCCCTATATCTGTGGAATTATTGAAAAGGATAGCAACAGATCTAAGGGTGTGAAAGTGATTGTAAGCGACGTATAATATCGTCAAAAAAACACAAGGGAAACTGACTAGGTAACCAGTAAAAGAATTTAAAAGTTAAAAAGTCATACGTATCATCATTAATTGATACAGGCCCACTTGGGGCGTGATAGGGCATTATGGGTTACTATTTAGGCCGGAGCTCAAAATCCAAGGGCGGATCCAGAACCCCCTTTTTTGGCGGGGGGGGGGCCAAACATTTGTTTTGCAATTTTTTTTGGAGGGGCCAAAACAAATTTCGGCTGCGTTTTGTGGGTGGGTGTACGCAGTGCTAGTGGCTGCCTTTTTGCGACCGTCAGTTAAAAAAAAACAAAAAAAAAACAAAAAAATTAAAAAAATGGGGGGGGGGGGGTTGGGGGGGGGGGTTGGGGGGGGGGGGGGGGGGTTGGGGGGGATGGCCCCCTTTGGCCCCCCTCCCCCGGTCCGCCCTTGTCAAAATCCCGTTCCTATGGCTGACAGTTTTCTTTGTTCACTTTGAAAATAACACTGAGTATTCTGACAATTCTGACAAGTTTATTCTGTCCGAATTTGGACACTGTTAGCCAGTGTCGACGACACTGAAGGGGTAAAACTGCATTGGCTCGCTCATTCAGTGGGCTTGTCAATCACTGCGGAAAATGCGAGAGTCGACCACACCAAATCAGTGGCGCGCCCGGCCCTTCTCCTATAACTAAGTTCGAATGATTCAGACTGGATTGTATAACTCGCAGTTTATCAGCAGCATGGGCGGCGATCCCGGGGGAGGGGGGACGGGGGACGGGGGACGGGGGGGGGGGGGGGGACATGTCTCCCAATAGGGGAGGGGACGGCTATGGCAGTGTCCCCCCCCCCCAATAATGTTCCCATGGTCATATACATTTTATGGTTCATTGGCTTTTACATGCACCAGAATGCACAATACACAAAGATCAGCACAGATTTTCAAAAAAATCCCAGTATACACAAAAGATACCGAGTACAAAATGATTAACAATTACTGTTGGTTATGCGCTTTGTCCCCCCAACCTTGACGAGAAATCGCCGCCGCTGATCAGCAGACTAGCACAAAGGGCGAGGGGCCTTTCCACCAGACGATGTTTGCTTGCTTTTATGGGGAAAAAACGATAAATAAGAAGACATTTTTCTTGACATGGGGGATTCAGAGCACATGTGTCTTCTTTGTGGAGGCCGGGGGTGCGAAGTCAATGTCGTACTCAATTGAATGTATATTTAAAACACTAAACCTGCTGAAAGGGGCCTAAAATGCGGCTACAATAGCCTATTACTATTAGGCCTAGGTATCTTAAACAAAGCGTTGAGTGATGTCCAGGGGGGTTTCTCAAACCCTGGCTTGGGCTTGGGCTTGGGCTTCGTCTCCACCTATTCCCCAGCCCCATTGCCAATCTGAAGCCTTGAATACGTAAATAAATAAACAATTAGGCTCAGGCTCAGGATTAAAATATAAGATTTGGATGTACATATAGCAAAAACAGTGTCCAAGATCTTTCCAAATCTGGGGACATAAAATTACGCGAAGCCGAAGCCCGAGCCCAAGCCAGGGGCTTGAGAAATGCCCCAGCACTCGACCCCCTCCCATCATCGATCAGGCGCGGATCAAGAGGGGGGTTTGGGGGGTCGAAACCGCCCCCCCCCCCCTGTTCGTTGCCATTATTTTTGTTTTGCTTGTAGGCGCCTACGCCTAGGTACCGTAGGACACCAGAAAAGAAAAGCAAAACCTCGTAAAGGTCTAATTATTTTGCGTGTACGGGTAAGAACAAAACAAAGAGGTTAAATGGCGCCACCAACGTTGAGAAACTTTTTGGGCAAATGTACGGGGAAAAAATCAGATCCCTCCCCCCCCCCCCCCCCCCCCCCCCCCCCCCCCCCACCCGCAAACAATCCTGGAACCGCCAGTGCCTCCTCTTTCGATTTTTTCACTTGGCCGGTGATTTCTCCCTTTGCTGCTTTCTTTTGAGTGCTTTGCCCCCGGTCTTGAAAAAAATGATGGCGATGCCTATGAGGATATGGTTAGGATAAGGGTTGGGATGAGGTTCAAGGTTATGCCGTTGCTAAAAATATTGGGTTCATTATAAAAACACATCATGGGTAAAACATTTTCATGGGGGTCGGATATTTATATGACACCAGGTCTAAATGCTAGCACGGAAGTGATGGTGCTAGTAATGCAAATAATGCTTTTATGACCAGGGAAATAATGTGGGCCACATCCTCCATAATATTCCTTCCTATTTTGGCTGCTAAATATGCAAGGTCGACCAGTGAACATTGCCATGCTGGATTTAGAACAGCAGCACTATGACGTTTCAGCAAGACACGTCATTATATTGCGCAATGTCAAGCTTCGTAGAATCTACAGAGGGCGCCGTTAGTCGAATGTGCGTTGTGTTCGTGACGTGCCGGCCTTGACTATCATGTGTCTTGACTCGACAGTGCAGTGAAACGGTGGTGTAGCTGTTTTTCTGCAGGAAATAGCATGGAAGGAGCCGGGGAATCTTTGCCATTTTTTGTAGCATGTAAGTTTTGGCTGAGGTAATTTGTCTTGCCTAGTATAAGTAGTACCATGTGTTTTATTTCTCCGTAGGCCTAGGAATTAGGCATATTTGTGACAGTCTGGAGACTTTCATTAATCACATTAATTCCTTCCACAGGATAGGACCATCAAGTTTACATCAGAGTATTTCAGTGCATCAGACCATCCTTCCTCCATGATCAGACCAACTTCCTGGATGTCACCATCCGCAAGGAAGATAACTCGGTAACCACTGATCTGTATTCTAAACCCACAGACACCCAGTACCTCCACTCCTCCAGCTGTCACCCCAGGCATTGCAAGACAGGCATAGCATTCAGCCAGGCACTTAGACTCAGAAGGATTTGTTCTAATAATTCTGACTTTTCCCATCATGTACAGGTACTGAAGAATAACTTGGTTGCCAGGGGCCACAGCTCCCGCCAAGTTCAACGTGCTATTTATCGCCAGAGCCAAATCTATCACCAGAGATTTGGCTCTCAAGGAAAAGACGCCCAGCACTAATGCCGACCCCAAGATTCCCTTGGTCACCACCTTTCATCCTAGTCTCCCTCCCCTTCGTAAAATAACTAATGACAACCATCATATCCTTCATACTTCAGATCGCCTTGCCCGTGCCGCCCCCGACAACCCAGTATTGGCTTATAGGCGCCCCCGCAATCTACGAGACCTGAGTTCGAGCCGAGGTCCCCACCTTGGCTGCATCCCCTCCCATACAGCATGGTACTTTTAAGTGCGATTCCAGGTGTGTTGTTTGCCAGACTCACATGCAGGAGTCTGACTCCTTTTCTGGCCATTCATCTGGAACTACTCACAGAACCAATGGCAACATTACTTGCAACACCTCTAATGTCTCATTTCTTGCAGGGTTTGTGGTATCCAGTATGTCGGGGAGACCAAGAACACGCTCAAAAAGCGTTTCTATGGCCATCGATCGACTGTGAACACCAAGAAAATGGACACCCCTGTTGGTCATCACTTCAACTTGCCTAACCATTCCATTTCTGATATGATTCTACAGGGCATAGAATCACTTTTCCACCGCAAGGACTCAGTTCGCCTCAGCCGAGAGAAAGTTTGGATGAAACGTCTTCGGACTATTCAACCACATGGTGTCAACATCCAGGAAGGAATGATTAACTTTTAATTTCCCCCCCATTGTCATTTGTTTACAGATTATCCTCCTAGCAAACCCTTTTGGGGTCTCTTGGCCAAATGGGGCTGTCTTTCCATTTCCTGTTTATCCTTGCCACTTCTCTTTGTTCCTTCTCTTGCCCTATTACCACATTCAACCAACCCCCCCTCCCCCCCCCCCCTAACCACACTCCTTTGTCTATTTCCCCAGCTTCAACCTTAATCTTAATCCCTCCCCTCCTTCATCCTTGCCTGAACCACACTTCTTTTGGCTGTCCTTTCCTGTCCCTTTGATGTTTACCCACTGCCATGCTCCTTTGCATCCCTCTTTTGTGTTTCTCCACCCACCCCCTCATGCATGTGTGTTCCCTACATGTTTGTTTCTTGTACTCTGTCATTTGCCTTTGAGAAAGAACTTGCTTAAGTTTGAAATGTCAGGCCAGCTAATTTTTTGATTTGTATATTTCAGGTCCATTCAGTCAGTCAGCAGTTTGCAGCAGTTTTATTCATTTTCATATTATTTTATTAATCATGTTAATTGTTATGATCATGTTGCCCATGGCCCTTTTCGACATTCTCAATGCATTGTGTGTATGGAGGCTAAACAAACCATGTAATTAAAACACAAAGCGTATGGCACTGTGAACCAGTCCAGATATTAATTGATTTTATGCTAAATATCTGTCATGAGTTGAGAGATATTCTTTTCACATATCTTTGCATGGAACATGAGGAAAATAACCAGGAAAAAAAATCCATTTTAAATGGCATACGAAAAGGAAAGATTTTACTTTAATAACCCCCCACCAAAATCTGTAAGGAACAGCAAATCTTGGAAAATAACCATCCATTTGTGTTCATAATTGTATAAACACTTGGCACAACCTTTAATTTTGAGAATTTTGTTGGGACATTTTAGTGTAAATGGGGAAGAAAGTTTGTGTTTTCTGTGTTTTTGGCACCATGTATATTATGTATTAAATACTAAATAGTCACTCCAAAGTGTTCACATTCATGTTGATTTCTTCCTCATTTTTTACAGATTTTGCTGACATAAATCTTGAAATAACAGGTTGTGCCACATGTTTAGACAGTTGTTATCACGGAGGGTTGGTTATTTTCCAAGATTTTGCTGTTCTTGACCGATTTTGGTGGGGGGTATTAAAGTAAAATCTTTCCGGTATTTGCGATAAGGTCTACATAGATCATATTTTTAAAACCCAAAGAATGAAATTTGGAATGAACTCACAGCATCTGTAAAATTATACTGGGAACATGTTGCTTGGGAGTGTAAAATTGAGATTTTCTTGGGGTGAGAATGCTCCTTTTAGAATTAAAATTTCTCTGCCCCCACAGTTTTACCAAACTGGAGAGATATCGCAGACAACGGACGAAAACCTGAACTATTCTTATTCAGTGGTTGAGTTTTACTCTGATTTTTTCCCTTTCATTTCTTTAGTATTTTAAAATCTCAAAACTTCATTATTTGGCTCCGTACATGATGACTGACCACCAGAGCTAACTGCAAGAGCACCCCGTGAAAATGACCAGGTTATGTAACAGCACGCCCTGCTTACAACCATGGCTCTATCTGACATGGGGTACATGGTGCTGACATGGATCTTAGAGATTTTTACCTGATATTCATAACAAATTGGTTGAGAATCAAAAAATTTGAGTAACAAAGCATTCTCACAGAGAGTTCCATGAAGTACTCCAGAACTGGAAACTGATATTCTTCAAGGCCAAAAACAAAATATCAAAATTTGAATTGTAAGTAATTAAAAAAGTCCTAATGCAACATTTTTACATTTGAATACATTGCTGCTGTAGCTAATTAGTATGGACAATTAATCAGAAGTCGTAAACCCACAATGCCGTATAGCCAGAGATCACGCCCTAACTTTATGATACAGCCTGGGAAGCGACATTGTGGGGATCACTCAATGAGGATATGACTTCTCCACTAAAGTAACATCAAATCACAAGGGAAACTGACGAGGTAATTTGGAATAAATTTTTTAAGTT
This sequence comes from Hippasteria phrygiana, assembly GCA_037893225.1. Lineage (NCBI taxonomy): Eukaryota > Metazoa > Echinodermata > Asteroidea > Valvatida > Goniasteridae > Hippasteria > Hippasteria phrygiana. Next base: position 2,235,410 of record JAZGUH010000432.1, read on the forward strand.
AAAAAGTCGTACGTATCCTCATTGAGTAATCCCCAAAGAAAACTGACAGGAGTGGGATTTGAGGACAATATGGGGACACATTTTGAAAATCTTGGTAATCTGAATTGCATCATTTGCGGTTGCAGGTGCGTAACTGATAACGATGACCACAAGAAGTGCATCTATTGTGGCTGAGGATAATGAAGCAAGTAGCGTGGAAGAACTGCTTCAAGAAGCTCAGGAGAAACACCACAGGAGGGTATACCTCAACTACAAGGGCTTGGCTGATATCCCAACAGAACTTGTACGAGATGACAAGTTCAGACACGTACAGCACCTGTACCTGAAAAGGAATCTGCTTAAAACTTTGGTAAGTGTTGATACCAATTATTAAGCGAAGTAAAAACAAAAAAAACCTGTTTCAAACTTTAGCGTCCCCGCCAACTTCCTTTTTGGGGGCCACCTGGATCAAATGTCAACTGATCCATCGGAAAATTAAATACAAGCTTTCTAAAACTATTAACATGTCTCTTTCATTTTTGTGTCTGAACAGTTAAAAACCTTCGGTTGTCGGAAATTAAAAAAAATATAAAATAAAAAAAAACCTTCTTCCTTAAAATAAAATAATAAATCCGGACGCCAAACATATTTTTTTACTTGGCCTTATCTTCAAGCAAACTTAAATGCTCGATCCTGACTGGTCAATCCATGGTAACAACAGTGTGATATTATACCTGATTACATGGTCCATATTACACGTATTGCGCTGTTCTAACAACCCGTATTGCGCTATACGCAAAACGTACAGCTGCACATACAACCCACTGGAAATTCAAAAGTGGCGTATTTGCCTTCCATGTGGAATTTTCGGGCTACTAGTGGTGCCCTTCGCGGGGCGTAGGTTGCAACGAGAAAAACGCAGAAACTGTTATTGATGCACGCGTGTGTTGTACAACTACATTCAGGTTTCATGTATACTAAAGAGGACAAAAGGAGAAAGAAAATACAAAGAAACCTTTCAGTCCTCGCAAGTCAAGTCTTTTGTTGAAATCGGTCCTTGCAAGTAAAAGTACGTGCATTGTCTATGGGGTTGAGTTATATTAATAAAGGAACAATAGGAAACACAAAGCATTGTCCTCGGAAGTATTGGGAAAGTTGACTGTGTGTTCCATCTTTACTGCGCGTCAAGTTTGCTTGCCGATAAACTGTCGGTGATTTAATGCTCTGGCTCTCCCCGCTGTACTACACAGTGATTGATAACCAGCATTGCAACCAAACTCGATTAAGCCTGTTCAATATGACGATATTTCCTGATATTTTGATATATTTTTTTTATATCGAAAATCGTATCGGCCCCTATAAAAAAACTGGAATATCGGGGAAATCGATATACCAAAGAATATCGCAATATGAACATATTGCGATATTCTTCGGTATATCGATTTCCCCGAATAGTCCTCTTCTTTTCTATCTGTTAAACTTCTTCTTTCTCTTGTTTTCACATGCACTTCCAGCCAGCCAATGTTGGAAATCTCAAAGGACTTGTGGAATTGTAAGTACAGGGGTATTTTGTATTTGCATAATAGTTCATACAGTTCCCGTTGAAAGTTTAAATATTCGTCAAACAATCCACAAGGGAAACTGACTAGGTAAATTTCAATACATTTTTCAAAGTGAACAAAGAAAACTGGCAGGAGCGGGATTCGAACCTGCGACCTCCGGGTTACCGTACCGGCGCTCTGCCAACTGAGCTATCTTTCCCTATGTTGGCGGTCTATCAAATTGTCAGTATCTTTGTTTGGGTGGGCGCTAGTTTAAATACATACATTGTACACTAGTCTTGCAAACAAATCCCAATTTCATCTCAAATCTGTGAACCAAATTCAAATGATTATACATACATGCAGGAGGAGAGGACTTTCAAATTTATTGCCTTACTGAGAATTTACAATAGAAAAATTTCAAGAAACACAATGGGTCCAGGAACAATGGAAGGGAGAATTTGAAAGTGCATATATTAACTTTCAACGATTTGTTATTTTGTAGAATTCATTCAAGGTAGCAGTATACAACATTTGCAAACATAAAAAAACAAAACTACTGAATTATCACGAAATACCGTACTAGACTGTAGGTAAATAGCAGTCTCAAGCATCCTGTGAAATCATGGCACCTGGTGTGCTGCCGTTTTCAAGAATTTCCAAGTGTAAATTTATAATCGTTTTCCAACGCATCTATGCACACAAAACTTTAAACACATTGCTAGTACTCCATAAAATACCAACCCCCAAATCCATTTACTTCTGAAAATTACAGCAAAAGCAAATACTACCTTTAACCGTAACAGTCATGACGGTACTCAACCCGTCAAAACCCAACAGCATGTTTGGTTGGAATCTATTAGGATGGGTACTGGAACCCCAAACTGATAGTCCTTTACACTGAGTTTGGCATACCACCAGAATCAGAGTCCAACAATTTGTGCGTACAGTTTACCATTATGGTGTTGGATTTTAACTGGTTGAGGAAGGTTTCTAGTAAAAATGCTTAGGGAGTTAGGGTTAATGGTAAATGTAAGAAGGGGGAGTTTGTACGTTTTCTACAAGCCAAAACTACCTGTCCAACATTGTTTTTGCCTGTCTCCTGGACAGGTAGACAGGTGGCTAGATGAGACACTGCCAATATTTCTCTCCAAATATTTATAAGTTAATTACATTTTTAATGCCTTTGAAAAAATAATTTGCTTAAGTTCGAAACCCGAGGCCAGCTAATTTTGCAGTTTGCAGCAGTTTAATTCATTTTCATGTTAAATTTGTAATGAAGAAATATTACAAATCTCTTTTCATTTCTGTCGTCAGATACCTTCACTCCAACAATCTTACAAGTTTACCAGATGGTAAGTAAGCAGTATTTTGCACACTTTTATTGCACATTGCAGCACAGATGATGTGTGGCATCTACAAACATGCGGTCAGGTTTTTGAGTATACAATGTTGCATTTTTTTCTATATCCATTTCAGGAGTAATTTTATGCAAAGAATTTGTATCCGTTTGGTTTTTTTTGTGTACATTTTTTTTTACATAACTGACCAACATTGAAGTGCCTATTATAACTCCAAAGACTGTTTTAAGACATATAAATAGTAATTATAATTATAATTATAACTTGGGGAGGCTAATCATCCTTACTCGCATCTGGGATGCTGAATTGCGAAGGACGCGGCTACAACGTGGTCGAGTCGCTGGCACGTAAAGGCACCTCTGGCAGCCGGCCTACTTCGACCCACATATGACCACGGAGCACAGCCAGAGGACCCGGAGAAAAACCCTCGTGGCACAGGAGAGAACCAACGCACAACTCTACTCACATATGGTCCGAGCCGGGAATCGAACCCGGGCCACATTGGTGAGAGGCGAGCGCTTTACGCACAAGCCACACATGCCACCCTTACCATTTTGGGTTGTCATACGACTGTCAGTGAATCGTCTATAAAGTATAATGCCGGATAGATAGGTTGGCCAGTCGTCAGATACATGGAGATACTACAATTTTTTGATCCGATTTTTAGACTAATAGTGCCTAACTTGTGCCATTGCGTAGGACTCATGCCACATAAATGTTGCACAGCTGCACGACATCCTTGCGATACATGTACATTTCAAGAAACATTACGTAGGTGCGTAATGTTTTATTTGTTTATACATTGCGAACGAGGCTGAATGGGGTCTTTATGAGGACTGCGTAAAACAATAACAATTCATGAAACGGTCATAAAATAACTGCGGTAGCGACATTTTAGAACTTCACGTCCATCGCTCTGAAGAATTGGTGGCAACTTTCGGAAAAACCTTGGGTAAACCTGCAGCGGAAGACCGTCTTGTAAATTGAATAAATAACCAGAGCAACTAACGGCTCTAATGATGCTCAAGTCATCATTTTAGTGTTTGTGTGGACAACTCAGTTTACCCACCAAAAACAAGTTTGTAAGTTACACCAAATTTTGTGGCGCAAGTCTGTGACTTGCGCACTGCTAATTAACTTTCACGAAATCGACTTTTAAAAATGTCACAGGTGTTGCCCAACTTATGCAAGACAATGTGGCGTAAGTGAATTAACGCCATTGTGCAAGGTTTCGTGAAATCGGCTGCAGGCTGTAGAGATGTGACAATGATACGTCAACAGAGAGAGAGGACTACAAACAGTAGACAGTGCGGATATACTTTCGGGCATTATTCAAACTGGAAATTGCTTTTTTACTCTAGAAATCTACAACTTGACAAGTTTACAATCTTTAGATGTAAGCAATAATCGACTGAAGAGTCTACCAGCTGCTGTGGGCCAGATCACATCCTTGCAGAAACTAATCCTCTCTGATAACCTCATCACTCAACTACCAACAGGTGTGTTCATTAGGCCAAGTAAAAATATAAATATGTTAAGCGTCCAGGTTTTTTTTTTAAAGGAAGGAGGGGCTTTTTATTTATGGCCACCATTCTTTTCTTAATTTCCGACAACCACATGTTTTCCAACTGAAAGAGACATTTTGGACAAGATAATGGAACATGTTTACAGTGGTTTTTTTAATAGTTTGAGTCAGTTCCGACTTGCATGTATTTTATTTTCCGATGGATTGGTTGAAATTTTTGGGATTTTCACCTCATTTTCCACTGGTAAAAATCTTTAAAAATCTAGGCGGCCCCCAAAAAGGAAGTGGGCGGAGACGCTAAACATGTTTTTATTTTTATTTTGACGGTTGGTAAACCGGGCTTACTTAAGTCAGTTTTTTTGTTGCCTAAACGAATGTTTTAGGGGGGGGGGGGGGCACTTACCAGTCCCAAATTCTGTATGACCATAGCCCCGTATGTATGTTAAAGTTTTAGGTTAAGTTTTTGGGTGAAAGTTTCTAACATCTTTTTTTAATTGTTTTTTATTTTTTATGCAAATCGCACATCACAAGCCCTAGGGCACTCAAGGTGTGGGCTACTTAGGAATATGTGGAAGAACCAGTCCCTCACACTTAAACAAGATAATCTAATCTCTTCACAGCATAAATAGGGTCGGGATGGGTAACTAGTCCACTGCAAGACATTAATAATGCCTCTACCCATATTAAGCGTAGAAGTGCCAAGCCCAGTACTGGGCTCGAACCCACAACCTGCAGAATTACCCACAGACCTTGAATTCAATTTGCCAAACCACTAGGCCACGGCACTTCCACTTTAATACATGCTTTCAGGGATTTTGATGAAACTTATATGCAGTGACCCTTGGGTGGGAAGACGCAATTCTTCTTTGGAATGCTGAGGTCAAAGGTCTTGTAGGGGTCATTAGGTCATTAGTATGTCAGTATGTATGGCATTTTGGTTAGTTTCGGAAAAGTTAGGTCTCATATGAAAAGTTTTGCAATCAAACTTGGGTCATAGGTGCATTATGTTAACTGTCATGATGGTAATGTGAAAGGTCACTTACTGAGGTCAAAGGTCATTTGAGGTTAAGTTATAAAATGGGCTGAAACTGAAATCGGTCTCATTTGAAAAGTTCAAGTCCAATTGCAATCAAACTTGAGCCAAAGGTGCAACATAGAAACATTTATGTGATGTTGATGTTAAAGGTCACATATCAATGTCAAAGGTCATTTCAGGTCAAGTGGTAAAATAGGCTGAAAATGTAAAATTGCTCTCATTTGGAAAGTTGAAACACAGTGACCAAAAAATAGGCGGATCACCTTGTTTAGATATATGCACGTAAATTTTTGTATATCATTTTTATTTTGTGTTTTTTTTTATGTTTTATTCATACCAGAGCTAGGAAAGCTTCAAAACCTCTGCATCATCGAGGCCAGCTGTAATCAACTTGTCAGTCTACCGGTTGAACTCGGCAACTGCAGTCAGCTACGCTCACTAAATCTGGTCAACAATCAGTTGCGATGGTTACCAAGGCAACTAAGCAATCTTTGCTACTTGGAGGAGTTAACAGTCAGTGGCAACCGGCTAATGTGCCTACCGATGGGTAAAGTGCAGACATATGTCGAACAAGTTTTAATGCTCCTTTTAGTTCGACTAAATCACAGCGTTTATAATTATTATTACCCCTGTTCATTGGGCCCAACAATCATTCCTGAAACTTTCTCAGTTCCCTGGGGAGTAGACAGCCCCAGCTACAAGTTAAGCGCACACGGGCTAATCAAACCATAACCATCACTGCCCTCATAGGTGCCTATTTACTCCTGGGTGGAGAGAAGCAGCTTGTGACAAAGTGTCTTGCTCAAGGACACAAGCACCATGACCTCCTGCTGGTCTTGAATTCACAATCTGCAGTATCACTGAGATCTTGAGTCTGGTGGGTACACTAAGCCACGAGGCCACAGCACTCCATAGCATTTCCTTCACATACATGCAAATGAACAGTAAAATGCCAGTATCTAATCATGCCAAGGGGGTAGTAGCAAGGTACATTTGATCTGATGACGGGCCCATGATCTTGGAGATGGATTTGGGCTGGTCATCTCTGGTACATAAATGTAAAACTATCATAAGATGGTAGTTCATTTGCATTCATGGGCGTCGCGAGGGGGAGGGGCAAGGGGAAGCACTTGCACATCTCCCCCCCCCCAAAAAAAATATAAAAATTAAAAAATAAGAGAAAACAAAAATAAAGATAAATTAAAACAATTAAAAAAATAAATAAAAAAAGAAGACCTGCTGAAAGGGGCCTAAAATGCGGCTAGGCCTAGTTGTCGCTGTCTTGAACAAAGCATCGAGTGATGTCCAGCACCCCCCTCCCCTTTCGATTTTTCTATGGCCGGTGATTTTTCCCTTTGCTGCTTTCTGGTGAGTGCTTTGCCCCCTCTTGAAAAAATCCTGGCGACGCCCATGGTTGCATTCTGATGGGGATATTTACAATACAGTGCCCACCGAAGTCGGCAAGGAGCCTAAACTACGAGATTGATTCAAGTGTATTTCTCAGAATATTTCAGGTTAACAATATTTGAAAGCTTTTAAAAGCCTGGTAATTCTAATTAATTATTCGTCCACCAGCAGAACTTTCCAAAAGCTTAGAAGTTTGTGCGTTAAACCAAATTTAAATCTGCCAAGTTTTTTGCCCAGTGCAGAATGACCTGTTGGATTTTGTCGTATTTTTAAGAGTGGAAGCAGACTTCTAGACAATTTTTAGTTGGATTTTGTTGTAGTTGGCAGGGCTCATACAAGCAAATACCTGTTGTATTTTGTTGGATTCAGCAGGGTAGCTGCAAAATGCCAAGACAGGTGTGTAGGTGGTACACTGCAGAATCCAACAAAATTTGCTGTTGGATTTTGTTGTATTAAGCAGGCTTCTCATTTCAGTTTTGTTGAAAATTGTTGGATTTAGCAGGGTTGTATGAAAAACACTGAAGAGGGGTAGGGTTATTGAATGTGTGTAGTAATGGCTCATTGAATCATTCTGATCTCTAATCAGATCTTGGTCTACGGCAAGAGAATCTACGTACAGTGAATGTGGACAATAATCCTCTCCTTCATGCCTTGCCATTCAGCCTATGGATGAAAAAGCTTGGTGCCACAAGGTCATTATAATTCTTTGTTACAAAGAAACCATTAGAAATAGAGAAATGCTGGTACGTGTACTTGGCAGACTCTAAATTTATACTGAATGGACAGAATTTTAATAGTAAAATGATTTATAACATGTTGTTCATAAGGCCAAACAAAAAAATAGTTGTGTTGCCCTCTGCGACCGACCCTAAAAGTCACAAAAGTCGGGTCAGGGTTTTTTTGTACTTTATTTTTCAAGGGATTTTAAAAATCTCACCTTTTGCTGCACAAAATACACACGTTTTATTGAAATTATTGTCTATAAATACAGCTACGACGGCACAGTCGTGTATTTCGCCATCTCACTTTTAAATAAGCTTACTTTTTGCCTCCCGACTTCTGAGTTACATGCAGTATTGTTTTCATGGATGGTAAAAAAACAAACAAAAAAACATTGACCCTCCCTCCCAATTTTTCCCATTTGAGGGCAACACAAGTTTTTTTTTTTTTTTGGCTTGACCCTAACCCTGCTAGAACCCTGCCAGATGCATCAGATTGCATACTTTGTCGCATTGACTTGTGTAGAGAGTCCAGCAAAGTGGAGCTGTCAGCACATATGCACTGTGCTGCGTCTGGCAGGGTTAGGCTTAATATGGACAGCAAAAAGGTGTACCCCATGGCTGTGTTCATCTGCTTTATATACTATTGTCTAATGTCTATTTTTTTTTAGAAGAGATTTATTTGTCCTTTCCTGGTGTGATGTATTAACTAAGTATTAATGTATCATCCCTGATGCAAGATACCATCAGCACATCATCTATTTTGTTGCCCTCTGTAGATGCGGGACGCAAGATCTGTCCAGGGAGCAGTGCCGCTCCATCTATGTCATCAAGTCCAATGGTCTGTCTGCAATCTTACCACCAGAGCTCAGGGTTATCAAGGATGGACACGAACCAGCCAGAGAGATCCTGCCGTTATTGGAGCTGTGTCTGGCTGCTGCGTACCAATCAAGGGGTGGGTAGCAGACGAGACAAGATCCCTGCCTAGATCCTTCTATAAGATGGATTTTGTTTGCATCGGGGTGAAGTATATTCAATCTATGGGGTTTTGTCCTTTCACCGCCGTATTTACTAAACACTTTATACTCGGAGTTGTCCCGAGAGATTGTTTGGGGAAAAAATCACGACGAAATGCACTTCAGTTCAGGTGGGGTTTGAAACGTAGGAAAATAATGGTAGTGACAGTTTAAGCCTTTGCGTCCGGATGACATCTATACGTCTATAGAAAATTACCACCAGGCCGGATGACGTCTATACGTGCATTCTCTGCATTTTCAATCCATTGTTGGATTTTTGTGTCTGTTTCGCTTGGCTGCACAGGCCGGCATGGCACTCTGGCGCTCCATTATAACACCCATACTCAAGGGGTAAACAAAAAAAATGGGTAAATAACCAATTTTTGTATCTCAAGTTTTGATAATACATTTTCAGACATTTTTTTCAATTTTTTTGTTTGTTTGTATTTTGTCATTTGATGTCCCATTCAAATGTAAATAACTTTGCATTGCCAGAAAGATTATTTTTAAACAAAATATAAAACATAAGGTGAAACCTGAAAAGAGCAAGGATCTTTAGCCCCCCAAATCAAGGGCTACCACTGCTAGCCTAAATTTAGTTGGCCTATTTCAAAGTTTAACAAAGTAGACAAAAAAATTGATAATGATTTGCAATCCAGTCAAGCCAAGTGCATTGCTGAGTGTGTGTTCACATGTCTTTTTTCCAGACCAACTGGATCTGTCTACACTACCGAGGAGTCTGAGTGATCTTGCTGCTACGCCAACCGCTCGTTGCATTGCACCAAGCTGTGATTGGAAGCCATTATTTACGGTGGCCTGGGTACATCTACTCAAGCTGGGTTGGGCTCAGCCTTGGCAACAAGCACAGGAAAGCATAGGCTTTGTCGGTTTGTGCTGCTCCAAAGAGTGCCTGAGAGTTTTCAAGAAGATTCCAGTGCCGACATTTTGATACGGTTACCATTGTCTCCATGGCAACCTGGCCTTGAGGATTGTCACATCAGGGGTGTGTTCAATAGCACAATACATATGCCGTAATGCGGCATACCCACATACCTTCACTGTTGAACGTTCGGAATGCGCAATATGGACGGCATACCAAGCACCCCTAGTGTGGATGTGGTGTGCAAAGGATGCTTACCCAAGATAGCAGACGGCGAGTGAGTGAATGGACGACTTTGCCTCCAAGATTTTGTTGTTGAGATAATTCACTTCTGGTTGGTCAAAAAAAAATCTGCAACAATGGACGAAAGGAGTGCTTTTCTTTTCACTGCGTTTGTAGCAGTCGACGTGTTTGTTTACGTTTCATTTGGTACGCAGTTGCTCAATTAGCAGTATGGGATCTGCAATACCGACTGTTTTACGCTGTTAAACACGCCCCCGATATGAGCATGTTCAAGGAAGGACAAGCAGTATGAAATTTGATTCATGATGTACAATGTGCGTGTGCAGTACTTGCTCTAAGAATGCAAAGAAAAGGAATTCCTGCAATGATAGTCGTGTAGTTTAGGTCACCTCCATTTTAAACTTTATAAGTTCCGCAATTGACAGTCTATTCAAAAATAACTTTTGCAGCCTCAAGCAGTCTTTTTTCTGTAGTTTAACTCTACAATCCCGGCCACAATGCTTGGGCCACGTGACGATAAACATACCCTCCCCCGCCCCCGCTCAATGTTGTAATCTCAAGCCGAAGCGCATTCCGTGCAATGAGAGCCAACATAGACCGGGGGCAGGGGGGTCGGGGGCCCCGGGGCCCCAACGAGATTTGCCCGGGATTATAGTTTTTTGTCAATTTGATCAGTACTTTGGAAGAAAATTTTAGCAATTAGAGGCGTGTGAGGGGGAGACTGGAGACAATATGATACTAGGGGGCGCTGTTCATAATACAAAGGTCTGGTTACCCTATGTAGGCTGTGTACATCTTAATGCAAATATATGCACACTTATGTCCCTATGCCTGGCAACACAACGGTACATTGCAAGTTGTTGTACCGTTTTTTGTGGGATTTTTTAAATACATTTTCAAAGTGAACAAAGAAAACTGGCAGGAGTGGGATTCGAACCTGCGACCTCCGGAATGTTCTTTAAATTTTTTTTTTTTTTATGCATTTTGACTGTTGGAAAGTTACAAGATAACCTCCAAATCAGCATTTTTCTGTTTCTTACCACACAAATCTGGGGGGGAAGATCCAATGGCCCTATCATCCGTTCAAAAAGTTGGGGGATATATACCCCCATCCTCCGTGATTTATACCCATGGCTGGTATCTAAGGTAATTCCCAAAACATTAAGTGTCCTTTTGTTCTCTTATATGAACGGGGTCCTAAAATACACGATTACCCTTGCAACAATCAAGCCGCGTTTGGCTTTTTAACTGGAACTGATTCAGGAAATATCAGAAGAGTGGTTCATTTAATTCACAAGCTGTAAATGTGGTGCGTATTATATTCCAGTACCTGTGATGTACTAATCATTGAAGCTGTCGAAGCTTTGTAATGAATTTTATAGTTTATAGCACACAATCTGCATTCGTGATACAAATGTATAAAAATGCTTTCAGGGGTGAGATTTGTCAGGTCATTTCCTGATTTTAGGATTTTGCTGTCTGGATTTTTATTGATTTCAGAATTTTTAAAGAATCTCTCTTAAAACCTGGAATTTCTGAGGTGTAACACCTCAGAAATTACCCATGAAAGTGGATATAGACCAATGTAAATGGGTATTTTAAGGATTGCCTTCAAGTATTCAATTAACAAACCATAAACACTACGTTGCTCTGTGTGTATCAGGCGACCATCATTACTCCGGATTTCGTGGTTTTTTCATTTTCGGCAAATCTCGCCCCTGTCTGTCACAATGTAGAATCATGACACATTTTCATATCCCGTAAATTCTGTCTCTTTGTCATGTGCAGAATTTGATGGTTCTGTTCAGTAGCCCAAAATGTATTGTACTTTTGCATACATGTATGCCTACGGGTCGGACAATCGGTCAGGTTTATTTCCAGACTGACAGACCAGGTTTTTTTCTTTCCTTTATTTAATAAATCAGAAAAATAACCCTGTAGACCCTTTTCTCGTGTGGTCATGGACCAAATAGTGTGATGCTAATGAGGTGGAGTGCTGTGTGAAGCAAACTCAAGATCTCGGTGATAGTGCATGTTGTGGGTTCGAGACCGGCTGGAGGACTTGGTGCTTGTGTCCTTGAGCAAGGCACTTTGTCACAAGTTGCTTCTCTCCTCCAGCCCATGTGTGCTTAACCTACAAGCCGGGGGGGGGGGGGGGGGGGGGGCTGTATACTCCCCAGGGAGCTGAGGTTCACGGAATGATTAATGGGCTCGATGAGCAGGGGTAATAATATATATATAATATTTATATATTATGAAAATATATGTGCGCTTTACAAATGTCTGTATTATTATTTTAATACCTACGGAAAATTACTAATGTGGTGATGCACCCCAAAGTTCCTTTATAGCCACACCTCTGGTAAAAATGTATCGCAAAACAACAGACATGTCTTAAAGTAAAAACGACAGCAGTTTTACATGGAATTGTACACGACCATAAAAGTCTTTTGTTTTATTAGAGTTTGTTTTATTTGTATATTTTTTTATGTCATTATAAATGCACAATTGTGTTGTAATGCATTATTGGTAGGCCTAAATAGTCGGATATTCTTATGACACCGTATATGAACCAGGAATTTAAAAAACATTTAATAGTTCACATCGCGTGGGCTAACTACATGTAATTACCACGTTCTAACATTTCCAAACTGAAGAATGTTAACTGAAACAACCAAGCGAGGGTAGCGTGAACATATCTGATACCTAGGCCATGGAGTACCGAAGTGATGACGTCAATACAATGTTTGGAACAAGAATACTTTTGTTATTTTGTGTCAATGTGTTTGCATGACTGGCTGTTAACAAATAAACAGTCCAAATCTCCATTTGTTTGGAGCAAGTTGTGGCGCCAACTGACGTCAGACTCCGGTACTCTATTGTGTATAAGGATTAGGAGGCGACAGCTAGACAGCTCAAACTATGGCGAGTCGGTGGTCAGTAGCCAGTTTTATGCGAATTTCAGTGGTTGTGGATACAAACCTCCACTTGATGGTAATCGCATCACAAGGTAAAGAAGATAATCTAAGTTGTATCAATTAGACGCTCAGGAAAGGTTGGATGACCGGTTGTCGTGTACACAAAAACACATTAACATTTTGTTGTGTGTAAAATATTCTAAAGAGATATACTGTCCATGCTCTTCAACACATTTTTTTCCTTAGTACTTTCCTTTTTGAATGTTTTATTTTAACGAAAAAAAACACGAATTTTTGGTATTTTGGGCGTCTGCAACCCTCCAAAAAGTTTTAGTTTTTTAATTCTTGATTCGTTTCGCGCATCTGATGCACGCAAAGATACGCCCGAATTATTGTCGGGTCCTAAATAATTCGATTTTTGTAACGTAATCAATCGATAACTAAACGTGGGTGGTTTTTTTCGTTCGATGTCTCATAAAACGTTTGTACCGCTAGAAAAAATATCAATAAAAAAATTATAATTTAGAAAGGTATTTTAGAAACTCTTATTATACTTTGCTATTTGACTTGCATCTGATATTATAATTGCTGTCTAAAAAAACACAAAGCACTGCGACTTTACCTGAGCACTGAGCAGTATTTTCAAAATTCTTCAGCAGGCCTAGCTATAGAACGTTTCAGATTCATGCCATGATAATTCACCCCCAAAACCAAAGAAACAAAACGATATAAAACACCCCCCTCCAAAAGACAACTTACTACCCTTCATACGACATCGAATAATGTGCTGGAAATTATAAGCCATCGGTTTCTGTAATAATCCGCCACCCTACTCTATACATGGCTTGGTGTATTGGTAACAACCCGACAGAAGCATTTGGTATTTACTTTTTGTATCGCATCATGAAGTTCACATGTAGGCCTAGCCTATACAGTGGCGTAAATACGGGGGGTGGGGGGGGGGGGGGGGGGCTGACATCCGTGCCCCCCCCCCCCGGGTTTCCCCCATTTGAAATCTTGAAATGTACAAACAAATTAAACAAGCTGCAGTTTATGTATACATGTACTTCAGTTCTCCCCTGAAAAAAATGTGTGAACCCAGGGTTCCCCCTAGAAATTTCGCACAGTTACGCCACTGCTTGTATAGAGTACCAAAGTGATGACGTCAATCAATGCAATGTTTGGAACCAGAATACATTCTAAACTGCATGTGTTTGGAACCAGTTGCCGCGGCAACTAACGTCGGACTTCGCTACTCTATAGGCCTACCTACTACATGTAGTACAGTGGTCAACTGCTGAACTGGTTTTTATTTTACAAGGGCACACGGGGTGAGCCAGTTTTTCAGGGGAAGGGGACTTCGGCTATATTAAAGCTATTATCGATTTGATAAATTTGAGGTAGTTGAACCATTCAGAAGTACCTTGGTATAGATATGAAAATTAAAGTTATAGAGGAAGAGCAACTGTTACAATCTTTATGACGCACAAGAATAATCAAATGTAAACTCGCAACAACTTTTCAGCTAGAAACTACAAATGCGAACTCTTTGTCGTAATTAAATTTAAATCATAAGAAAATCTAATCATTTCGTATAAATAAAAATAAGGACTCCTGAACCCAAGCGAATGTGTCACCAGCGCGTTACTTCGAGTCGGTGGTTAGACGGCAGGACTGTGACTGCTGTGGTAATCGGCGTCCATGTCACTCGTGATTGTTGATTGGTGGAGAAGCTGAATTGACGAACATTAAGTGTATGTATTTGTAAAACGACGTGAAAGTCATGATCCCATGTGAGATGTGGAAAGCCTAACTTATCGAATATAACATTTCACACGTTGGTTTTTAGCTGTACATTTTCATTTTGTACATTTTCAATTGCAGTTTACCTGCAAGCAATTATGTAGCCCTAATTTGGACCCAAAAGACGTGCATGTAAAACCAATGTGTGTTATTTAAATTAATCTTCAGTTTGCAATCAGTGACCATATAATAAACTCTAAGGTTGCACCTTAGATTTTTTTTAAAAGATCTTCTCAACGTTTCGACGGGTGTTTTGTAGTCGTTGTCAGTAGACCAGAGGTTTCGTAAGCGCACGGTTTAGTGCGTACGCCCACGATTAGCTGTAAACGGAACGCGACGAAAATTTTGTAAAAATGTTCGTTGGTTTTATCTGTTTCTGACTTGCGTGTAGTGCGACCGCTATCCGTGTAAACAAGGCGAGTATACGTTTAGGATGAGTGAGGAAAACGTCAAACAAGCGCAAAAACTGATGATGTCGCGGGAACTGAGTGTAGTCGTCTCTCTATTAACCGTGCGCTAACGAAACCTCTCTGATTTACACATGCGTGACATAGTCGCGCGACAATTTTCTAAATGCACGCAAATCATTCGGTGCGTTTTCATTTGCGCGACAGTCGTGCGACGAGACGCCATAGATATAGAATTCTATATCTATGCGAGACGCTCATTGATTTGTGCGTATTTAGAAAAACGCGCGACAATATTGCACGACAAAGTCGAGTAGGGCCTATGTGTAAATTGGCCTTTACTGTTAATCAATCGAATCTCCCTAGACATGGTGTGCAGCCGCATACCGATCCGTGTGCGGCTATACACTATATGCATAGCCGCAAAAAAAAAAAGATGATACTATTGACAGATGAACAATGGTACTTTCCTCGCATTCCACCTACGATGGTCCGGGTTCGAATCCCACCCGGATCAAGTGTGGATTGGATTTCAGTCCCTGCCGGATTACATTTTCTCCAGAATATCATATCTATAGGGTTTTCTTCCCACCTCTAAAACTAAACATTTATTTCGTGTTCCTCCTGCAAGTTTCTCCAGGCTTTCGAACTATATACAGTGTGATGTGCACTTTCAAGGAATCATTGATAGTTTCATTCCAGAAAGAAACAAAATAAATAAATTTAAAAAAATACTCCATGCATGCTGCAAAGCCTCAAATCGGTGCAGGCTAGTTGAGGTGAAACAATCATAAGCCAGTCAATCCGGGGTGGTAATGATGTGAAGTGTTTTAATCTTCGGGCAAAAATATTAATATCTTTATAATATTGTTTCGTGGTCGGAACTGTATTTTCTTCGCAAATTGACCGTCGTTTGTATGCAGTCATTCCACCCCCACCCCCAATGTGTACTGTCATGAACATTTAAATTGCTAGGAGCACTACTAAGGTCCTAGAGTGCAACAAACGATTGTTTAATTACCTGGTTGAAAACCTGCAAACTGAGAACCAGTGAGTCTCGTAGTTCGGCTACCTGCTTAATATGACCCGACTGACTATCCACAAGTAACCTATTCCACCTTGACAAATAAGGAAAAATAGATTCCTAAAATGTTAATCATTTGATCCCCGAATGGATTCATGAAGGTTAGGCTACGAAAACAAAAATTTGATACAATATTAGACTGCTTGTATAATAGACCCATACAATGACGTCACGCTTTGTTTACATGTGCGCTTTCCTATGGGAGCCAGGTGGGGACGATTGTCTGGCATCCTGACTTGGCTCCCATGAAAGCGCACATGTAAACAAAGCCATTACGTCGTTAATTAATTAGGTCTATTGTGAACAATATAACACAGTTGACAACTGCAACGCAAGACAAGCAAACCTTACTACATTTTTTTAAGAGTAGTTGACCACATCACGCCGCATAAAACATTTTGTTGAATTGTTTTGCTACCCAGCTAACACATTGATGTTTTTATAACGTGGTATAAATGTTATGTGTAATGTTTTGATGATATTACGAAATAATGTTATGGCGACATGGTCTTACAAACGTTTTTGTGATACCGACATGACATTCATGAAAAAGCGTTGGTGCGATGTTTTCATAACGTTACATTGACCTGATGCTGAAACATCAAAATAACATCTTTAAGGTAATGTTGTCGTGATATTTCGCAAAAATGTTATGGCGACATGGTCTTACAAACGTTTTTGTGATACCGACATGACATTCATGAAAAAACGTTGGTGCGATGTTTTCATAACGTTTCAAAATGTTTACAAACATTGCCCATGAAATATTAATTTGACATCGTAAAAATATTTCATGGGCAATGTTTTGTGAACATTTTGAAACGTTATGAAAACATCGCACCAACATTTTTTCATTAATGTCATGTAGGTATCACTAAAACGTTTGTAAGACCATGTCGCCATAACATTATTTCGTAATATCATCACAACATTACACATAACATTTATACCACGTTATCAAAACATCAATGTGTTAGCTGGGTTGCTGCACCCAAATGTTACTAAAATGTTATTTTTACGTAAAAATAAATCATATTATAATTTGTATTAATTAACGTTTGAACTACGTGTTGGAGCAGTAATTTGCAAGCTCTATGGATCTGTATGCACTTTATGCCATTCCCACACTTAATCGTTCCTGCAATTAATGAAACATGTTATGCAACTCTGCTCCTGAAAATCAATGATTTTATATCGATTAATACTTAATTAATATTGGTTAACATACTATACAATATATTAATACTATGTATACATACTATACATAATTAAATATCTGAGGAAGCCTCTCCTCCACTTTAAGTACGTCCCTAAATGGTATATATATGCCCAATATCACCGTCGTCTTTAGTCACAGTTTGCAAGTCAAAATTCTTCTATTTGTTTTGTTTTGCTTTTTTGGCAAATTTGTTTCTTTGAGACTTTGAATAGTTAAATATTACACAATTATCTCTATGAAAACACCCTAAAACATATCGCTGTTACGCAAAACATAACGTTCATGTTGAAAGAAAGTGACAAAATTGTTTCACCAAGGTTTACCACGCCCACTTGGGGTCAACATGCAAATTGAGGTCACTATAACGTTGTCACAACATCATCACAAATGTTCAGATGGTAACATTATCACGACGTCGTTATGATATCAAATGCCCCGAGATATATCTATTTTCTAAGACAAGTTTTAAACACCAGGAAGAAATGTTTTTACAACATTATTAAAACGTTTATAGTATAGTTCTGTGGACTCGAACATTTAGAACATGTTTTAAGAATGTTGTCAAGAATTTGGCATAACATTTTAGGGATATCTGTAAAACATGGTTTCATTTTTTTCAAAGATGTTTTCAGAACATCATAAAATCATAAATATGTTCAGATTGTAACATTATCACGACGTCGTTATGATATTAAATGCCCCGAGAAATATTTATTATCTAAGACAAGTTTTAAACACCAGGCAGAAATGTTTTTACAACATTATTATAACGTGTATAGTATAGTTCTATGACTCGAACATTTAGAACATGTTTTAAGAATGTTGTCAACTCTTGTTGTCATAACATTTTATAGATATCTGTAAAACATGGTTCATATTTTTAAAAAATGTTTTCAAAACATCATAAAAACATAAAAATGTTCAGATGGTAACATTATCAAGACGTCGTTATGATATCAAATGCCCCAAGATATATATATTTTCTAAGACAAGTTTTAAACACCAGGAAGAAATGTTTTTACAACATTATTAAAACGTTTATAGTATAGTTCTGTGGACTCGAACATTTAGAACATGTTTTAAGAATGTTGTCAAGAATTTGGCATAACATTTTAGGGATATCTGTAAAACATAGTTTCATATTTTTCAAAGATGCTTTCAGAACATCATAAAATCATAAAAATTTTCAGAGGGTAACATTATCACGACGTCGTTATGATATCAAATGCCCCGAGATATATTTATTTTCTAAGACAAGTTTTAAACACCAGGAAGAAATGTTTTTACATTATTAAAACGTTTATAGTATAGTTCTGTGGACTCGAACATTTAGAACATGTTTTAAGAATGTTGTCAACAATTTGGCATAACATTTTAGGGATATCTGTAAAACATGGTTTCATATTTTTCAAAGATGTTTTCAGAACATCATAAAATCATAAATATGTTTAGATTGTAACATTATCACGACGTCGTTATGATATTAAATGCCCCGAGAAATATTTATTATCTAAGACAAGTTTTAAACACCAGGCAGAAATGTTTTTATAACATTATTAAAACGTTTATAGTATAGTTCTGTGGACTCGAACATTTAGAACATGTTTTAAGAATGTTGTCAAAAATTTGGCATAACATTTTAGGGATATCTGTAAAACATAGTTTCATATTTTTCAAAGATGCTTTCAGAACATCATAAAATCATAAACATTTTCAGAGGGTAATATTATCACGACGTCGTTATGATATCAAATGCCCCGAGATATATTTATTATCTAAGACAAGTTTTAAACACCAGGCAGAAATGTTTTTACAACAATAATAAAACGTTTATAGTATAGTTCTGTGGACTCGAACATTTATAACATGTTTTAGAAATGTTGTCAAGAATTTGGCATAACCTGTGTAAGATATTTCTGAAACATGTTTTAATGCTATACACACATGTTTTAAGAACTTCATAATAGTACACCACTATATTTAGGTGGTAACATTATAATGATGTCTTTTAAAAATCAAAAGCTCTATGATATACTGGTATTTAACAATTCAGACAAGTACTTTTGCAGCAACATATTATTTAAAGGTTTAACCGATTCTTCCATGCACTATAAACATTAATAACATGTTTTAAGAATGTTGTCAACTCTTGTCATAACATTTTTAGGGATATTTATGAAACATGGTTTTATATTTTTTAAAGACGTTTTAAACACATTTTTTAAATGCAAATGTTCAGATGGTAACATTATCATAACGTCGTTTTGATATCAAATTCCCGAGAGATATATTTATTACCTAATACATGTACATATATTTCTTAACTTGAACATTTATAACATGTTTTAAGAATGTTATCTATAATTTGGCATAACATTTTAAAGGTATTTCTGAAAAATGTTTTGTAAGCTATACGCATATGTTTTAAGAACATCATCATAATAATATACGACTATTTAGGTGGTAACACTATAATGATGTCTTTCAAATATAAAATGCTCCAAGATATATTTAACAATTTAGACGTTTAACTAATTCTTTCATGGACTCAAACATTTACATCATGTTTGAAGAATGTTGTCAACTCTTTGTCATAATATTTTAGGGATATCTGTGAAACATGGTTTCATAGTTTTAAAAGATGTTTTAAGAACATCATGAAAACATACACATGTTGAGATGGTAACATTATCATCGCGTCGTTTTGATATCAAATGCCTGAGATTTATTTTTTACCAAAGACAAGTTTTAAACATCAGGCAGAAATGCTTTTTTGACATTATTAAAACGTTAATAATAGTTATGTGGACTCAAATATTTATAACATGTTTTAAGAATGTTATCAATAATTTGGCATAATATTTTACACATATAGTTCTGCAACATGTTTTTAAGGATACAAATATATGTTTTAAGAACATTATAAAAACATACGACTGGTAACATTATAATGATGTCTTTTAAATATAAAATGTTCTGAGATACATTTAATAATTCGGACAAGTTTTAAACATCAGTATGAAGTGTTTTTTAAACATTTTTTTAACGTTACTGATTCTTCCATGGACTCAAACATCTATAAAATGTTTTATGAATGTTGTCAACTCTGCGGTATGACATTTTAGGGATATTTGTAAAACATAGTATTATATAAAATATGTTTTAAGAACATTATAAAAACTTACAGATAATAAGGTGGCAACATTATAATGACGTCTTCAAAATATCACATGCACTGACATTTATTAATTAAGTTAAACCACTTTTAAACATTAGATAGAAGTGCATTTATAACATTTTCAAACGTTTTTGATAGTACCGTGGACTCAAGCATTCAGGAGATGTTTTAGTAACGTTTTATGATATTTATAAAACATCTGGATTATATTTTTTAAATATCACATTTATGGCAAACTTTCCCTCATGAAAACTAAATTAAAACATTTGGTTATAACATTTGGATGACATCACTTTAACATACTCGATAAAACGTCAAATTTGAGACATTTAAATTATGTTATTAAAATGTTGTTCTGTTTATCATAACATTTCTATAAGGTTTTTAAAATGTTATTTTAAAATGTTTTATATATAACATCCGTAAGACCTTTTCATAATGTTATAAAAGCATAATGTGTTAGCTGGGTATAGGCTAATGTATTTGCTCATTAAACTCTTATCACCATTGCCCCGGCAGCATAAAGGAAATTCATAGAGCTATAGTATATAACACAAAACACTACTGCGGTGCTATTATCCATTCAACATATGAAGGAAAAGAGCATTTTCGTCTATCGTGGTAAACCAGACGCATCACATAATTAGGAGATGTAAACATTTTCTTATTTTGTATGCTGAATCTCAGTAGGTGTTTGTCTGTGTTCTTACTCTAATGCCTCTGTAGCGTCTGGTAATCTCTCCAGCTGGGACTGGACTCTTGCAATACGATGATACAAGACAAGAGAAGAAACTGACAGGCAACATATCCTGCAATAAGATGGAAACAGAATTGAAGATTATATACCGTAACGGGCGTAATTTAGGGCTTATGGAACGGATGGGATGGGGCGAGTGTCGGACGTTTGGTAAAAGAGGAGACGGGTCTAAAGCCCGGTTCATACTTCATGCGAATGCGAATGCGAATAAAATTCGACGTTATGGAACATTCGCAGCGAAGATTCGCACAAGTTGAAATGTGTTCAACTTTTGCGAATTCGCAGTGCGAATATTTGGCGTTGACGTCATAAATTCGCTTCGCATTCGCATTCGCATGAAGTATGAACCGGTGTCATGCCAAAAAGTGTCCGGTGCCAAATACTGTCCGCTCATTAGCATACTGCTCTCTGATTGGTCAAGTGGGTATTACGTCATCGCGATTCCGGAAGCTTGCTAAATAGTGTCCGGGCGGGGCGTACGTAGCGTGCATCCATCGCGTCCTTGCCGTCAAGCTATCAACGCTGCGTGACAATAAGTTCTCATTCGCATCTATTAATATCACCTTTTTGGGTTTATTTTAATGAAGGGGGAACATAAGTAACAAGCAGACAGTATGATAGAGTTGAACGGGCTGTCTAGAAAAAAAGTGGATAAAAACTCGTCCAACGATTCAAAATAGTCGCTGGTACATGAATACGTAATGAGTTATAGCATTCCTACCTCCATGGTTATAGTAAAAAAAAAAAGTATTTGGCAAGGAACGGACAGTATTTGGCAAGAAAAGGACAGTATTTGGTAGCGTGCTTTGTGTGTGTGTGTGGGTGTTCATATTGTGCTGTGCATAAATGCAACGTTGCAACGCATGCATGAGCGGACACTTTTTAGCAGCGGACACTATTTGGCATGTAATACATGCCAAATAGTGTCCGTGTCTTTTGCGCGTGCTCAGCGGCCAGTATTTGACCAATCAGAGAGCAGTATGCTAATGAGCGGACAGTATTTGGCACCGGACACTTTTTGGCATGACACCGGGCTTAAAGAGGAACTAAAACGGCAAATATGTTTTTGACTTTTTTGACTTATCTGATAGTTTATGCCTCCCCAAAACTAATGTAACAAGTTTCATGATTCTGAAAAATCAAAAAAATAGTTTTTGAGCCTTTTCTTTCTGAGCCACTTTGACTCGATTCAGAAAAGGCCGAGGTCAACTGCGTGCCGTATCGCGCGAGTATTGACGTATACGTGTAGAAACATATGACGTCACTGTATTATACGACAATGTTTTACGTAGAGTCTGTACGTATTTTTTT